>JAGIQG010000043.1:345132-370132 GCA_024679065.1 Sphyrna mokarran | reverse complement strand
CTCTAATACAAATCTCTCTCTCAAGATACAGATGCGCATTGCTTATACACTTAGTCAGTACACATTGTTTAGAACTCCAATCTTGTGTTGTTAAACATGTTGTGCAGAGCGAAGAACTGTGAACTCCTTCAAGCTCTTTATCATATGTTCATCTATTGAGTAACCAACATTGTTGGTGAATTCGATTGATTACAGGTCATCAAGGGTGTGTACGATTCTTTTAGGCTAGAAGAATTTCACTCGCATTGTGGGCTTGAATCCAGTGGAGCATCCAAACTTCTTTCACAGTCTTCAGATGCATAAGGTCAAGTCTGCAAAGTTCAACACTCCCCACTGCTTCTTCCAAGATCATCCAACAACTTGATTAGACACAATACCCCTTCACAGTGACTCTGCTTTCATTGCAAAAAAAAACATTTGTTTGAATACCAAATATATTCTTTGTTCTGCATTCTAAGCAGCATTTTCCTATCAGTGGGATTACACAGAGAACTCATTTCGAAATTGGATGAGTAGTCAGCCCTTTTGAAAAAAATGTACAAATCCAAGAACATCTATAAGATTTAAAAATACGTTCGTCCTTCCATCAACAACACTGTTAAACCGGACAAACAGCAATTAAAAGTTGTACTTTGTTGCTGTAAGTATAGTTTTGTTTGTTCAGTGATGGCAAAATAATGTGAGCCTCCGTGGATCCCAGCTGTGTCACTGGAGGGCTTTCTCTTCTATTAATAAAGTGCGCATTTAAACATCTTATCCCGAAGTCTATGGTGGGAGCGCCACCCCCGACACTAATCAGCGACTGCAGATACAGGGGAGCGGCGGCAAAGAGAGATCAGAATCGGGGAATAGATAAGAATGCTTCAGTGATCGCTCAACATCCGACAACAATAACCCGGAATGTTAGAGAAATGGATCAGAATCTGAATACGAGAGACTGGAATGTAACAGGAAAGGAGCAGAATCCAATAACAGACTGGAATGTAAATTCAATGGATCAGAATCTAACAAAGAGGGACTGGGTTGTTCCAATAATGGAGAGGAATTTTATGACTGACGTTTACAATTTTAATACGGTACTTGACTGGGGTGTATCGTTCGAATTATTGCTCCGCTTTGCACTTGGGCTTTTTGGGTATTTTTTCTATCCCATTTTAGCGATCATCGGTGTCCTGGGTGAGTCTCTCTTTCAAACTTGTAATTCTACCAACGGTGTTTAAAATGTTATCATCCCCTGTAACTACACCCCGATCTTGTAGTTTACACACAGGAGTTGGAATTTATTGATCCAATCAGAGAATGTCTGTATTTATCGATGAAGTATGATTTCACTGCACTGCTGAACTTTGACTCCTGTCAATCACGGGCTAACAAAGATATTCGTTCCATTTCCCATCACCTTTGTGGCACCTCTCTGCCGACCCCATCTCCCTCCCTCATCAATGTCTGTGATGTGTTTAAAATCGTTGAAACCTCAGCGACCCCATTCACCCTAGTGCGATTTTTGCCCCATATTCCTTCAAATCACAAACTTACCCACTAAAAGCTTTGCATTTTTATACCTTTCATTGGCAAAAATATCCTCTCAGCTGATGCTATTTGCCATAATTACAGAGAAAGGGAGAAGCTGTGGAAACGATACAAAAATGTTCAAAAAAATAATGTACATCTGTTCATGGAGAGGGCTAAATTTGCCTAGTGGGGTGCATTGTGAGAGATTCGTGCCATTTGATATGAAGGACAGACACCTAGAATTACATCTGGAATATAGAGAGATTCCCAATGCTGCAGAGGGATCTGGTGGTCAATGTTCATGAATTACAAAAAGTCAGCCTCCAATGTAATAGAGGAGCAAAAGGAACATTGGAACTTGATGCGATGTGGGAGACTGGAACATCAGTTACCACAGAAGAAGTCATAGCATTATAGAAATCCTACAGTGCAGAAGGAGGCCATTCAGCCAATTGAGCACTCACCCACAACAACCCCACCTATGTCTTATCCTCATAAACCTCACATGTTTGCCCTCTTAATATCTCCAATCTATGCATCCTGGGATGCACATGGGTGATTTGGCATGGCCAATGCGCCTCACTCACACACCTTTGATCAGGACTGATCCCTTACAGCACCAGGGACCCGGTTGAACTCCTGGTTTGTATCACTCTCTGTGCAGCATCTGAACTTCTCCTCCACCAATATTAGTGTTTGCGTGTGCTTCCTCTGTGTAGCCTACTTTCCTCCTACAGTCCTGCTGGTCAAATGCATTAGCCATGCTAAATTCTCCAACGGTGTTCCCTTTGGCTCTCTAAGCCTGCGCCAACCATGCTGTCCTCTCGACACCAATGGCTTGTATCCCTCTGTTCCACGTCTGTCCATGTGTCTATCCAGATAAAACTTAAATGTCACTAATATATTTGCCGCAACCACCTCACTTGGCAGTGCACTCCAGGCTGTTCACCATCTGTCTAAAAAACCTTCCAACACATCTCCACTAAAACCTGTCTTGAACTTATTCCTCTTTGTAATTGCCATTTTTGCCCAGGGAAAAAGCTGGCAGCTGTTGAACCTATCTACACCCCTCATAATTTTATAGACTTATATCAAGTCGCCCCTCAGCCTCCGTCTTTCTGGGGGAAACAATCCCAATTGATCCAAACTGTCCACAGCGCTAATACCTTCCATACCAGGCAACGTCCTGATAGACATTTTCTGCACTCTCTTCAATGCTGTTTTCCACTTCTTTATGGTAGTGGTGCTGACCAGAATTGAAAACAATACTCTAAATGTGGCCTAACCAATTTTTTATACAACTGCAACATCATTTGCCAACTTTATCACTGATGATCCGCCCAATGAAAGAAAGTTTGCTGTACGCTTTCTTCACCACCTTTCCCACATGTGTTGCCACTTTTAAGGATCTGTCGGCCCAGATGTCAATATTCCTGATCGTTCTGCAATTTAATTTATATCTCCACCTGAAGATACATCGACCAAAATGCATCACTCCTGATTTTGAACATAGAACAATACAGCACAGAACAGGCCCTTCGGCCTTCGATGTTGTGCCGACCAAAATAAAAAGCAATGCCCCTCCTAACTAAACCATTCCCTTCTCTTCCATATACTTATCAATTAACCTCTTAAACGCCACCAAACTTGGCGCATCTACAAGAGCTGCAGGCAGGGCATTCCACTCCCTAATCACTCTTGAGTAAAGAACCTACCTCTGATATCCGTCCTATAACTCATACCCCTTAATTTAAAGTTGTGTCCCCTCGTGCTAGCTTTTTCCATCCTAGGAAAAAGGCTATCACTGTCCACCCTATCTAAACCTCTAATTATCTTATATGTTTCGATAAGGTCCCCTCTTAGCCTCCTCCTTTCTAACGAAAACAACCTCAAATCCTTCAGCCTCTCTTCATAGGACCTGCCCTCCATACCAGGCAACATCCTGGTAAATCTCCTCTGTACCCTCTCCAATGCCTCACGTCTTTCTTATAATGTGGGGACCAGAACTGCACACAATACTCCAAGTGCGGCCGAACTAGAGTTTTGTACAGTTGCAACATGATGCTGCGGCTCCTAAATTCAATCCCCCTACCAATAAAAGCTAAGACTCCATATGCCTTCTTAACAACTTTATCCACTTGACTGCCTACTTTCAGGGATCTATGGACACATACACCAAGATCCTTCTGTTCCTCAACACTATTAAGAGCCCTACCATTAGCCCTATACTCTACACATTTATTTTTCCTGCCAAAGTGCATTACCTCACACTTTTCCACATTAAACTCCATTTGCCACCTCTCGGCCCAGCTCTGCAACTTGTCCAAGTCACAGTTTGCTGGAATAAATGATTATAGATCATTATTAGATCGGATGCAAGACTGGGCGGAGAAGTGACAGATAGGCTTCAAAGCAGACAAATGTGTAGTGGTCAGTTTTGGTAGGTCCATTGGGATGAAGGAGTACAATATAAAGGGTAGGAGTCTTAGCAATGTAGAGGAGCAGAAGGACCTTGGGGTCTGGGTCCATAGGACTCTTAAATCGCCCTCGCAGGGGGAGGATGTGGTCAAGAAGGCGTATGGTGTACTGGCCTTCATTAATCGAGAGGTTCAGTTTAGGAGTCGGGAGGTAATGCTGCAACTTTATAAGACCCTTGTCAGATCCCACTTGGAGTACTGTGCGCAATTCTGGTCGCCTCACTACAGGAAGGCTGCTGAGAGAGTGCAGAGGAGATTCACAAGGATGCTGCCTGGATTGGGAGGCATGCCTTATGAAGATAGGTTGAGGGAGCTCGGACTCTTCTCCATGGAGAGACGAAGGTTGAGACGCGACCTGATAGAGGTTTATAAGATGGTGGGAGAAATAGATAGGGTGGATTCTCGGAGACTATTTCCCAGGGCTGAAATGGTCACTGCGAGAGGACACAGGTTTGAGGTGCGAAGGGGATGTCAGGTGAAAGTTTTTTTTCACTCAGAGGGTGGTGGGTGAATGAAATCTGATACCGTCGGTGATGGTGGAGGACAACTCACTGGGGTCTTGTCAGAAACTTCTTGATGAGTAAATAGGATTTAACGGGATTGAAGTATATAGCTAACGCTAGTAGGTAAGGATATTATCAGTGCAACTTGTGGGCCGAAGGGACTGTTTGTGTTGTGGTTTTCTATGTTCTATTATCCTGGGAGAGTGGGCAAAAGTCAAAATCAGGAACTTTTGTCTGCTGTGTGCATTCTATTCCAGAGTCATTGATCACACAGTTATTGCAAAAACATAACCTGAACTCAAAAGGCCTTTAATGTTTACCTTAACACGATCTTCATCTGAACTCAAGAACTGGTACTCATAGAACATAGAATATAGAACACTACAGCACAAACAGGCCCTTCGGCCCACAAGTTGTGCCAAACACATCAAAACCTACCCAGCCATAGACCTATCTATAACCCCCAATCCCATTGAATCCCATATACTCATCCAGAAGTCTTTTAAAAGACCCCAGCGAGTTCGCCTCGACCACCACCGACGGCAGCCGATTCCATTCACTCAACACCTTCTGAGTGAAAAACTTTCCCCCAGCATCCCCTCTGGACTTGCTTCCCTGCACCTTAAATCTGTGCCCTCTCGTCGCGACCATTTCAGCCCTGGGAAATAGTCTCTGAGAGTCCACCCTATCTATTCCTCTCAACATCGTGTAAACCTCTATCAGGTCGCCTCTCAACCTTCGTCTCTCCAGGGAGAACAGTCCCAGCTCCCTCAACCTGTCTTCATAAGGCATGCCTCCCAATCCAGGCAACATCCTTGTAATCTCCTCTGCACCCTTTCAATAGCTTCCACGTCCTTCCTATAGTGAGGCGACCAGAACTGCGCACAGTACTCCAAGTGTGGTCTGACAATGGTCCTATAAAGCTGCAGCATTATCTCCTGACTCCTGAACTCAATCCCTCGATGAATGAAGGCCAGTACACCGTAAGCTTTCTTAACCACATCCTCCACCTTGGAGGCCGATTTGAGAGTCTTATGGACACGGGCCCCAAGATCCCTCTGCTCTTCCACACAGCTAAGACTCCTACCTTTAATAGTGTACTCACTGATCCCGTTGGATCTGCCAAAGTGGACCACAACACATTCATTCGCGTTGAAGTCCATCTGCCACTTCTCCGCCCAGTCTTGCATCCTGTCGATGTCATGCTGCAACTTCTGACATCCCTCCAGACCAGCCACAACACCACCGACCTTTGTGTCATCGGCGAACTTACTCACCCATCCCTCCACTTCCTCATCCAGGTCATTTATGAAAATGACAAACAGCAAGGGTCCTAGAACAGATCCCTGGGGCACTCCACTGGTGACCGACCTCCATGCAGAAAAAGAGCCATCCACAACCACCCTCTGCCTTCTGCAGGCAAGCCAGTTCTGGATCCACAAGGCCAAAGCCCCTTGGATACCATGGCCTCTCACCTTCTCAAGAAGTCTTGCATGTGGGACCTTGTCAAATGCCTTGCTGAAGTCCATGTACACCACGTCCACTGCTCTTCCTTCGTCAATGTGTTCAGTCACATTTTCGAAGAACTCAATTAAGCTCGTAAGGCACGACCTGCCTTTTACAAAACCATGTTGACTATTTCTAATCAACCTAAACTTCTCCAAATGCTCGTAAATCTTGTCCTTCAGAAGCATCTCCATGAGCTTACCAACCACTGAGGTCGGACTCACCGGTCGGTAATTTCCAGGGCTATCCCTGTTCCCTTTCTTGAAAATAGGGACCACATCCGCAATCCTCCAATCCTCCGGAACCTCTTTACCCAAAGGGTGGTTCGGGAGTGGAATGCCCTGCCTGCAGCAGTTGTAGATGCGCCAAGTTTGCTGGCGTTTAAGAGGTTAGTTGATAAGTATATGGAAGAGAAGGGAATGGTTTAGTTTGGAGGGGCATTGCTTTTTATATTGGTCGGCGCAACATCGAAGGCTGAAGGGCCTGTTCTGTGCTGTAATGTTTTATGTTCTATGTTCTCTCCCGTCTCCATCGACGATGCAAAGATCATCGCCAGGGGCTCTGCAATGACATCCCTCACTTCCCATAATAACCTGGGGTACATCCCATCTGGTCCCGGAGACTTGTCTATCTTGAAAGCATTTAAAAGTTCTAACACATCCACTTCCTTAATATCTACATACTCAATCTTTTCAGTCTGCCGCAAACTTGTAGTGCATCCTCCCAGATCACTCTCCACCGTGAATACTGAGGCAAAGTACTCATTAAGCACCTCTGCCATTTCTTCCGGTTCCATACAGACTTTTCCCCCTTCACCTTTTATAGGTCCTATCCCTTCTCTTCTCATCCTTTTACTTTTCACATATTTGTAGAAGGCTTTGGGATTCTCCTTAATCCTACCAGCCAAGGCCTTCTCATGACCCCTTCTGGCTCTCCTAATTTCCTTTTTAAGCTCTCTTCTATAAGCCTTATACTTCTCTAGATCTCCAACATCTCCTAGCTCTTTGAACCTTTTATACACCTTTCTTTTCTTCCTATGTTCACCACAGCCTTCGTGCACCATGGTTCCCGCGTCCTACCAAAACCTCCTTGTCTCACCGGAACGTTGTCGTGCAAAGCTCCAGACAAGCATTCCTTGAATATCTGCCACCTTCCTTCTGTGCTTTTTCCCCAAGAACACCTCCTTCCAGTTTATTCACCCCAACATCTGCCTGATGTCTTCATATTTCCCCTTATTCCAGACAAACACCTTCCTAGCCTGCCTGATCCTATCCTTTTCCAATGCAAGGGTGAAGGAGATAGAATTATGATCTCCATCCCCAAGATGCTCTCCTACCGAGAGATCCATCACCTGTCCTGGTTCATTAGCTAGTACCAGGTCCAGTACAGCCTCTCCTCTCATAGGCTTGTCCACGTGCTGTGTCAGGAAACCCTCCTGAACACACCTAACAAACTCTCCCCATCCAAACCCCTTACCCTTGGGATATTCCAGTCGATGTTTGGGAAATTGAAGTCTCCCATCACAACAACTCTGTTATTTCTACATCTCTCCAGTATCTGTTTCCCTATCTGCACTTCAACTTCCCTGTCACTATTGGCGGCCTATAGAATACACCCAGCAACGTCACCGACCCTTTGCTATTCCTAACTTCCACCCACAGAGACTCCGTAGACATTCCCTCCTCGGTATCCACCTTCTCTGCAGCCATGACACTGTCCCTGATCAACAGTGCCACTCCACCACCTCTTTTGCCTCCCTCCCTGTCCTTTCTGAAGGATCTGAATCCCGGGACCTGTAGTACCCAGTCCTGTCCCTGAGACATCCAAGTCTCTGTAATGGCCACCACATCACAATCCCAAGCAGCAATCCACGCCCTAAGTTCATCCACCTTATTTACTACACTCCTGCATTAAAATAGACACAGCTCAGTCCCTCAGACTGGACATTTCCCTTCTCCCCCACTCGTCTAACCTGCCTCTCATCCTGCCTAGAGTCCTTCCCTACCTGGGAGCTAACTTCCTTGCTCCCAGTCTCCACATCACTATTCCCTCCCCCTAACCTTTCTAGTTTAAAGTCCCCCCAGTAGCCCTAGCCAGTCTTCCCGCCAAGATATTAGTCCCCCTGGGATTCAGGTACCACCCGTCTTTGCTGTATAGGTCACGCCTGCCCCTAAAGAGGTCCCAATGATCCAGGAACCGGAATCCCTGCCCCCTGCTCCAGTCCCTCAGCCACGTATTCAACCTCCACCTCATACTATTCCTGCTCTCACTCTCCCGAGGCGCAGGCAGCAATCCTGAGATTACTACCTTCGCTTTCCTCTCTCTCAGCTGCCTACCCAGTTCCCTATAATTCCTTTTCATGTCCACTTCCCTCTTCCTGCCTATGTCAGTAGTACCTATATGTACTACAACTTCCAGTTCCTCACCCTCCCCTTTCAGGATGAGGAGGATGACGATATGATGAGGATACATTCCTTGTGTATTATTGAATCCAATGTATCACTTTCCTTTCCATGGTGGATGTTACTGATTTTAAATGATCACCAGCTGCAGATTGCTCTGCCACTGTTCTCATATTCCGCACGCCGCACAAGCTCCGGTTATCCGTCTGTAAATGGTAACACATACCTTTCCAATCTGTTACCTATTCTTCCATCCTGATCAGTTCTTATACTTACACCACGCTGACACAGTGATTAGCAGTGCTGCCTCACAGAGCCAGCGAGCCAGGTTGGATTCCCAGTTTAGTTCAGTATTTGTGTAGATTTTGCATGTATTTCCCGGTGTCTGCGTGGGTTTCCCCCGGGAACTCCGGTTTTCTCCCACATTCTGAAAGACCTTCTTGTTCGGTGCGACTAGGGAATTTTCACTTTCTTACCGGTGATGAATAAATATTTCTATTTGCCTCACAGCTAATGTGCTGATGATTGTTGTGCTCTCCCAGAGAAAATGTGGTCTCTCCAACTGTGTCACATTCTATCTACTGGCCATGGGGTCGATGGATTTACTGCTGGTTGTTATTGACTTGGTAATGAGGCAAATTCTGTGTGTATTTAGATCGATTTGTCTTCATGTATTTCAGCCCTGTCTGTAAGTTCCACGCTGTCCTGATTTATGTTGTCAGAGACTGTTCTGTCTGGTTCACTGTTGCTTTTACTTTTGATAGATTTGTGGCAATCTGTTGCCAAAAGCTGAAATGTAAATATTGCATTGAGAGAACGGCGGGTGTGGTTCTGGGAACAGTGGTAGTGCTGGGTTTTATTAAAAACATTTTCTGGTTTTTCATGTTCAGTTGGGTATATGATGACTGATTATCCTCGGTTTTGTCGAACAAGTTTTGAAGTGCTCAGGTCTCTGGTGTGGGCCATTATAGAATTCACTCACTACTTGATAACGCCGTTTATACCTTTCATTCTGATAATGTTGATGAATGCTTTAACCATCAGGCATATTCTAGTGAGTAGCCGAGCCCGCAGGAGGCTCCGAGTTCGTAGAGATGGAGAGAGTCCCGTGGATCCAGAGATGGAATGTCGAAGGAAGTCCATGATATTACTTTTCCTTATCTCTGGGAATTTCATTCTATTGTGGGCACTCTATCTGGTGTATGCAATATGGAGACAATTGTGGGCTGTGAACATGGACATTGCATTTCCAATTGCTACATTGGGAGAAATAGGATACATGCTGCAGATGTTTAGCTGCTGCACCAACACCTGCATTTATGCTGTGACACAGACTAAGTTCAGAGAACAGCTGAAGATTGTGGTAAAATATCCCTTTACACTGATCTTTAACATGGTATGAACTAAACAGCTTCCAGTTTCAATACCTGTGATTTCCAGCTGCTTCGTTAAAGACTGAAAAAAGTTATTATTTAAAATGTATGCATGCGTGAATATGCCTGTGTGTATATATGTGTGCATGGGCATCCATGTGTTTATGTGGGAGTTAGTTCATGTTCATATCTGCTTATGTATGGCTTTGTGTGCGTATGTGTTTGGGCAAGTTCTTATGTGTGCATATGTGTCACTGTGTGTGTGTGTGTGTATGCAAACATGAACATATGTGCATGTGCATATGTATGTACGCCTGTTTTTATCTCTATATGTGTATGGACATGTGCAGGTGTGCCCGTCTATGTGTGTGCCTGCGTATGTAGGTGTGTGCATGTGCATATGTAGTATGCATGTCCATATGTAGTATGACAGAATCCCACCAGTGCTGAAAGAGGCCCTTCACCCCATCAGGTCTGCACCAGCCCCATTCAGGCCCTATTTCTGGAAACTCACATATATACCCTATTATATATACCCTATTATATATACCCTATTTCTGGAAACTCACATATATACCCTGTTATATATACCCTATTATATATACCCTATTCGGTGACAAGTGGTGTGCCTCAGGGGTTCTTTTTTGGGGTCCCTGCTGTTGTAATTTTTATAAATTCTGGATCTGGTATGATTGAGGGATGGATCAGTAAATTTGCAGATGACACTAAAGTCAGTGGGAGTGGTAGATAGTGAAGAGTAGTGTTATAGTTTACAGAGTGACTTGGACAAGTTGCAGAGCTGGGCCGAGAGGTGGCAAAGGAGTTTAATGTGGAAAAGTGTGAGGTAATGCACTTTGGCAGCAGGAAAATAAATGTGTAGAGTATAGGGATAATGGCTACGGCTCTTTAATAGTGTTGAGGAACAGAAGGATCTTGGTGTATGTGTCAATAGATAGCCCTGAAAGTAGGCAGCAAGTGGATAAAGTTGTTAAGAAGGCATATGGGAGTCTTAGCGTTTTGGTAGGGTGATTGAATTAGGAGCGCAGCATCATGTTGCAACTGTACAAAACTCTAGTGCGGCCGCACTTGGAGTATTGTGTGCAGTTAATCTGGGTCCGCCACATTATAAGAACAATGTGGAGGCATGGAGAGGCGTACAGAGGAGAGTTTACCAGGATGTTGTACCTGGTATGGAGGGGCAGGCCCTATGAAGAGAGGTTGAAGGATTTGAGGTTGTTTCGTTAGAAAGGAGGCGGCTAAGAGGGGATCTTATTGAAGCATATAAGATGATTAGAGGTTTAGATAGCGTGGACAGTGATAGCCTTTTTCCTAGGATGGAGAAAGCTAGCACGAGGGGACACAGCTTTAAATTAAGGGGTATGAGTTATAGGACGGATATCAGAGGTAGGTTCTTTACTCAAAGAGTGATTAGGGAGTGGAATGCCCTGCCTGCAGCTCTTGTAGATGCGCCAAGTTTGGTGGCGTTTAAGAGGTTAGTTGATAAGTATATGGAAGAGAAGGGAATGATTTAGTTAGGAGGGGCATTGCTTTTTATTTTGGTCGGCACAACATCGAAGGCCGAAGGGCCTGTTCTGTGCTGTAATGTTCTATAAATCTATAAATCTATTCTATTCTATAAATCTATTAAATCTTCTAACATGAGAGTCAACTCAGCATAGCTAATACACCTTACCTGCATTTCTTTGGACTGTGGGAGGAAACTGAACGCCCCAAAGGAACTTATGCAGACATGGGGTGAATGTGCAAACTCCACACGGATAGTGACCTTGTGCTTGAATTGACCATTGTTTTGTATCGCTCCATTCCCAGTCTGCTCATGTGACTATCCAGATAAGTCTTCAATGATCCCAGCGTGTCCGCCTCCACCACCGTATTTAGCAATGCATTTCAGGTCTCCACCACCGTTTGGGTAATATACGTCCGTCTGATATTTGAGTTAAACCTCATCTTAAACATGTGACCCCTCGCGTTTGTCACCTCCTACCTGGGAAAAAGCTTCCCAATGTCCATATCCATACCCCTCATTATTATATACACCTCTATTAGGCCTCCTCTCATTCTCTATCTTTCTAGGGAGAACAACTCCATTTTACCCAATCTCTCCTCACTGCTAAGACCCTCTATTCCAGAGCAACATCCTGCTAAACCTTCTCTGTCCTCTCTCCAAAGTCCCCACGTCCTTCTGGCAGTATGGTAACCAGAATTGGACACAGTACTTGAAATATGGCCGAACCAACTTTCGATACAGCTGTAACATCAGACGCCAATTTTTACACTCCATACCCTGTCCTATAATGGTATGCATGTATTCTTCACCACCTTCTCCACCGGTGCTGCCACCTTCTAGGATCTGTGTTCTTGCACACCGTGTCCTTCTGTGTGTCTATACTCCTGATGGTTCTGCCGTTTATTGTATAGTTTCCCCACCATTAGATCTACCAAAATGCATCACTTCATATTTATCTGGATTAAATTCAATCTGCCATTTCTCCACCCAATTTTCCAGTCTATCTATATCCTGCTCTGTTCTCCGACAATCTTCATAGATATCCACAAGTCCAGCCATCTCCGTGTTATTGGCAAACTTACCGATCACACCAGTTACACCTTCTTCAAAATCATTCATATATATATATCAAAATTGCAGAGATCCCAGTACAGAGCTCTGCGGAACACCACTGGTCATGATGTAGAGATGCCAGCTTTGGACTGAGGTAAACGCACTAATTCTGACAACACCAGGTTTAAGTTCAACTGATTTATTTGATACTAGTGAGTTTATTACCATATAAATCGGTTGGACTTAAATCTGGGGTGTTGTCAGACGTCTTACTGCGAACACCACTGGTCACAGACCTCCAGCTGCTACCCTTTGTCCTCTGTGGCCAAGCCAGTTCTCTACCATCCAGCCACCTCTCATTTTATCCCATGAGATTTAACCTTTTGCACCAACCCGCCATGAGGGACTTTCTCAAATGATTTACTGAAATCCGTATAGATGACATCCACAGCTTTTCCCTCGTCAACCGTTTTTGACACCTCCTCAAAAAACTCCACCAATTTTGTGAGGCATGACCCCCTTCTTACAAATCCATGCTATCTATCACTAATGAGATTATTCCGTTCTAAATGTCCACACATCCTATCTCTAAGATTCCTCTCCAACAATTTCCCTACCATGGATGTCAAGCTCACCAGCCTATAATTACCCGGGTTATCCTTGCTACCCTTCAGAAATAACGGTGCCACATTCGCTATCCTCCAATCCGTAGGGACCTCACCTGTGTCCAATGAAAGACAAAGATTTCTTATGTATGAAGTATATGGAGCAGTGTATATGAAGTATATGGAGGTTTCATAAGGAGAAATTGGCACAGACAGACAGCTGTGACAAAGAGGGGAGTTTGAAAGCGTGTCTTCAAAGAGGAAGGTTAAGTAGAGAGAGTTATTGGAGGGAATTCTAAATTCTAGAGTCTATTGAGCTCAGACATTGGTAGAAGACATAATACTTAGGATGATGAGGTAACTGGAGTTAGAGGATTCCTCCTCAGGTTGTAAGACTGAAAGTGGTCAGATGTTGAGGAAGAGGTAACTCTAAGGAGTGATTTGTAATCAAAGATGTGCATATTGGGTGGCACGGTAGCACAGTGGTTAGCACTGTTGCTTCACAGCTCCAGGGACCTTGGTTCGATTCCTGGACCAGGTCACTGCCTGTGTGGAGTTTGCACATTTTCCTCATGTCTGCGTGGGTTTAGAACATAGAACACTACAGCACAAACAGGCCCTTCGGCCCACAAGTTGTGCCGAACACATCACAACCTACCCAGCCATAGACCTATCTATATCCCCCAATCCCATTGGATCCCATATACTCATCCAGAAGTCTTTTAAAAGACCCCAGCGAGTTCGCCTCGACCACCACCGACGGCAGCCGATTCCATTCACTCACCACCCTCTGAGTGAAAAACTTTCCCCTAGCATCCCCTCTGTACTTGCTTCCCTGCACCTTAAATCTGTGCCCTCTCGTCGTGACCATTTCAGCCCTGGGAAATAGTCTCTGAGAGTCCACCCTATCTATTCCTCTCAACATCTTGTAAACCTCAATCAGGTCGCCTCTCAACCTTCGTCTCTCCAGGGAGAACAGTCCCAGCTCCCTCAACCTGTCTTCATAAGGCATACCTCCCAATCCAGGCAACATCCTTGTAAATCTCCTCTGCACCCTTTCAATAGCTTCCACGTCCTTCCTATAGTGAGGCGACCAGAACTGCGCACAGTAACTTGCAGGTACTCCTGTTTCCTCCCACAGTCCAAAGATGTGCGGGTTAGGTTGATTGGCCAGGCTAAGAAATCGCTCCTGATTATCTAGGGATGTGTAGATTAGAGGGATTAGTTGGTGTAATATATGAGGGTAGGGTCTGGGTGGGATTGTGTTCGTTGCAGACTCGATGGTCCGAAGGCCCTCTTTCTGCACTGTTCTATGTTCTATAGTGAACTCATGAATTGGAAGACAATGTCAAACTTCACACACAATGAACCCGTTCTGTTGTGAGTGCGGACACAAGGCAACAGATATTAGATGACCTCACGTTGTTGCAGTAAAAAGAATGAAAGTTGGGCCGGAAATATGTTCAAACCCTCAAATCCAGTAATCACAAAGCATTGATGTGTGTTTAAACAGCAAATAAACTGAGCCAGCACAGCCGGGAATGCGATAAGGGAAGAGATTATATCTTACGCTTAAGATGAATGTTCAGCAAAAGATAATTTCAGGATGAAAGTTAACAGTGAGGTTTCAGACAATCTAATTTAGTCTCTCACAGTTTCCAGAAGCAGGGATTGGTAACCAGTCACCAGGAAATCGATTTTGCAATGATGACAAAAACGAAGACTTCACTTTTCCCCAATTGTGAGAGAGATCTCCCTGCCCTTAGCGAGATATCAGAAAAGCTGCCTGACAATTTCACTCAGCGAAGATGTTGAGAAAAATGATCATCAGGTAGAGCTGGGTGTTAACGTAGTTAAACTGGTCAAACGTAAGAAGGAAAGTTTATTATGAGCCACAAGTGAGCTTACATTCACACTGTGATCAAATTAATGTGACATCCCCCTAGTCTCCAAATTCCAGCATCTGCCCGTGCGCATTGAGCGAGAATTTAGCATGGTCAACGCGCCTAACCTGCACATGCTTGGACTGTGGGAGGAAACGGAAGCACCCGGGGGAAACACCATGCAGACACGGGGAGAATGTGCAAACGCCACATAGGCAAGGACCCAACCCGGGAATCGAACCTGGATCGCTGGTGAAATGAGGCAACAATGCAAACCACTCTGTCACATTTATCGGGACTGGAATATCCTGGCTCCCTAGCGTTGGATGAGGGTGGGATGGTGGTGGGGATCCGAATGTGTGCTGGACAATCCCTCCAGAAACCGAATTGGTAAGCATCTGCATTTCAGTTGCCCGGGATTGTAAATTTCTCCTGAACAATTCTACTGCACTGAGTACGGCCAAGAAAATGTTTTGCAAATCAGAAACTTCCGATAGTTCTGCCAGTTTGCACTTTCCACGTTCAGTCGCTCAGTATATGTGGAGAGATATTAAATTGGATTAGATATTGCCTCAATGGAACAAGTGCTTGTGAAGGATTGCTTCTCTGAATGGAGAACTGTGACTAGTGGTGTGCCGCAGGGATCGGTGTTGGGTCGATTGTGGTTTGGCATCTATATCAATGATCTGGATGATAATGTGGTAAATTGGATCAGCAAATGTGATGATGATACAAAATTTGTAGGTGTAATGGGCAGTGAGGAAGGTTTTCGAAGCTTTCAGAGGGATTTGATTCAGCTAGAAAAATCGTCTAAAAAAATGGTACATTGAGTTGAGTGCAGACAATTGTGAGGTACTGCACTTTGGAAGAAGAAACCAAAAGAGAGCGTACAAGATAAATGTTCGGACACTGAAGAGTGCAATAGAAAGGAGGGATCTGGGAATACAGATTGATAGATTTCAGCAAGGCGTTTGATAAGGTCCCACATGCAAGACTTCTTGAAAAGTTGAGAGGGCATGGGATCCAAGGGACTTTGGCTTTGTGGATCCAGAACTGGCTTGCCTGCAGAAGGCAGAGAGAAGTTGTGGATGGGTCTTGTTCTGCATGGAGGTCGGTCACCAGTGGAGTGCCCCAGGGATCTGTTCTAGGACCCTTGCTGTTTGTCATTTTCATAAATGACCTGGATGAGGAAGTGGAGGGATGAGTTAGTAAGTTTGCCGACGATACGAAGGTTGGTGGTGTTGTGGATAGTCTGGAGGGATGTCTGAAGTTGCAGCGAGACATAGATAGGATGCAAGACTGGGCGGAGAAGTGGCAGATGGACTTCAACCCAGATAAATGTGTGGTGAACCATTTTGGCAGGAATAATGGGATGAAGGAATACAATATCAAGGGTAGGTTTCTTGGCAGTGTTGAGGAGCAGAAGGATCTTGGGGTCCAGCTCTCTTAAATCTGCACCGCAAGAGGAGAATGTGGTCACGAAGGCATATGGTGTACTGTCCTTCATTAATAGAGGAATTGAGTTTAGGAGTCGGGAGGTAATGCTGCAACTTTATAAGACCCTTGTCAGACCCCACTTGGAGTATTGTGTGCTGTTCTGGTCGCCACACTACAGGAAGGATGTGGAAGCATCGAGAAGGTGCAGAAGAGATTTACAAGGATGTTGCCTGGATTGGGAGGCAGGCCTGATGAAGATAGGTTGAGAGAGCTAGTTCACTTCTCCCTGGAGAGACGAAGGTTGAGAGGCGACCTGATAGACGTTTCTAAGATGTTGAGAGGAATAGATAGAGTGGATTCTCGGAGGCTATTTTCCGGGGCTGAAATGGTCACTACGAGAGGACACAGGTTTAAGGTCCTGGGGGACAAGTACAGAGGAAACGCCAAGTTTGGTGGCGTTTAGGAGGTTAGTAGATAAGTTTATGGATGAAAAGGGAATGGTTTAGGTTAGAGGGTCATTGCTTTTTCTTAATTGGTCGGTGCAACATCGAAGGCCGAAGGGCCTGTTCTGCGCTGTAATGTTCTATGTTCTACGACATGTTAGAGGTAAGTTTTTTCACTCAGAGGGTTGTGAGTGAATGGAATCGGTTGCCGTCAGTGGTGGTAGAGGTGAACTCACTGGGGTCTTTTAAGAGACTTTTGGATGAGTACATGGGATGTAATGGGATTGGCAGTTACAGAATAGTCTATGGCCTGGTAAGTGTAGATATGATCGGCACAACAAATATATTCTTTGTTCTGCATTCTGACCAGCATTTTCCTATCAGTGGTGTTACACAGAGAACTCATTTCTGTTGAAGTTAACATTGATTGGATGCATAATCAACCCTTTTGAAAAAAATGTACAAATCAAAGAACATCTACAAGATTTAAAAATACAAAGAGGTGGATGGGGGTAAGGCGGTTGATGTGGTATATATGGACTTTAGTAAGGAGTTCGATAAGGTGGCCCATGGAAGACTTCTGCAGAAAATGCAGATGTATGGGACAGAGGGTGATTTAGCTAATTAGATTAGGAATTGGCTAGCAGATAGAAGACAGAGGATGATGGTTGATGGGAGATATTCATCGTGGAGTTCGGTGACAAGTGGTGTACCTCAGGGGTCTGTTTTGGGGCCCCTGCTGTTTGTAATTTTTATAAATGATCTGGATGAGGGTATTGAAGTAAATTTAAATTAGTAAATTTGGAGATGACACTAAAGTCGGTTGAGTGGTAGATAGTGAAGAGGGGTGTTATAGTTTGCAGAGAGACTTGGACAAGTTGCAGAGCTGGGCCGAGAGGTGGCAAATGGAGTTTAATGTGGAAAAGTGTGAGGTAATGCACTTTGGCAGGAACAATAAATGTGTAGCGTATAGGGCTAATGGTAGGGCTCTTAATAGTGTTGAGGAACAGAAGGATCTTGGTGTATGTGTCAACAGATCCCTGAAAGTAGGCAGTCAAGTGGATAAAGTTGTTAAGAAGGCATATGGAGTCTTAGCTTTTATTGGTAGGGGGATTGAATTTTGGAGCCGCAACGTCATGTTGCAACGGTACAAAACTCTAGTGCGGCCGCACTTGGAGTATTGTGTGCAGTTCTGGTCCCCACATTATAAGAAAGATGTGGAGGCATTGGAGAGGGTACAGAGGAGGTTTACCAGGATGTTGCCTGGTAATGGAGGGCAGGTCTTATGAGGAGAGGCTGAGGGATTTGAGGTTGTTTTCGTTAGAAAGGAGGAGGCTAAGAGGGGACCTGATCGAAACATATAAGATGATTAGAGGTTTAGATAGGGTGGACAGTGATAGCCTTTCTCCTAGGATGGAAAAAGCTAGCACGAGGGGACACAGCTTTAAATTAAGGGATGATAGTTATAGGACGGATATCAGAGGCAGTTTCTTTACCCAAAGGGTGGTTCGGGAGTGGAATGCCCTGCCTGCAGCGGTTGTAGAGGCGCCAAGTTTGGTGGCGTTTAAGAGGTTAGTTGATAAGTATATGGAAGAGAAGGGAATGGTTTAGTTTGGAGGGGCATTGCTTTTTATATTGGTCGGCGCAACATCGAAGGCCGAAGGGCCTGTTCTGTGCTGAAATGTTCTATGTTCTATTCTTCCTTCCATCAACCTCACTGTTACACTTGACAAAGAGTAAATTAAAAGTTGTACTTTATTATTGTAAGTCTGCTTTTGTTTGTTCAGTGATGAGAAAGTAATGTGAGCCTCCGTGGATCTCAACTCTAAGGCTTCACACTTCTTTTAATAAGATGGGCGCTTAAATGTCTTATCCCGAAGTCTGTGTTGGGAGCAGCCCCTCCGAGACTAATGGCATAGGCGGTGGGGCGAGAGATCACAATTGGGGAATAGATAAGAATGCTTCAGTGATCACTCAACATCTGACAACAATAACTCGGAATGTTAGAGAAATGGATCTGAGTCTGAAAACCAGAGACTGGAATGTTACAGCAAAGGAGCAGAATCCAATAACAGACTGGAATGTAAATTCAATGGATCAGAATCTAAGAACGATGGATTGGGCTGGTACAATAATGGAGAAGGGTTTAATTTCTGATATTAACCGTTTTGATAAGCTCCGTGATTGGGGTGTATCGTTCGAATTGTTGCTGCGTTTTGGACTTGGGGTTTTTGCATATTTTTACTATCCCATTTTAGCTATCATCGGTGTCCCGGGTAAGTCTCTCTTTCAAACTTGTAATTCTACTAACGGTGTTTAACTTAATTATCTATCTGTAATTTACATTATACCCTTTGCTGCTCTTTGTGTTCTTATTGGTCTCCGTGTTCAAATATTAACCCTCCCCCGTAACTACACCCCTGATCTTATAGTTTATACGCACCAATTCAAATTTATTGATCCAATCAGAGAATGTCTGTATTTATCGATGAAGTATGATTTCACTGCACTGCTGAACTTTGATTCCTGTCAATCACGGGCTAACAAAGACATTCGTTCCATTTCCCATCACCTTTGTGGCACCTCTCTGCCGACCCCATCTCCTTCCCTCATCAATGTCTGTGATGTGTTTAAAATAACAGCTAGCTACCTCTCCTTGTATCCCATTAGCCTTGACCTTCTCGACTCACCTCCCATGAGGGACTTTGTCAAACGCCTTACTAAAATCCATATAATCGACATCAACGGCTCGCCCTTCGTCCACCGTTTTTGTCACCTCCTCAAAAAATTCTACCAGATTCGTAAGGCATGACCTCCCCTTAACAAATCCATGCTGCGTATCCCTAATCAGATCTCAACGCTCTAAGTGCCTATACATCCTATCTCTAAGGATCCCCTCCAACAGCTTCCCTACCACAGACGTCAAACTCACCGGCCTATAATTTCCAGGGTTATCCCTACTACCCTTTGTAAACAACATTAGCTATTCTCCAGTCTTCTGGGATCTCACCTGTGTCCAAGGAAGAGACAACAATTTGTGTCAGAACGTGCAAATACCACGCAGACGGTGACTCAAATCTGGAAATCAAACCCAGATTCCAAGCGCTGTGAAGTAGCAGTGGTAACCACTATGTTACCGTGGCACACCGTGTGACTTACAAAGAAGGCTTTGTAATACATACGGGATACAGGGTGGTCTGACAAGATGGATACGTAACTGGTTTTGCGGTGGGACACAGAAGGTGGTGACAGACAGCCGCTTTAGGGAGTGGAAGTCAGTGGCTAGTGGGGCACTACAAGAATGTGTGCTGGGGCCCCCTGTTGTTCATCATTTCTATAAATCATACAGATGTATGGGCCAGTCATAGACAGCAGTGGGAAGTTGTGCGTGGAGCCTGAAGAGATTGGAGAGGCACTGAATAAATATTTCTCTTCGGTATTCACGCAGAGTGCTGGAAATGTAGCTATGGAGAGCACTGAGGTACAGGGTTGCAAATTGGGGAGTATTGTAGTAGATAGGGAGGATGTGTTAGAAATTCTCGAGGGTTTGAAGTTGGATAAGTCCCCTGGTCCGGACGGGATTTACCCTAGGATTCTCTGGGAGGCAAGAGAGGAGATTGCAGAGCCTCTGGCTCTGATCTTCAGGTCCTCGTTGGTTACGGGTGTGGTTCCGGAGGACTGGATGATAGCGAATGTGGTCCCATTGTTTAAGAAGGGGAAGAGAGACCTTCCAGGGAATTATAGGCCAGTGAGTCTTACTTCTGTTGTGGGCAAGGTATTGGAGAGAATTATTAGGGATAGGATTTGTAGTTATTTAGAGAGAAATGAATTGATTGGGGATAGTCAGCATGGTTTCGTGAAGGGTAGGTCATGCCTTACTAACCTCATTGAGTTTTTTGAGAAAGTGACCAGAGAGGTGGATGTGGGTAAGGCGGTTGATGTAGTATATATGGACTTTAGTAAGGCGTTTGATAAGGTGGCCCATGGAAGACTTCTACAGAAAATGCAGATGTGTGGAATCGAGGGTGATTTAGCTAATTGGATTAGGAATTGGCTGGCAGATAGAAGACAGAGGGTGGTGGTTGATGGTAGATATTCATCGTGGAGTTCGGTGACGAGTGGTGTGCCTCAGGGGTCTGTTTTGGGGCCCCTGCTGTTTGTGATTTTTATAAATGATCTGGATGAGGGTATTGAGGGATGGATCAGTAAATTTGCAGAAGATACTAAAGTTGGTGGTGCGGTAGATAGTGAAGAGGGGTGTTTTAGTTTACAGAGTGACTTGGACAAGTTGCAGAGCTGGGCCGAGAGGTGGCAAATGGAGTTTAATGTGGAAAAGTGTGAGGGTATGCACTTTGGCAGGAACAATAAATGTGTAGAGTATAGGGCTAATGGTAGGGCTCTTAATAGTGTTGAGGAACATAAGGATCTTGGTGTATGTGTCAATAGATCCCTGAAAGTAGGCAGTCAAGTGGATAAAGTTGTTCAGAAGGCATATGGAGTCTTAGCTTTTATTGGTAGGGGGATTGAATTTAGGAGCCGCAGCA
Organism: Sphyrna mokarran; assembly: GCA_024679065.1. NCBI lineage: Eukaryota > Metazoa > Chordata > Chondrichthyes > Carcharhiniformes > Carcharhinidae > Sphyrna > Sphyrna mokarran. The sequence continues at coordinate 348,866 of JAGIQG010000043.1, read as the reverse complement.
TCATGTTGCAACTGTACAAAACTCTAGTGCGGCCGCACTTGGAGTATTGTGTGCAGTTCTGGTCCCCGCATTATAAGAAAGATGTGGAGGCATTGGAGAGGTACAGAGGAGGTTTACCAGGATGTTGCCTGGTATGGAGGGCAGGTCCTATGAAGAGAGGTTGAAGGATTTGAGGCTGTTTTCGTTAGAAAGGAGGCGGCTAAGAGGGGATCTTATTGAAGCATATAAGATGATTAGAGGTTTAGATAGGGTGGACATTGATAGCCTTTTTCCTAGGATGGAGAAAGCTAGCACGAGGGGACACAGCTTTAAATTAAGGGGTGATATTTATAGGACGGATATCAGAGGTAGGTTCTTTACCCAAAGGGTGGTTCGGGAGTGGAATGCCCTGCCTGCAGCAGTTGTAGATGCGCCAAGTTTGGTGGCGTTTAAGAGGTTAGTTGATAAGTATATGGAAGAGAAGGGAATGGTTTAGTTAGGAGGGGCATTGCTTTTTATTTTTGGTCGGCACAACATCGAAGGCCGAAGGGCCTGTTCTGTGCTGTATTGTTCTATGTTCTATGTCTATGTGGGGTGTCGAATCAGTAACATTGCTGTTGGCACAAAGATTGGCCGAGTGTTTAAATGGGTGGTCAATTGATAGCTAAGCAGCAGATGGAATTTAAACTCTAGAAGTGTGAGGTGATGCACTTTGGAAGGAGAAGTTTGATAAGGAATTGTACTACAGAAGGTCTGGCACTGGGAAGTTCCGAGGGGGAAAGGGACCTTGTCGTATTTGTCCATTGATTTTGGGGGGTTCAGTGGGGTACAGTATGATGGGGGGTCAGTGGGGTACAGTATAATGGGGGTCAGTGGGGTACAGTATGATGGGGGGTTTCATGGGTACAGTATGATGGGGGGTTCGGTGGGGTACAGTATGATGGCGGGGTCAGTGAGTATATTATGATGGGGGGGTCAGTGGGGTACTGTATGATGGAGGGGTCAGTGGGGTACAGTTGATGGGGGGGTCAGTGGGTACAGTATGATGGGGGGTCAGTGGGTACAGTATGGATGGGGGGGGTCAGTGGGACATTATGATGGGGGTCAGTGGGGTACTGTATGATGGGGGGTCAGTGGGTTACTGTATGATGGGGGGTCAGTGGGGTACTGTATGATGGGGTCAGTGAGGTACTGTATGATGGGGTCAGAGGGGTTGACTATGATGGGGGGGGTCAGTGGGTACAGTATGATGGGGTCATGGGGTACAGTATGATGGGGGTCAGTGGGTACAGTATGATGGGGGGGTCAGTGGGGTCTTTATTGTAGATGGGGGGGTCAGTGGGGTACTGTATGATGGGGGGGTCAGTGGGGTACTGTATGATGGGGGGTCAGAGGGGTTGACTATGATGGGGGTCAGGTGGTACAGTTAATGGGGGGGTCAGTGGGGTACAGTATGATCGGGGGGTCGTGGGGTAGAGTATGATGGGGGTCAGTGGGGTACAGTATGATGGTGGGGGTTCAGTGGGGTACGTATGATGGGAAGGGTCGTGGGTACATTATGTGGGGGGTCGTGGTCTGTATGATGGGGGGTCAGAGGGGTTGACTATGATGGGGGGTCAGTGGGGTACAGTATGATGGGGGGGTCAGTGGGGTACAGTATGATGGGGGGGCCAGTGGGTTATACTCCACAGGGCATTCCACTCCCGAACCACCCTTTGGGTAAAGAACCTACCTCTGATATCCGTCCTATAACTATCACCCCTTAATTTAAAGCTGTGTCCCTCGTGCTAGCTTTCTCCATCCTAGGAAAAAGGCTATCACTGTCCACCCTATCTAAACTCTAATCATCTTATATGTTTCGATTAGGTCCCCTCTTAGCCGCCTCCTTTCTAACGAAAACAACCTCAAATCCCTCAGCCTCTCTTCATAAGACCTGCCCTCCATACCAGGCAACATCCTGGTAAAACTCCTCTGTACCCTCTCCAATGCCTCCACATCTTTCTTATAACGCGGGGACCAGAACTGCACACAATACTCCAAGTGCGGCCGCACTAGAGTTTTGTACAGTTGCAACATGACGTTGCGGCTCCGAAATTCAATCCCCCTACAATAAAAGCTAAGACTCCATATGCCTTCTTAACAACCTTCTCGACTTGACTGCCTACTTTCAGGGATCTATGCACATACATACCAAGATCCCTCTGTTCATCAAGACTATTAAGAATCCTACCATTAGCCCTATACTCTACACATTTATTATTCCTGCCATAGTGCATTACCTCACATTTTTCCACATTAAACTCCATTTGCCACCTCTAGGCCCAGCTCTGCAACTTGTCCAAGTCTCTCTGCAAACTATAACACCCCTCTTCACTATCTACCACTCCACCGACTTTAGTGTCATCTGCAAATTTACTAATCCATCCTTCAATACCTTCATCCAGATTGTTTATAAAAATTACAAACAGCAGGGGCCCCAAAACAGACCCCTGAGGTACACCACTTGTAACCGAACTCCACGATGAATATCTCCCATCAACCACCACCCTCTGTTTCTATCTGCTAGCCAATTCCTAATCCAATTAGCTAAATCACCCTCTATCCCATACATCTGCATTTTCTGCAGAAGCCTTCCATGGGCCACCTTATCGAACGCCTTACTAAAGTCCATATATACCACATCAACTGCCTTAACCCCATCCACCTCTTTGGTCACTTTTTCAAAAAACTCAATAAGGTTAGTAAGGCACGACCTACCCTTCACAAAACCATGCTGACTATCCCCAATCAATTCATTTCTCTCTAAATAACTCTAAATCCTATCCCTAATAATTCTCTCCAATACCTTGCCCACAACAGAAGTAAGACTCACTGGCCTATAATTCCCAGGAAGGTCTCTCTTCCCCTTCTTAAACAATGGGACCACATTCGCCATCCTCCAGTCCTCCGGACCCCCACCCGTAACCAACGAGGACCTGAAGATCAGAGCCAGAGGCTCTGCAATCTCCTCTCTTGCCTCCCAGAGAATCCTAGGGTAAATCCCGTCCGGCCCAGGGGACTTATCCAACTTCAAACTTTGGGACAGGTGGGGGGGTCACTGGGGTACATTGAGACAGATGGGGGGGTCACTGGGGTACATTGGGACAGATGGGGGGGTCACTGGGGTACAGAGAGCACCAGTCAGCTGTGGGAGGACTCCTCCAGTATCCCAGGGAGAACCAGTCAGCTGTGGGAGGACTCCTCCAGTATCCCAGGGAGAACCAGTCAGCTGTGGGAGGACTCCTCCAGTATCCCAGGGAGAACCAGTCAGCTGTGGGAGGACTCCTCCAGTATCCCAGGGAGGTGTGTGGGGGTTGTGGAACCAGTCAGCTGTGGGAGGACTCCTCCAGTATCCCAGGGAGAACCAGAAAGGTGTGGGAGGACTCCTCCAGCATCCCAGAGAGCCAGTCAGCTGTGGGAGGACTCCTCCAGTATCCCAGGGAGAACCAGTAAGGTGTGGGAGGACTCCTCCAGTATCCCAGGGAGAACCAGTAAGCTGTGGGAGGACTCCTCCAGCATCCCAGGGAGCACCAGTCAGCTGTGGGAGGACTCCTCCAAGAACCCGGGGGAACTGGGCATGCGCGGTGAGTGTTGGAGGCGGAAGCAGTGAATGGGCGGCAGAGGGAGAGAGGATCCGGAGAGACTGGAGGTGAGTTCACTGCAGAGAGAGAGAGGATCCGGAGAGACTGGAGGTGAGTTCACTGCAGAGAGAGAGA
>JAGIQG010000043.1:254649-345032 GCA_024679065.1 Sphyrna mokarran | reverse complement strand
GTGTGAGTGAGTGAGGGGAGTGGGTGCAGTGAGTGAGGGGAGTGGGGTGTAGTGAGTGAGGGGAGTGGGGTGTAGTGAGTGAGGGGAGTGGGGTGTAGTGAGTGAGGGGAGTGGGGTGTAGTGAGTGAGGGGAGTGGGGTGTAGTGAGTGAGGGGAGTGGGGTGTAGTGAGTGAGGGGAGTGGGTGTAGTGAGTGAGGGGAGTGGGGTGGAGAGTGAGGGGAGTGGGGTGTAGTGAGTGAGGGGAGTGGGGTGTAGTGAGTGAGGGGAGTGGGGTGTAGTGAGTGAGGGGAGTGGGGTGTAGTGAGTGAGGGGCAGTGGGGTGTAGTGAGTGAGGGGAGTGGTGTAGTGAGTGAGGGGAGTGGGGTGTAGTGAGTGAGGCAGTGGGGTGTAGTGAGTGAGGGAGTGGGGTGTAGTAGTGAGGAGGGGAGTGGGGTGTAGTGAGTGAGGGAGTGGGGTGTAGTGAGTGAGGGGAGTGGGGTGCAGTGAGTGAGGAGAGTGGGTGTGAAGTGAGGGGCAGTGTGGTGTAGTGAGTGAGGGCAGTGGGGAGTAGTGTGTGAGGGGAGTGGGCTTTACTGAGTGAGGGGCAGTGGGGTATAGTGAGTAAGGGAAGTGGGATGTAGTGAGTGAGGGCAGTGGAGTGTAGTGAGAGAGGGGAGTGGGAGGTAGTGAGTGAGGTGGGTGGGGTGTAGTGAGTGAGTTCAGTCGGGTGTAGTGAGTGAGGGCAGTCGGGTGTAGTGAGTGAAGGCAGTGGGGTGTAGTGAGTGAGGGGCAGTAGGGTGTATGAGTGAGGGTACTGGGGTGTAGTGAGCGAGGGCAGTGGGATGTAGTGAGCGAGGGGAGTGGGGTGTAGTGAGTGAGGGGAGTGGGGTGTAGTGAGTGAGGGGAGTGGGGTGTAGTGAGTGAGGGGAGTGGGGTGTAGTGAGTGAGGGGAGTGGGGTGTAGTGATTGAGGGGAGTGGGGTATGGAGTTAGGGGAGAGGGGTGCAGTGAGTGAGGGGAGTGAGGTGTGGAGTGAGGGGAGTGGGGTGTAGTGAGTGAGTGGAGTGGGGTTTAGTGAGTGAGGGGAGTGGGGTGTAGTGAGTGAGGGGAGTGGGGTGCAGTGAGTGAGGGGAGTGGGGTGCAGTGAGTGAGGGGAGTGGGGTGTAGTGAGTGAGGGGAGTGGGGTGTAGTGAGTGAGGGGAGTGGGGTGTAGTGAGTGAGGGGAGTGGGGTGTAGTGAGTGAGGGGAGTGGGGTGTAGTGAGTGAGGGGAGTGGGGTGTAGTGAGTGAGGGGAGTGGGGTGTAGTGAGTGAGGGGAGTGGGGTGTAGGAGTGAGGGGGAGTGGGTTGAGTGAGTGAGGGGCGTGGGGTGTAGTGAGTGAGGGCAGTGGGGTCTAGTGAGTGAGGGGCAGTGGGGTCTAGTGAGTGAGGGGCAGTGGGGTGTAGTGAGTGAGGGGCAGTGGGGTGTACATATAACATAGAACATTACAGCACAGAACAGGCCCTTTGGCCTTCGATGTTGCGCCGACCAAAATAAAAAGCAATGACCCTCCAAACTAAACCATTCCCTTCTCTTCCATAAACTTATCAATTAACCTCCGATCGATTGGGACCAGGTGGAGGTCCAGTGCTGGGATGTGGACGAGCCGGATCCCTGATGGAGATCACCCTGTGAGCGAGCAAACGGATCCCATGATCCGGTCTGGGTGCGATTCCCAGACTCGCTCCATTTCCGTTCGCCCTTAATCTCAGCTCGTTTCCCGCAAGCACAGAGTTCATTTCCAGTGAGAAGTGTGTGAGAGTTAAAGCCATATTTCGTGTGTGTTAGGCTGCAGGGTGTGGGAGCTTCAAACATTTGTTTCTGATCGCTTTCAGTAGGGAATTAAAGTCTGTTTTGTAAAGAATGCCGGCTGCTCAGTTGGAACCAGACTGATCCTCTAGTTGTGTCCCGTTCCGGGGTGTTAGGGATCTGCCCCTGACTGAGGGAATTGGATAAAAGATCTCCCATTGCGTCCGGCCCTTTGAGATTCAGGGAGTTGTCAGCACTGATATCAGGGACAAGGGCTGGCACGGGGGGTTATCACAGCAGCCTCACAGCGCCTGGGTTCGATTCCCAGCCTCGGGTCACTGTCTGTGCAGAGTCTGCACATCCCCCCCGTGTCTGCGTGGGTTTCCTCCCACAGTCTGAAAGACATGCTGGTTAGGATGCATTGGCCATGCTAAATTCTCCCTCAGTATAACCCAAACAGGCACCGGAGTGTGGCGACTCAGGGACTTTCACAGTAACTTCATTGTGGTGTTAATGTAAGCCTGCTCGTGACATAATTAAGGAAACTTTAAGCTTGAAGGACCCCAGACAGTCCCTGTGGAAGGTGAAACATCTCCAATTTCCCCCCTTGAATGGAGGTTCATGTAGAATGGAGAAATGATTCAACACTGACATTGAACAGGGTCAGAGAGAGAGAGAATGAATGAGAGAGAGATAGCGAGAGAGATAGACAGAGAAGAGAGAGAGAGAGATGGTGAGATAGACAGTCAGAGAGAGAGAGTAAGAGGGGCAGAGAGAGAGAATGAAGAAGAGAGAGAGATAGAGGAAGAGCTAGAGAAGAAAGATGGTAAGATAGACAGATAGAGAGAGAGAGAGGGACAGAGAGACAGAATGAAAGAGAAGGAGAGATAGAGAAGAGAGCAAGAGAGATGGTGAGATAGAGAGCAAGAGGCAGAGAGAGAGAGAGATACAGGGAGAGGAGAGGGGCAGAGAGAGAGTCATCGAAGTTTACAGCAGGGCAACAGGTTCTTCAGCCCAACTTGACAATGCCGTCCTTTTTTTTAAACAACTAAGCTAGTCCCAGTTGCCCGTGTTTGGCCCATATCTTTCAATACACATCTTACCCATGCAACTGTCTAAATGCTTTTGAATGGGCAAAATTGTACCCAGCTCTACTAGAGAGAGAGAGAGAAAGAGAGAGTCAGAGAGAGAAAGGCAGAGAGAGAGAGAACGTCACAGAGAAAGAGAGTCAGTGACAGGCAAAGACAGGCAGAGAGAGAGAGAACGTCACAGAGAAAGAGAGTCAGTGACAGACAAAGACAGGCAGAGAGAGAGAGAAAGTCAGAAAGAGAGAGAGTCAGAAAGAATCAGACAGACAGAGGGGCAGTAGAGACAGGCAGATAGAGAAAGAGAGTCAGTGACAGAGAAAGAGAACATCAGAGAGAAAGAGAGACAGAGAGAGGCAGAGAAAAACTCATAGAGAAAGAGAGGGCAGAGAGAGAGAAAGAGATAGGCACTAAAAGAGAAAGGGAGAGACTGAGAGAGAGAGAGAGATTGAGAGAGGAGAGCAACAAATAAAATTCTGATGAGTTTTGAATATTAGTGATGTCTGAGTGGAGGACAAATGATTTAGAGGATCACCATTCATCTGATTCTGGGGGTCAGGTTGCTGACAAGGATATTACAAGGTGATGGAGTCCGGTTAAGGCATTGGGCACAGATCTGGCAAACGAAGTGTAATGTAGGAAAATGTTTTCTGTTTAATTACTGGTGCCACCTGGTCTTAATCCAGCATCCTGTATTGTTACTGCAGCAGGATAAATGCTCCTGTCGTTAGATTGTTTTAATCTGAACTAACGCTGCTATGGAGCTAAAAAGTGAATTGAGGACAGCTAAGAGGGGACACGAGAAGATGTTGGCTGATAGGATTAAGGAGAATCCTAAAGCTTTCTTTCGATATGTTAAGAATAGAAGATTGGTTAGGGCAAGATTAGGGCCAGTCATATACAGCAGTGGGAAGTTGTGCGTGGAGCCTGAAGAGATTGGTGAGGCACTGAATAAATATTTCTCTTCGGTATTCACGCAGAGTGCTGGAAATGTAGCTATGGAGAACACTGAGGTACAGGTTGCAAATTGGGAAGTATTGTAGTAGATAGGGAGGATGTGCTAGAAATTCTCGAGGGTTTGAAGTTGGATAAGTCCCCTGGGCCGGACGGGATTTACCTAGGATTCTCTGGGAGGCAAGAGAGGAGATTGCAGAGCCTCTGGCTCTGATCTTCAGGTCCTCGTTGGTTACGGGTGTGGTTCCGGAGGACTGGAGGATAGCGAATGTGGTCCCATTGTTTAAGAAGGGGAAGAGAGACCTTCCAAGGAATTATAGGCCAGTGAGTCTTACTTCTGTTGTGGGCAAGGTATTGGAGAGAATTATTAGGGATAGGATTTATCGTTATTTAGAGAGAAATGAATTGATTGGGGATAGTCAGCATGGTTTCGTGAAGGGTAGGTCATGCCTTACTAACCTCATTGAGTTTTTTGAGAAAGTGACCAAGAGGTGGATGGGGGTAAGGCGGTTGATGTAGTATATATGGACTTTAGTAAGGCGTTTGATAAGGTGGCCCATGGAAGACTTCTACAGAAAATGCAGATGTGTGGAATGGAGGGTGATTTAGCTAATTGGATTAGGAATTGGCTGACAGATAGAAGACAGAGGGTGGTGGTTGATGGGAGATATTCATCGTGGAGTTCGGTGACGAGTGGTGTGCCTCAGGGGTCTGTTTTGGGGCCCCTGCTGTTTGTAATTTTTTATAAATGATCTGGATGAGGGTATTGAGGGATGGATCAGTAAATTTGCAGATGACACTAAAGTTGGTGGAGTGGTAGATAGTGAAGAGGTGTGTTATAGTTTACAGAGTGACTTGGACAAGTTGCAGAGCTGGGCCGAGAGGTGGCAAATGGAGTTTAATGTGGAAAAGTGTGAGGTAATGCACTTTGGCAGGAACAATAAATGTGTAGAGTATAGGGCTAATGGTAGGGCTCTTAATATGTTGAGGAACAGAAGGATCTTGGTGTATGTGTCAATAGATCCCTGAAAGTAGGCAGTCAAGTGGATAAAGTTGTTAAGAAGGCATATTGAGTCTTAGCTTTTATTGGTAGGGGGATTGAATTTAGGAGCCGCAGCATCATGTTGCAACTGTAAAAAACTCTAGTGCGGCCGCACTTGGAGTATTGTGTGCAGTTCTGGTCCCCACATTATAAGAAAGATGTGGAGGCATTGGATAGGGTACAGAGGAGGTTTACCAGGATGTTGCCTGGTATGGAGGGCAGGTCCTATGAAGAGAGGTTGAAGGATTTGAGGTTGTTTTTCGTTAGAAAGGAGGCGGCTAAGAGGGGATCTTATTGAAGCATATAAGATTATTAGAGGTTTAGATAGGGTTGACAGTGATAGCCTTTTTCCTAGGATGGAGAAAGCTAGCACGAGGGGACACAGCTTTAAATTAAGGGGTATGAGTTATAGGACGGATATCAGAGGTAGGTTCTTTACTCAAAGAGTGATTAGGGAGTGGAATTCCCTGCCTGCAGCTGTTGTAGATGCGCCAAGTTTGGTGGCGTTTAAGAGGTTAATTGATAAGTATATGGAAGAGAAGGGAATGGTTTAGTTTGGAGGGGCATTGCTTTTTATTTTGGTCAGCACAACATCGAGGGCTGAAGGGCCTGTTCTGTGGTGTAATGTTCTATGTTCTATGAATGCTGGCGATTATCAGGGATGGACAGTAGACAATTCTGCACCACGCTGTTTGACGTCTGTGGCCATTAGAATGTATTTCTCTCTCCTGTCTGGTAGGCAGGGATCTCATATCGCCTCTTGTCCACTTTATATTCTGTAGCAGTCATATGCTACTTATGACTCTTTTGGGAGTTTGGGGACAACACTACAATTTTGCCACTCCAAAATTGTAAACACACATTCGGCCTGCTATCAGATGTTCTGTTTATTAATTCGTTGAATAATTGATGCAAAAGGATATGTAAGTGTGTTCTTGACCTGCTCTCTGAATTTGGCCTGAACCACTCCATAAATAAGTGTGTTTGTGCAACAATTTAAATTCCGAAACATAAATCCAAATTGTTGAAATGTATATTCGGATACAGAATAGTAATTGTTATCTTTCCCGCTTATGGTATAATACATGAAATCTAAAACAAACAACAACCACAGAAATATGAAGCTTCCAGATATGCTGAAGAGTAAGATCATTGATTTCTTCCTGCTCTCCATCTCTCGGTCACTGTGATTCTCTCCTTTGATCTGTTTTTTCAATCCCTGACGCACTCTACTGGCCACTAAAACATGCCTGATTGTCAGAGTGTTGAGCAGCAGAATTAAAGCGAATGGGAGCAATGGGGTTAATATTGTGTCAAACCAGTCAAATGCTATCCACCCAGGGTTGGTATAATAGCTTGGATTATCATAACAAAACCATGGTATATTGTCTATTATTGCACCAGGTTGGAAGGTAAAGTAGAACGGGATGTTTTTTAAACAGAGCAGAGTGCAAGTCACTGCAACAATCAGAGCTGCTGTTTTCAAGGTGCAATATTTTGTTTTCACTTGCTGACAGCAAATGGCCACAAATCGATCTAAAGAAAAAGTGATGGTGCACCAGACAGAACAGTCTATGGCTGCACGCCGCAGGACATAAGTGACTATGCACACAGGGGTGATGTCCAGGAAACATCGTGGGAAATAATAGAAATTCACCTGAAACAGTATGACCTCAGTGAAAATGACCAGTAAATCCGAGAACGCCATGGCTGCCAGATAGCAAGTGGTGCAATTAGAGAGGCCACATTTTCCTCGAATCAAGACCACAATTCCCAGTAAATTGACTGTCAGAGAGAAAAGAGAAAATAATGTTAATTACTACTCAAGCATACTCTGCTCCTGACCTCCAAAAGATAAAGATGGAAGTTAAGATCAAGAATACGTTTTTTTTTCTTTAAACTGCATCAAAGTAATCTCCAAACTGACCTCTCCACTTTTTATCATTATCAGACAACAATATGGCTGACAACTGCCCCCAGGACATTGGTGGTCACTCTATTGTTTCATCCAGTATTCTCCTTCTGAATCTGTGATATAGATTTCGGTTTGAAGAGTGGGTATCCCCATCATTAAAAATTCACCTAGGATGAGCTACAGGAATTGTCATGCCCAAGCCCTTCCCAATTGTTCAGTTGTAGATGCGCCAAGTTTGTTGGCGTTTATGAGGTTAGGAGATAAGTTTATGGACGAAAAGGGAATGGTTTTGTTTGGAGGGTCATTGCTTTTTCCTAATTGGTTGGTGCAACATCGAAGACCGAAGGGCCTGTTCTGCGCTGTAATGTTCTATGTTCGAACAGAAAAGTGCAATCCAGCAGACCGGTCCCCATACAGAATAGAATGCTGCATATGGACAGAGATAAACACTGGTTGAAGTTTTCAGAATCTGATACATCCCATGGCCATTGCCGCTATATTCAAATTCTCTCCTGTTCTCTGCATGTCTTGCTGAATTTCACAACACCTAACATCTAACCCAACTCTAGTTATAAATACCGTAAGCCTCAGATTAGGCGACCTCAACAAAACAGATCTCCACTAAGTTAAATGGCTAAACTGAACAAAGTTATTCACATGTCAGGTCCTACCTTCGACCACGCAATTTTCTGACCTTTCCCTGCCAAGAATCGCAAGTACATTGCCCTGTGCATTCCGCTGCTGTTGGTCCCCACTTCTGTTTTGAAAACTGCAGCATCGGGAAACTTTATTCCTGACTGGAAGAAAACTTGTCATCTGTGAGAGCAAGACACATCCTAAGTTTCCCGATCGTACCTAGGACAGGCATGCCACAGCCATTCTGCCCTGAGACAAACATTAGGATAGAACAGCACAACTGCGATGACTGAATTAAACATTCCTCTCCTTCATTTTTTCTGCCTGGAATGGATGAAATATTCAATCCTCTTCCCTCTCCCTCATCCTTGCTTACTGATTCAGGTAACCATTCCACGCCTCCTCCTCTCCCAGAGAGGGAGATAAGCCGTTCTGTATTATCAGCATTAGTCAGGCACAATTGATCAAAGAATTGCATTAATTCTTTGCCCCGAAATGCATCATATCGGATTTGTCAGGATTGAATTCCATCTGCTATCTGTCTGCCCAAATTATTTATGTCCTGTTGCAGCGCCTGACAATGCTCCTCACTATCAGCAAGGCCAGCCATCTTTGTATCGTCTGCAAACTTTCTGATCACTACACATTCTGCCTCTTCCAAGTCATTTATTACAAATAGAAGAGGTCCCAGCACCGAGCCCTGCAGCAATCCACTAGTGACTGACCTCCAGCTGGAAAAATACCCTTCCACTATTACTCTCAGTCTCCTATTACCAAGCCAGTTACTTATTAATCTAACCACCTGTCCTTGTATTCCATTAGCCTTCACCTTTGCAACTGACCTCCCATGAGAGAGTTTGTCAAACGCCTTACTAAAATCCAAACAGACGACATCAATGGCTCGCCCTTCATCAAACGTTTAGAACATAGAACATAGAACATTACAGCACAGAACAGGCCCTTCGGCACTTGATGTTGCGCTGACGAATTAGGAACAAGCAGTGACCCTCTAACCTAAACCACTCCCTTTTCATCCATAAACTTATCTACTAACCTCTTAAACGCCACCAAACTTGGTGCATCTACAAGTGACGCAGGCAAGGCATTCCATACCCTTACAACCCTCTGGGTAAAGAACCTACCTCTGACATCTGTCCTAAAACCACCACCCCTTGATTTAAAGCTATGTCCCCTCGTGCAACTTTCTCCATCCTAGGAAAAAGGCTATCACTGTCCACCCTATCTAAACCTCTAAACATCTTGTATGTTTCAATAATGTGTCCTAATAGCCGCCTTCTTAATAACGAAAACAACCTCAAATCCCTCAGCCTCTCTTCATAAGACCTGGCTTCCATACCAGACAACATCCTGGTAAACCTCCTCTGTATCCTCTCCAATGCCTCCACATCTTTCTTATAATGCGGGGACCAGAACTGTACACAATACTCCAAGTGCGGCCGCAGTAGAGTTTTCTACAGTTACAACATGATGTTGCGGCTCCGAAATTCAATCCCCCTACCAATAAAAGCTAAGACTCCGTATGCCTTCTTAAGAACCTTATCTACTTGATTGCCAACTTTCAGGAATCTATGCACACATACACCAAGACCCTCCGTTCATCAACACTATTAAGAGTCCTACCATTAGCCCTATACTCTACACATTTGTTATTCCTGCCAAAGTGAATTACCTCACACTTTTCCACATTAAACTCCATTTGCCACCTCTCGGCCCAGCTCTGCAACTTGTCAAGTCTCTCTGCAAACTAGAACACCCCTCTTCACTATCTACCACTCCTGCGACTTTGGTGTCACCTGCAAATTTACTAATCCATCCTTCAATACTCTCATCCAGATCATAGAACATAGAACATAGAACATTACAGCACAGAACAGGCCCTTCGGCCTTCGATGTTGTGCCGACCAAAATAAAAAGCAATGCCCCTCCAACTAAACCATTCCCTTCTCTTCCATATACTTATCAATTAACCTCTTAAACGCCACCAAACTTGGCGCATCTACAACAGCTGCAGGCAGGGCATTCCACTCCCTAATCACTCTTTGAGTAAAGAACCTACCTCTGATATCCGTCCTATAACTCATACCCCTTAATTTAAAGCTGTGTCCCCTCGTGCTAGCTTTCTCCATCCTAGGAAAAGGCTATCACTGTCCACCCTATCTAAACCTCTAATCATCTTATATGCTTCAATAAGATCCCCTCCTAGCCGCCTCCTTTCTAACGAAAACAACCTCAAATCCTTCAACCTCTCTTCATAGGACCTGCCCTCCATACCAGGCAACATCCTGGTAAACCTCCTCTGTACCCTCTCCAATGCCTCCACATCTTTCTTATAATGTGGGGACCAGAACTGCACACAATACTCCAAGTGCGGCCGCACTAGAGTTTTGTACAGTTGCAACATGATGCTGCGGCTCCTAAATTCAATCCCCTACCAATAAAAGCTAAGACTCCATATGCCTTCTTAACAACTTTATCCACTTGACTGCCTACTTTCAGGGATCTATTGACACATACACCAATATCCTTCTGTTCCTCAACACTATTAAGAGCCCTACCATTAGCCCTATACTCTACACATTTATTGTTCCTGCCAAAGTGCATTACCTCACACTTTTCACATTAAACTCCATTTGCCACCTCTCGGCCCAGCTCTGCAACTTGTCCAAGTCTCTCTGCAAACTAGAACACCCCTCTTCACTATCTACCACTCCACCGACTTTAGTGTCATCTGCAAATTTACTAATCCATCCTTCAATACCCTCATCCAGATCATTTATAAAAATTACAAACAGCAGGGGCCCCAAAACAGACCCTGAGGTACACCACTTGTAACCGAACTCCAAGATGAATATCTCCCATCAACCACCACCCTCTGTCTTCTATCTGCTAGCCAATTCCTAACCCAATTAGCTAAATCACCCTCAATCCCATACATCTGCATTTTCTGCAGAAGTCTTCCATGGGCCACCTTATCGAACGCCTTACTAAAGTCCATATATACCACATCAACTGCCTTACCCTCATCCACCTCTTTGGTCACTTTTTCAAAAAACTCAATAAGGTTAGTAAGGCACGACCTACCCTTCACAAAACCATGCTGACTATCCCCAATCAATTCATTTCTCTATAAATAACTATAAATCCTATCCCTAATAATTCTCTCCAATACTTTGCCCACAACAGAAGTAAGACTCACCGGCCTATAATTCCCCGGAAAGTCTCTCTACCCCTTCTTGAACAATGGGATCACTTTCGCTATCCTCCAGTCCTCTGGCACTATACCCGTAACCAACGACGACCTAAAGATCAGAGCCAGAGGCTCTGCAATCTCCTCTCTCACCTCCCAGAGAATCCTAGGGTAAATCCCGTCCGTCCCAGGGGACTTATCTAACTTCAAACCCTAAATAATATCTAGCACATCCTCCTTATCTACTTCAATACTTTCCAGTTTGCAACGCTGTATCCCAGTGTTCTCCACAACTACATTTACATCACCCTGCGTGAATACCGAAGAGAAATATTTATTCAGTACCTCTCCAATCTCTTCAGGCTCCACGATCAACTTCCCACTGCTGTCCATGACTGACCCTAACCTTGCCCTAACCAATCTTCTATTCTTAACATATCTAAAGAAAGCTTTAGGATTCTCCTTAATCCTATCAGGCAAAGTCTTCTCGTGTCCCCTTTTAGCTCTCCTCAACTCACTCTTGAGCTCACTCCTGGCTAATCTATAGCTATCCATTGCACTAACTGAGCCTTCAAACGTCATCCTGACATAAGCCTCTTTTTTCCTTTTAACCAGCAAATTAACTTTTTTAGTACACCAAGGTTCCCTTACTCGACCATTTCCTCCTTGCCTGACAGGCACATACTTATCAAGGACTCGCAGTAGCTGCTCCTTGAATAAGCTCCACATTTCAGATATTCCCAGTCCCTGTAGTTTCCTAGTCCAACCGCCAAGTTTACGTCACCTCCTCAAAAAATTCTATCAAATTCGTAAGGCACAACCTCCCCTTAACAAACCCATGCTGCGTATCCCTAATCAGATCGCAACGTTCTAAATGCCTATACATCCTATCTCTAAGAATCCCCTCCAACAGCTTCACTACCATGACGTCAAACTCACTGGCCTATAATTTCCAGGGTTATCCCTACTACCCTTTTTGAACAATGGTACAACCTTAGGTATTCTCCAGTCCTCTGGGACCTCATCTGTGTCCAAAGTGGAGACAAAAAATTGCGTCAGAGGCCCAGCAATTTCACCTCGCACCTCCCTAAGCAGCCTGGGATAAATGCCACCAGGGCCCGGAGATTTACCAGTTTTAATGCCACCTAGAAGCTGTAACACTTCCTCCCTCGGTATGGATATTTCCCTCAACTGGTCCACAGCTACCTCGGAGACAGGAGCAGTCAACAAGCCCCTCTCCTTCGTGAATACCGACTCAAAGTATTCATTCAGGATCTCCGCCATTCCCTCGGGCTCTAAGCAAAGTTCCTCTCCTCTGTCCCTAAGAGGTCCAATTTTCCCTCTAACCACTCTTTTATTCCTAACATAGGAGTAAAAAGCCTATGGATTTTCCTTAATGCTATCCGTCAAATTCATTTCATGCCCCCTTTTTCTCCTTCTAACTCTCTGTTTGAGCTCCCTCCGACTCTCTCTATATTCCTCCAACGCTGTCTCCTTTCCCAGCTGCTTTGACCTATCATACGCCTCTCTTTTCTTCCTAACCAGTTCCTCAATATCCCTCGTAATACACGGCTCTCTAATCCTATCTTTCGCATCTTTCCTCTTAGCCGACGGGAGTCAGATGCAAAACAAACACAGCAAGAAATTTTAATCCAGTCCTCAAATCATCTCTCAGACCACAGGGATAACTGTACAGTTGCATACCTGATAATCCAGCTTCTGATCAACACTTTAAATTTGCTAATTTCCCCTCAATGCACTCTGCATCTTCTTCACAACTCGCATTACTAAGCATGCTTTCTGTCAGCAGAAAAGTTTTAAATGTTATACTTGGGCCTCGCATAAAAATCAGTGATAAACATTGTGTTCTGGGGCCAGAGCACTGATCCATGCAGTATTTTAATCATGCCAGACTGCTAATCTGAATGCTACTAATGTAACTGTTTTAACATAGAACATAGAACACTACAGCACAAACAGGCCCTTCGGCCCACAAGTTGTGCCGAACACATCAAAACCTACCCAGCCATAGACCTATCTATAACCCCCAATCCCATTGGATCCCATATACTCATCCAGAAGTCTTTTAAAAGACCCCAGCGAGTTTGCCTCGACCACCACCGACGACAGCCGATTCCATTCACTCACCACCCTCTGAGTGAAAAACTTTCCCCGAGTATCCCCTCTGTACTTGCTTCCCTGCACCTTAAATTTGTGCCCTCTCGTCGCGACCATTTCAGCCCTGGGAAATAGTCTCTGAGAGTCTGCCCTATCTATTCCTCTCAACATCTTGTAAACCTCTATCAGGTCGCCTCTCAACCTTCGTCTTTTCAGGGAGAACAGTCCCAGCTCCCTCAACCTGTCTTCATAAGGCATGCCTCCCAATCCAGGCAACATCCTTGTAAATAATCAAATTCATTTCATGCCCCCTTTTTCTCCTTCTAACTCTCTGTTTGAGCTCCCTCCCTCCCTCCCTCTGCACCCTTTCAATAGCTTACACTTCCTTCCTATAGTGAGGCGAACAGAACTGCGCACAGTACTCCAAATGTGGTCTGACAAGGGTCCTATAAAGCTGCAGCATTACCTCCTGACTCCTGAATTCAATCCCTCGATGAATGAAGGCCAGTACACCGTAAGCTTTCTTAACCACATCCTCCACCTGGGAGGCCGATTTGAGAGTCTTATGGACCCGCACCCCAAGATCCCTCTGCTCTTCCACACAGCTAAGACTCCTACCTTTGATATTGTACTCATTCATCCCGTTGGATCTGCCAAAATGGACCACAACACATTTATCTGCGTTGAAGTCCATCTGCCACTTCTCTGCCCAGTCCTGCATCCTGTCGATGTCATTCTACAACTTCTGACATCCCTCCAGACCATCCACAACACCACCGACCTTCGTGCCATCGGCGAACTTACTCACCCATCCCTCCACTTCCTCATCCAGGTCATTTATGAAAATGACAAACAGCAAGGGTCCTAGAACAGATCCCTGGGGCACTCCACTGGTGACCGACCTCCATGCAGAAAAAGAGCCATCCACAACCACCCTCTGCCTTCTGCAGGCAAGCCAGTTCTGGATCCACAAGGCCAAAGCCCCTTGGATCCCATAGCCTCTCACCTTCTCAAGAAGTCTTGCATGTGGGACCTTGTCAAATGCCTTGCTGAAGTCCATGTACACCACGTCCACTGCTCTTCCTTCGTCAATGTGTTCAGTCACATTTTCGAAGAACTCAATTAAGCTCGTAAGGCACGACCTGCCTTTTACAAAACCATGCTGACTATTTCTAATCAACCTAAACTTCTCCAAATGCTCGTAAATCTTGTCCCTCAGAAGCCTCTCCATCAGCTTACCAACCACTGAGGTCAGACTCACCAGTCAGTAATTTCCAGGACTATCCCTGTTCCCTTTCTTGAAAATAGGGACCACATCCGCAATCCTCCAATCCTCCGGAACCTCTCCCGTCTCCATCGACGACGCAAAGATCATCGCCAGGGGCTCTGCAATGACATCCCTCACCTCCCACAATAACCTGGGGTACATCCCATCTGGTCCCGGAGACTTGTCTATCTTGATAGCATTTAAAAGTTCTAACACATCCGCTTCCTTAATATCTACATACTCAATCTTTTCAGTCTGCCGCAAACTTGTAGTGCATCCTCCCAGATCACTTTCCACCGTGAATACTGAGGCAAAGTACTCATTAAGCACCTCTGCCATTTCTTCCGGTTCCATACAGACTTTTCCCCCTTCACCTTTTATAGGTCCTATCCCTTCTCTTCTCATCCTTTTACTTTTCACATATTTGTAGAAGGCCTTGGGATTCTCCTTAATCCTACCAGCCAAGGCCTTCTCATGACCCCTTCTGGCTCTCCTAATTTCCTTTTTAAGCTCTCTTCTATAAGCCTTATACTTCTCTAGATCCCCAACATCTCCTAGCTCTTTGAACCTTTTATACACCTTTCTTTTCTTCCTGACTATGTTCACCACTGTTCTCCTTGATGTAAATCAAAGCAGTATATTACCTTGAATGTTCTCTCTCTGTTTATCTTATTGAACTAATCTGTTGGAAAATGCAAGGAACTACAGGCTCCCCATATTTACTATGGTACTCACAAGTTCCAAAGCAATCAAAACGTTTTATTAGTAATGAATTCTCTTGCATAAATCTCTGTTCAAACACCATTTGGACAGTTACGTGGTAAAGTGACATATGGGCTGAATGCGGCAATTTGGAACAGTATCGTGGTTAATAAAGGACAGGATGGAGACGTTGGGCGGAAGGATCTGTTACAATGTTGTAAACCTCGCTGACTCTATGGCATAACGATGGGTTTAAAACAGAGAATGGATGTTCCTAAATGTTCCCAAACTCACATTAATGGTTGAAGCAACTTTTTGGCACTCTGGCAACAGGGAGATTATTAAGACTGCTTCGAGCGTTGAGCCTTTCAATCAAGGAAAAATGAATCAACTAATCTAAATAATTTGAGGCGTGCCACGAAATAGACAAAATATCACAAATTGATATTCCAATCTCATTGCTCTTCACCTTTGTATGTGTGCTTTCTCGATGTGAGTCATAGTGTAAGTGAGTCGAATGAACGAGACATCGCGTTTTCAAACTGCGGATTGTGTGCTAATAAATAGCACTCTGCTTTTGTTTCATTCACAAAACTAAGCCTTGCCACGGAACTTGTTTAAATTAGGAGTACCATCGTGTTGCAACGAAGCGAGCATGAAATGAGAGAGGGATGGAGATACTCCACCGAAAGTAACGGGTCAATAAGCTTCGGAGTTCAGAGGAACAACTAAAAGGAAGCAGTAAATCAGCTGACCAAGGACACACCCATTGAAACAAATCATTTGTATTACATCAAAATAAATGCAGAAGTAACCGGAGGAGATTTAACCATTATAGAATGCTGAGTGTAATGTGCACAGCTTTACTCTCCACATTTATAAATTCACACAAAGACGAGGAAGGAAACCAATTGTCCCATCATGTCAGCACCACCTCATATTATGTTTTAATCTCACGCCCTGGCATTTGTCCCGTTCGCTTGCCGTTTGTTTCTATTTATGTAATCATTTAATCCCCTCTTGAATGCCTCGATTGAATCTGCCTCTCCCTCAATTCCAGGCAATGGAATACCTCATTGCATCTCTTTACTCAAGAAGGTGGGATTATAGTCACTAAAATAATAGCAGTGAGTTTACAATTATTTCACCATTAATAGATTTCTATCGCAATTATTTTGTGCCATCAGCCTGATCTCCGTATTATGAATTTTCGATGTTTCTGTTTCTTAATTATTGATGATCCTTCACGAAGTGACACACTGCGGTGAGCTGAGGACAGAGCTACAGTTCAGATGTTAAATAGACTGTGAATCATAGATCAAAACTAATCCATTAAAATACAAATCAGTAACTGAAGAGAGCTATTAATTAAAGTAAGTCCAACAATAATCCGCAAGAAAAACAGAATTAAATTCAACACTCATGGTTCACACAGAACTGGGTTGGGGAAGATAATTAATCAAGACTAAACCAAATAACATTTCTGGAGTAAATAAACTCGAAGTAAAATCGCCAAATACACAATTATATTCTGCTTGTGAGAGGTCAGTATCAGTGTCGGTCTGTGTAGTCTAATAGGGAAATGAACAATATTCCTTGCATTTGCAACTAATTGTAAACAAGATACATTTCAAAGGAACCGGGAGATCAATCATCAAAAAAAAGGTGTCCAGATCACCAGTAATTTGTCCTACTTTCCTCATGCCAACACCATAGGTAAGAAATCCCACCAATAGCTCTACAAGAAGACAAAGGGACTTTGGCATATCAGCCAAGACTCTCACCATCTTTCACAGATGCAGCATAGAAAGATTTTTTTCTGCTTGTATCAAAGTCTGATATGGCTCCTCATCTGACCAGGACTGCAAGAAACTATAAAACTCGTCAATGTAGCCCAATCCATCACACAAACCAGCCTCCCATCCATTGACTCTGTCTGGACTTCCCACAGCCTCGGGAAAAACAGCCGGCATAATTCAGAACTCGACACAATCCGGACATTCTCTCTTCCACCGTTTTTCTTCGGTAAAAAGATACTGAGGTCTGAGGTCACATACCAACCGAATAAAGATAGTTTCTTCCCTGCTGCCATCAACCTTTTAAATGGAGATACCTCGCATCCGCTTGATCTCTCTCTTTCCCCATCTTAGCTATGATTGTTATTCTACATTCTGCACACTTCAGCAACCGCCAGCTATAAGGGCCACACTACATTTTGCTCTCTGTCGTTTCATTTTCTAGGTCAGCTTTAGCTGAACAGCACGCAAAAAAATTACTTTTCACTGCGTACGAATAAATGTGACAATAAAAATCAAACCAGATCAAAGAATATCATTTGAAGCTGTTAAATAATATCATTTAAAGCTGTTAAATAATATCATTTAAAGAGATCAACGCGGTGAACGCGAAATAAAATGCTGCACAGATAGACATTTTTAATAATTTATCACCACTGAGGTCCAATTTTCCACACTGACTAATGACCCCCCACATAATAAAATTCTAGACTGGCATATGATCCTAGTATCCGAAGGTCAAAGGGACAGAGGATGACGGTCTGGATGGGATCCTCAGATGGACAGTATTATAATAGAGTGAATATCTTACTTTACTTTCCCATCTATAAGAGTATAATCGGAACATTTGACTATGTTTCCTTGCATCAGAATGATAAACACAGCTTACAGTTGTCTCCAATTCTCTGAATTATATCAGCTCAGGCTACATTAAAGTTGTTTGAAGTCATTCTGGAATAAAAACAATCCCCTTTTTCACATCCTATCCATCACATCCGAAATTAATTTCCCCCACCACTGATCCAAAGGGTCAACAATGCAAAGATTGCATGATGAACTTCAGAAACTCAGCAAGTTTCCTTCCATCCCTGTAGTATCCCTTTCTAATATCCATAACAGATTCTGACCCTGATTGTATTGGTGAGATTTTGTGGTGCTGCAATACTTATGTTGGATTAACTTCACTAAGTGGCTGAAATAGATATATTTGCAGCAACATGAATTTTTGAACCTATCAATTACAATCAATAAATTCACTGACCAGGTGGCTCTATAATGCATTAAAATTTAACACTAGCAGTCAGAGAGTTAAAAAAAACAGAGAGAACGCACATTCATAGTTATAAAACTCAAGAAATTGTAGTTGCTTACCAGGAACACCAATAATAGCAATGATCATGTAATAGATTTTCTGAACCAGTTGAATTGGGAGAAGCATGCTCTGTGTGAAATGATCTGCCCAGTCGTACTTCAGGTACCCTGTCTGTCTTGAAAACTGAGCTGATGTATTTCGAGCGCCATCAATTTGTACTCTGTGGAATCACCTCGGGGATGTTCCCGTTGTGACACTTTTTTTTTAACGAACAAAGATATCCTGACAGCTTGCTAAGTCCCTGAAGTAATGATTATATTTAGCGTTGAAGCTGAATGCAAGAACGCCAAAGGTTGGACAATTCTGATTGCACAATTTACTTGCAAAATTAAAATCTAGCCGGGATAACTTTTCACTGATGTTCTCCAATGGGCTGTGAGCATTCTGTCACTGAAGTCGCAATGAATGTCTCCCACAGTACATTCTGATTGCTTCTGTGGTCCAGCTCTCGTCTTGAACTTAGGATTTTCGGTCACGTGATTCAGGTGCGTTTTTGGTGTCTTATAAGGCAATGTGTGAGGAGCCGTGCGAACGTTGTTCTAAACTGTGGGATGAGTGTCTTAGGCTACCAGGCAGCTTGGGTGTGGGGTCAGCCAAGAGGGGAGTCAGCTTCCTGATTTCAAGGACTAATAAAGTATCATTACACTGAGGTGTGAAATTTGATGGGATCAGGTATTTGATATGCATTACTGTTGGTTTGCGTATTTTGAAGTCGATTAATCTGACATATTTAAAGACAAGAATGATTCATAAGAAAATAAATTACAATTGTTTTGTTTTGATTGTATATGTTACATTAATCAGAGAGTTTTTACTGCATTATGTTGGAGCAACTTCTTTGAAGTGACTTTATCACAGAATATTATAATACAGAAGAGGCCCTTCGGCCCATCAAGACTTCACCGACACATGAAAGGTTGCATGACCTTCCCACCAAATCCCACTTGCCAGCATTTGGACCTTAAACGTTATGGGGCGCCAAGCACTCATCCGCTTTTTAATGAATGTGAGGTGTCCCGCCCACTTCTCCCACCCCACGAAGCAGAATGCTCCAGTCATGGGTTCTCATTGGTGGCCACAACAAATAAAAATAAGCCCTCCTTTATGAGACTATCCTTTGTATAATGTGGCAACCGGAACTGCACACAGTACCCGATCTGTGCCCTCACCAAACCTCCAAACAACTCCATGATGACCTTTTACTTTTGTAATCTGTATTCCAACTGGCAAAAGCGAGTGTATCATGTTCTTTTTTCATCACGTTTAACTTGCCTTTCTGCCTTTCACAAATCAATGAACAAACACGTTAATTTCCTTCCTTCTTCAGAACTTCCCAATGTCAGACCATCCTTGTCAAATTACTGTTTCCATGATGTACCACCTCACATTTTTTGGGTTAAATTCCATCTGCCACTTTATTGCCATAGTTGAGAGTCAACCATATTGCTGTGGCTCTGGAGTCACATTTAGGCCAAACCCGTTAAGGGCAGCAGATTTCCTGCCTTAAAAAACATTAGTGAATCAGTTGTTTTTTTTTTACTGACGATTGGCAATGGTCTCATAGTCATGAATCGATACACAATTCCAGGTTATTGTATCGAATTCAAATTCCGTCATCTGGCGTTGTGCGATTCGAACTCGGTTTCCCAGAACATTAACTGAATTTTTGGATTAATATTCAAGAGAAAGTATCACTTGACCATCAGCTCCCTGGTGTGCAGCACACAGGACTGTTCTTTTCATTTTCTTGGGCCACCAGTGAGAATCCATGACTGTGTTTGTCTGCTGGTGTCAAGGTCAGTGCATGGTTATGGGAGGTTGAAATCCATCTCTTCTAGTCCACACTTGTAGTGACAAGCAGGGTCAGAACAGTTAAAATATGTGGATTATCTCCAGTACAATATGTTAATGTCCGTGAAGAAATAGAATTAAACAGCTGTAAAGGCAGTGAAGTTCGGTGCAAAATTCAGGAGGTTATACGCAAACACACATCCACCCACACCCACTCACACACACACATACACATACACACACACACGCATATGTGTGTGTATATAAAATATGACACTGGCCCAGAATTGATTCAGATGAAATATGCACAGACCAGAGAAATTTGATATAAATGGTGCCAGCACTAATTCTGGTACAGAGAGAATTGTCGGTGCTTTGCGGGGAAGATTAAAAACATCTAAGCAGAATGCAGGAATCAACAGATAATATCGGTGTGGAATACAAGTAATGACAGTATCTCATAAAGCTATAATTTAACAGGTGGTTTGAGTACTGAAGAAATCAATAACGCATAATTCACTGTCACTACAACAAAGAACGAAACAGCACGGGAAACAGGCCCTTCAGCACAACAAGCTCGCGCCACCACCCCGATGTTCCCAAGTATATCTGCAAGTTCCCAACTATAGGCAAGCAGATAAAGGTCTTCAAAGAATTTGATGAGTTTTAGGCAGTTTGTTGTGAAAAAAATGAGATGTTGTGATTTTAACAAACGTGTCGCTCAACATAATACAGAACTATAAAATTTTATTTCTCTATTCCTAGAGGATTTTGTTTCTTTATAAAACCAATTCAGGAAAAATAGGAAAAGAAGAACGGTACAAAATGGGCAAAAGATAAGCAACAAAGATGGAATGCAAAATGAGGCCAGTAGAGAGCCAAGCTGGTGGTGGTGAATTTTAAAGCATTCATCGGCAGAGCAATATCTGATTTTCATTAAAGGTGGAGGATTTTTGCCTACGATGCAAAAGGTAAATTTGTGCATGAAGATATGGAACAGAGATATTGCATGAAAATAATATTTTACATGTATCTTCAGCTTGGACGAAGATGCTAACAATAGGATAAGGTGATCTAAATATTCGAGTAGAAGGTGGAAAAAAAAATCATATTGATGTTTTGTTTAGATCATTTGTTCTTACGTTAGTGGAGTACCGGGGGATATGAAATTCTTCTAACAAAGCTGAAGGGAGCAGGAAGGTTAAATGCACTGGCACTGGCAAGTTTTTGCAGTCATTCTTTGAATCAATGTTGGATCCAGAGGATGGGTAAAGGTAAAAATGAAATCCTAATTCAAAATAAAGGCTAAGCATATACCCAGAAATTATGTATTAGCAAATTACTGCGGATGCTGAAATATGAAACAAAAAGGGAAAATATTTTTAGATTTGGAGACATCTATAAAGGAAAAAAAAGCTGAAGTTTCGAATCCAGATGACCATTTATTAAAGCAAAATGTCTTAGAAATTTCGAAATACTTAAACTGCAGGGTGAGGGAATGAAAGATACAAAGAACAAAGAACAACACAGCACGGGAAACAGGCCCTTCGGCCCAACGAGCCCGCGCCGCCGTCCTAACGTCTTAATGACATATAGGGACCAATTTGTTACCCAATCAGCCTAAGAGCACATTTTTGGGATGTGGGAGGAAACCGGAGCACCCGGAGGAAACCCACGCAAGCACGGGGAGAACGCGCAAACTCCCACAGACACAGGCCCAAATCCATGTGTCTGCACAGCAACAGCGATAGTCTCTGAGCTGTCATGGTGCCCATCAGATGGTCCAGTTTAAGCATACACTAACAACGTGACGCACTAGGCCACTCCTGAAGCAACATCCAAGAGCACCTCTTGCACGACCTGCCGAATGCATGCCCTTGTTGGTCAACAAGGTGGACTGAACAGCCTGTGGAAACAAATAGGATATTTAAACAGTCCTCCTATATCCCTCTATCTGCAGACCGCTCATGTGGCTGTCCAAGAGACCCTTAAACAACCCTAGCGTGCCTGTTCCCAACACCTTACTCGGTAGTGCATTCCACACCCCCACTACCCTTTGTGTGAAAAACTGCCCTCTAATATTTGTCGTATACATAGCCCCCCTCACCCTAAGGCCGTGACCCCTCATTCTACCCTTTTCTAATGGTGGAAAAAGCTTACCACCATTTACTCTATCTATACCCCTCATAATCTTATATACCTCTAATAGATCCCCTCTCAGCCAACGTCTTTCAAGGGAAAACAACCCCAGTGCATTCAATCTTTCCTCGTAAGACAGCCTTTCCATACCAGGCAGCATCCTGGTAAATCTCATCTGCACTCTCTCCAGGGCCTCCACATCCTTCCGGTAGTAAGGCGACCAGAACTGGACGCAGTACTCCAAGTGAGGCCTAACTAACGTTCCATACACTTGCAACATCAGACTCCTACTCTTGTATTCTATACCTCTTCCTATGAAGGCTAACATACCATACGCTAGAAACCAAGGTAAAAATTTGCGAATGGCTATCCAGAGAGAGAATGAAGGCTGTCCATAGACATTGAATTGTAATTACATCCCAACACTTTCACTTACAGGTAAATTTATTTACAAATAATTCTGGACAAAATCATAGTCACTGGAATAAAATAACTTTAGTTAGGAAACCTGTCATGTTCAAATCATTATTGCCATTTTTGAAATATTTAAAACAGATGCCTGATACAGTTAATGTGTAGTTCATGAAGGAATGCAAACTGTTAGATTATGGTTAAAAATTGTGACATGGATACAAACTAAAACGCTCTGATTGAATATTTCTGTCGCAGGAAAGTTTGCCATGGTTCTCTCCCACATTGGTCAATTGGATACATCTTACTTATCAAACTATGAATCACAAATCCAAATACTGAAAATGGAAATCAGACAAGGAAAGAGAGAAAAATGTAAAGAGACGGGTAAATCATTAAAAAAAACTTTCAGAGTCTCCTATTGGCATATAAATACAAAAGAGGATATAAAGGGAGGAGAAGTGTTACTGACCGTTCGTGGGTTTGCGAGGCGGCTGAATGTCAATGAAATTTCAGACAATACAAGATTCACGAAGCCAATGCCTTAGTTTAAAAATGCATCATTTATTTGCAGAGCGAGACAAGGGAGAGATTATCACAGAGTCAGAGGATTCTCAAGACTAAAAGCAGTCTGGCATCTCCAATAAACTCTTGAGTACAATGGTTTGGGAACATCAATTACATTTTTTATTCCCAGGTACATCGGCCTTTCGTTAGCTTCGACTTTATTATTTCAATATATATGAATCAACAATAATATCAGTCATATACTTTGGCCAATTGCATCTTAGCTTCTGCCCCAATATTATTTAATTATCTCGTAAAATTCGGATGCACCTTTCAATTTGTCTTACTCAACATATTATATTCCTTAGTAGCCAGATGCCCAGCTAATACGCTCAAAGTGAACTTGTGGGAACAAGTTCCCCTCCAGGTCCCTGCCAAGTCAGACCATCAGATGGATCCCACGTCTGAGTATGCATTCATCTTTTTTTGCACGGTGAATTAACTCATTCAGTTTCCCTGAACGTTCCAACATTATAAATTCTTCTGAGAAAAACTTGCATATTTCCAACGTTTCATCATCCTCTTTGGATGTGAATTTGTCATATTGCTTTTTACCATCATTCTTTCACTGCAATCTTCCTTTGGCCAAAGCGATCCATCGTTTTCATAAAATATATTTTCTAAAATAAGTTAATTTATTCAAAATTTCAACGTGTATGCCATAAAACACTATTGGGCAGCATGGTAGCACAGTGGTTAACACTGCACTTCACAGCTCCAGATACCAAGATTCGATTCCTGTCTTGGGTCTCTGTCTATGTGGAGTTTGCATATTCTCCTCGTGTCTACGTGGGTTTCTTTCGGGAGTTCCAGTTTCCTCCCACAGTCTAAAGCTGTGCGGGTTAGGTTGATATGGCCATGCTTAGTGTCCTGAGATGTAAAGGTTAGAGGGATTAGTGAGTAAACATGTAGGGAAATGGAGCAAAGCCTGTGTGGGATTGTAATTGGTGCAGACTTGATGAGCCGAAGGGCCTCTTTCTGCACTGTAGGGTTTCCACAACTTGTTTAAATGCCTTACTGCAGACCACGTGTGTACAGATTGCTGCCTCGTTAGCTTTTCGGTTTGATTTAAAATCGTTTATCTTAATGATGGCAAGTCTGGCAGTGCCAACGGTAGCTCCTCGCTGTCAGAGTTGTTCACTTCGAGGAGATGCTGCAGAGCATAAAAGTGGCAGAGAGTGTGATAGACACTATCTTAAGGGAGGTTGTCACACCACAGGTCCAGGAAGGTAGATCAAAGAACAGTGCAGCACAGGAAACAGGCCCTTCGGCCCTATTTTAACCGCGCCACCCATTTTAACATTCAATGAGTGCCTTATTCAAGTCTTTCGTTGATCGTCGATGTTTTTATCTCCCTGTAGTGGAATTTAACAATAAAGGTAATTATATCTATGCCAAATTAAGGGAGATCCAATTCAGGGGCAATTTATTGACACCAATCAGCCTAGTAAGCACGTTTTTGGGATATGGGAGGAAACAGGAGAAACCAGAGAAGACCCACACCAGCACGAGGAAAATGTGCAAAGTCCCATAGACATCGATCCAAGCCAGAGATCCGATGTGGGCCCCTATAACTGCACAGCAGACACTGATAATCACTAAGCTGACATACTGCCTGTCAATTGGTCCTGTTTAAGCGTACACTAACCGATATGAAGCACTTGAAGCAACATCCAAGAGCTACTCTTGCACGGCCCACCACGTGTATGCACCGTGTTGGCCAACAAGCCGGATTGAATCGCCTGCGAATGTAAAAGGAGGCATCAATAAACATACATAGACATATAATATGGCACAAATGCAGTAATGGAAGAATCGCAATAGCTCCAACGTAAGTGACAAGGTGAGCCTTAAAATTTGCTGGACGACTGAGAGGAATCTATTAATTCCCAGGAACGTCCTGAGGCTCTTGATTTCCAACTAGAATATTCTTCTGTATCCTTCCATTTCCAGTCTGCTCATGTGACTATCCAGGTATGTCTTAAACAACCCCAGCGTGCCTGCCTCCACTACCCTACTTGGCAGTGCATTCCAGGCCCCCACCTCCCTCTGTGTAAAAACCGTCCCTCTGACATCTGAATTATACCTCGCCCCTCTCACATTGAGCCCATAACCCCTTGTGATCGTCGCCTCCAAACTGGGGAAAATCCTTCCACTATACACCCTATCTATATCCTTCATAATTTTATACACCTCTATTAGGAGTCCCCTCATTCTCTATCTTTCCAGGGAGAACAACCCCAGCTTGTCTAATCTCTCCTCGTAGCTAAGGCTCTCCATACCAGGCAATATCCTGGGTAAACCTTCTCTGCACTCTGTCTAAGGCGTCTACGTCACTCCGATAATGCGGCGACCAGAACTGGACACAGTACTCTAAGTGTGGTCTAACCAACGATCTGATTCCAGCTTTTATACTCTATTCCCCTTGCTGTAAAGGCAAACATATCATATACCTTCTTCACCAACTTTTCCACCTGTGCTGCCACCTTCAGGAACTAGTGAACTTCCACACCGAGATGCCTGTGTTTCTATACTCTTGATGGTCCAGACATTTATTGTATAACCCTCCCCCTTACATTTGTTCTTTTAAAATGCATCACCTCGCATTTATTTGGATTAAATTTCATCTGCCATTTCTCTGCCCAATTTACTAGCCCATCTACATCATGCTGTATTGTCCGACACTGTTCATCACGATCAGGAAGTCCAGCTATCTTCGTGTCAACCGTAAACTTGCTGATCATACCTGCAAATCCTTCTTCCAAAACATTTATATATATCACAAATAGCAGATGTCTCAATACGGAGCCCTGTGGCACACCATTAGTCACAAACCTCCAGCTAGAAAAAGACCTTTCCACAGCTACCCTCTGTCACCTGTGACCAAGCCAGTTCTCAACCCATCCAGTCACCTTTCCTTGTATCCCATGAGCCTTAATCTTTTTCACCAACCTTCCTTGACGGACTTTGTCAAACGCCTTACTGAAATCCATATAGACGACATCCGTGGCTTTTCCTTTTGTCAACGGTTTTTGTCACCTCCTCAAAAATTCCACCAGAATTGTAAGGCACGACAAAACCACGCTGTCTGTCACTAATGAGATAGTTCCATTCTAAATGCGCACACATCCTATCCCTAAGAATCCTCTCCAACAACTTCCCTACCACGGACGTCAAGCTCACCGGCCAATAATTACTCGGGATAACCCTGCTACCCTTATTTTTAAATAATGGCACCACATTCACTATTCTCCAATCCCCTGGGACCTCAGCTATGTCCAAAGAAGAGACAAAGATTTCCATCAGAGGCCCAGCAATTTCATCTCTTGTCTCCATAAGTCTAGGATTAATCCCATTCGGCCCTGGGGATTTGTCAGTTTTAATGTTCCTTAAAAACCCTGTCACTTCCTCCATTTTAATGGAGATTTTCTCCAACGGATCAACAACTCCATCTAAGTCACTCCCAGTCAACAAGTCCCTCTCCTTTGTGAATACTGAAGCAAATATTCATTCAGGTTCTCCACTATTCCCTGGGGCTCGAAACATAGTTTTCCTCTTTTGTCCCTGAGAGGTACTATTATTTTTTTTCTCTAACAACTGTTCGGTTCCGAACATATGAATGAAATGCCTTTGGATAATTCTTAATTTTGTCTGCCAAGACAATTTCGTGACTTCTTTTCGCCCTCCTAACTCCCCGTTTGAGTTCTCTCTGACATTCCCTGTATTCTTCCAGAGCTCTCTCCATTCTCAGTTGTCAGGACCTAAGAAGTGTGGCTACCAAGAGAGGCAGGCAAGTAGGGCAGGTGTCTCCTGTGGCTGTCACGCCACAAGCATGATTAAAAGAGAGACAGGTCTGACAGTTCAATTAATATTCCAGGATTCCAGGTTCCAGGAATAGAGTTTAGGAGGCAGGAGGTAAAGATGCAGCTCTATAAGACTCTTGTCAGACCCCAGTTGGAGTATTGCGTGCAGTTCTGGTCGCCTCATTATAGGAAGGATGTCGAGGCTATTGAGAGAGTTCAGAGGAGATTTAGAAGGATGCTGCCTGGATTGAGAGGCAGGCCTTGTGAAGATAGGTTGAGGGAGCTGGGACTCTTGTCACTGGAGAGACGTAGGTTGAGAGACGACCTGATAGCGGTTTATAAAATGTTGAGAGGGATAGATAGGGTGGACTCTCAGAGACTATTCCCCCGAGCTGAAATGGTCACTACGAGAGGACACAGATTTAAGGTGCAGGGAAGCAAATGCGAAGGAGATGTCAGGGGTATATTTTTCACTCAGAGGGTGCTGAGTGAGTGGAACCGACTCCCGTCGGAGGTTGTTGAGGCAAACTCACTGGGGTCTTTTAAGAGACTTCTGGATGAGTATATGGAAAAGAATAGG
Source organism: Sphyrna mokarran (assembly GCA_024679065.1). Taxonomy (NCBI): domain Eukaryota; kingdom Metazoa; phylum Chordata; class Chondrichthyes; order Carcharhiniformes; family Carcharhinidae; genus Sphyrna; species Sphyrna mokarran. The sequence goes on along the minus strand of JAGIQG010000043.1, from coordinate 317,880 downwards.
ATAGGGGGTTGTAGATAGGTCTGTGGATTGGTAGATGTGATCGGCGCAACTCGTGGGCCAAAGGGCCTGTTTGTGCTGTATTGTCCTATGTTCTATGTCATTCATTACGATTCGGCAGAAGGGGAAGGAAAAATGTTGGAGGACTGGCGTTGCTGGTTAGAGAGCAAATCGCTTCCGTGTTGATGGAGGACAGATCGGACGGATTATGTGTGGAGGTGAAATCACAACGCGGAGTGTACAATGGGCCCTCAACGGCCTACAGCAGACAGAGAATTAGTTGTGTAGTTAGATACTGAAAATATTGAAAAAAAACTGTATGTTTTTGGAGTGGGTGACGTTAACGTCCTCCATATTGAATGGAACTCGCATTTAGCCAGGGGCTCAGAAGGACAGGAATTTGTTAGATGTGCCCAGGATGGTTTTTCGATACATCATGTTGACAATCCAGCCATGGAGTGAGCCATACTGGTCTTGGTATAGGGAAATGAACCAGGCAAGTAATCGATGATCCACTGGAGTGGATTTTTTATTTAGCCATCGCAATTCTATAAGATTTCACAAAGATTTCACGAAGAGGGTAATGGTGACCCTCGAGTGAGGCTGATTAATTGGGTGAGGGCCAACTGCCTGGAAATTAGACAGGAACTGGAGAATGTGGATTGTGAGACGGTATTCGAGCTCAAATTCGCGTCTGGCAAGTGGAAGGTTTTTAAAAGCCAGATGATTGAACTGCAGGTGAGGCCTGGTTCCGCCAAAATAAGGAATTGAAATCGCAGGATTTCATGGATGATAAGGAAAATAGCAAGTTTTATCCCAAGGATAAATGAAGCATCTGATACGTCTTGGCAAAGCCTTGAAGGGTTTTGTCAAACTTGGAAGGAATTTGGAGGATAAAATATGTTATAAAATTCTTCTAACAGGGCTGAGAAGAATCCCGAGGCTTCTGCAGATATGAAATGCAGGAGACAAGCAAAAGAAAGAACCTCACACCTCGAGGACAATGGAGGGAAGTTAAGCATGGAGCCATAGGATGTGGTTGAGGTATTTAATGAATGAATTTTAATTGATTTTTTAGAGACACGGGCAAATTTATATTCATAGAACACAGAACATAGAACATAGAACATTACAGCGCAGTACAGGCCCTGCGGCCCTCGATGTTGCGCCGGCCAGTGGACCCTCTAACCCAAACAATTCCAATATCATCCATATGCCTATCCACCGAACATTTGAATGCCCCCAAAGTAGGCGAATCCACAACTGCTGCAGGCAGGGCATTCCACGCCCTCACCACCCTCTGTGTGAAGAACCTGCCTCTGACATCCGTCCTAAACTACCACCTCTTAATTTAAAGTTATAGAACACAGAACATAGAACATTACAGCACAGAACAGGCCCTTTGGCCTTTGATGTTGCGCCGACCAATATAAAAAGCAATGCCCCTCCAAACTAAACCATTCCCTTCTCTTCCATATACTTATCAACTAACCTCTTAAACGCCACCAAACTTGGCGCATCTACAACTGCTGCAGGCAGGGCATTCCACTCCCGAACCACCCTTTGGGTAAAGAACCTCCTCTGATATCCGTCCTATAACTATCACCCCTTAATTTAAAGCTGTGTCCCCTCGTGCTAGCTTTCTCCATCCTAGGAAAAAGGCTATCACTGTCCACCCTATCTAAACCTCTAATCATCTTATATGTTTCGATTAGGTCCCCTCTTAGCCGCCTCCTTTCTAACGAAAACAACCTCAAATCTCTCAGCCTCTCTTCATAAGACCTGCCCTCCATACCAGGCAACATCCTGGTAAACCTCCTCTGTACCCTCTCCAATGCCTCCACATCTTTCTTATAATGTGGGGACCAGAACTGCCACAATACTCCAATTGCGGCCGCAATAGAGTTTTGTACAGTTGCAACATGACGTTGCGGCTCCGAAATCAATCCCCCTCCAATAAAAGCTAAGACTCCATAATGTGCTTCTTAACAACCTTATCGACTGACTGCCTACTTTCAGGGATCTATGCACATACACACCAAGATCCCTCTGTTCATCAACACTATTAAGAATCCTACCATTAACCTACCATTATGTCCCCTCGTGTTGGTCATCACCATCCGAGGGAAAAGGCTCTCACTATCCAACCTATCCAATCCCTCGATCATCTTATATGCCTCAATTAGATCACCGCGTAACCTTCTTCTCTCTAATGAAAATAACCTCAGGTCCCTCAGCCTTTCCTCATAAGGCCTTCCCACCATACCAGGCAACATCCTGGTAAACCTCCTCTGCACCCTTTCCAATGCTTCCACATCTTTCTTATAATGTTGGGACCAGAACTGCACACAATACTCAGTGCGGCCGCACTAGAGTTTTGTACAGTTTGCAACATGACGTTGCGGCTCCGAAATTCAATCCCCCTACCAATAAAAGCTAAGACTCCATATGCTTTCTTAAACCTTATCGACCTGACTGCCTACTTTCAGGGATCTATGCACATACACACCAAGATCCCTCTGTTCATCAACACTATTAAGAATCCTACCATTAACCTACCATTATGTCCCCTCGTGTTGGTCATCACCATCCGAGGAAAAAGGCTCTCACTATCCAACCTATCCAATCCCTTGATCATCTTATACGCCTCAATTAGATCACCGCGTAACCTTCTTCTCTCTAATGAAAATAACCTCAGGTCCCTCAGCCTTTCCTCATAAGGCCTTCCCACCATACCAGGCAACATCCTGGTAAACCTCCTCTGCACCCTTTCCAATGCTTCCACATCTTTCTTATAATGCGGCGACCAGAACTGTATGCAATACTCCAAGTGCGGCCGCACCAGAGTTTTGTATAGTTGTTACATAATCTCATGGCCCTTAATTCAATCCGTCTACCAATAAAAGCTAACACACCATACGCCTTCTTAACAACTTTATCAACCTGGGTGCCAACTTTCAAAGAGCTATGTACTTGTACCCCAAGATCCCTCTGCTCGTCAACACTATTAAGGGTCCTTCCGTTAGCCCTATATTTCATATGCCTGTTATTCCTACCAAAGTGAATCACCTCACACTTATCCGTATTGAATTCCATTTGCCACCTCACGGTCCAGCTCTGCAACATATCTATGTCCCTCTGCAAACTGTAACATCCATCCAACTCCCCCCACTTTGGTATCATAGAACATAGAACACTACAGCACAAACAGGCCCTTCGGCCCACAAGTTGTGCCAAACACATCAAAACCTACCCAGCCATAGACCTATCTATAATCCCCAATCCCATTGTAGAACATAGTACATTACAGCACAGAACAGGCCATTCGGCATTCGATGTTGCGCAGACCAATATAAAAAGCAATGCCCCTCCAAACTAAACCTTTCCCTTCTCTTCCATATACTTATCAACTAACCTCTTAAACGCCACCAAACTTGGCGCATCTACAACTGCTGCAGGCAGGGCATTCCACTCCCGAACCACCCTTTGGGTAAAGAACCTACCTCTGATATCCGTCCTATAACTATCACCCCTTAATTTAAAGCTGTGTCCCCTCGTGCTAGCTTTCTCCATCCTAGGAAAAAGGCTATCACTGTCCACCCTATCTAAACCTCTAATCATCTTATATGTTTCGATAAGGTCCCCTCTTAGCCGCCTCCTTTCTAACGAAAACAACCTCAAATCCCTTAGCCTCTCTTCATAAGACCTGCCTTCCATACCAGGCAACATCCTGGTAAACCTCCTCTGTACCCTCTCCAATGCCTCTACATCTTTCTTATAATGTGGGGACCAGAACTGCACACAATACTCCAAGTGCGGCCGCACTAGAGTTTTGTACAGTTGCAACATGACATTGCGGCTCCGAAATTCAATCCCCCTACCAATAAAAGCTAAGACTCCGTATGCCTTCTTAACAACCTTCTCGACTTGACTGCCTACTTTCAGGGATCTATGCACATACACACCAAGATCCCTCTGTTCATCAACACTATTAAGAATCCTACCATTAGCCCTATACTCTACACATTTATTATTCCTGCCATAGTGCATTACCTCACACTTTTCCACATTAAACTCCATTTGCCACCTCTCGGCCCAGCTCTGCAACTTGTCCAAGTCTCTCTGCAAACTATAACACCCCTCTTCACTATCTACCACTCAACCGACTTTAGTGTCATCTGCAAATTTACTAATCCATCCTTCAATACCCTCATCCAGATCATTTATAAAAATTACAAACAGCAGGGGCCCCAAAACAGACCCCTGAGGTACACCACTTGTCACCGAACTCCAAGATGAATATCTCCCATCAACCACCACCCTCTGTCTTCTATCTGCTAGCCAATTCCTAACCCAATTAGCTAAATCACCCTCTATCCCATACATCTGCATTTTCTGCAGAAGTCTTCCATGGGCCACCTTATCAAACGCCTTACTAAAGTCCATATATACCACATCAACCGCCTTACCCCCATCCACCTCTTTAGTCACTTTTTCAAAAAACTCAATGAGGTTAGTAAGGCACGACCTACCCTTCACAAAACCATGCTGACTATCCCCAATCAATTCATTTCTCTCTAAATAACTATAAATCCTATCCCTAATAATTCTCTCCAATACTTTGCCCACAACAGAAGTAAGACTCACTGGCCTATAATTCCCTGGAAGGTCTCTCTTCCCCTTCTTGAACAATGGGACCACATTCGCTATCCTCCAGTCCTCTGGAACCACACCCGTAACCAACGACGACCTGAAGATCAGAGCCAGAGGCTCTGCAATCTCGTCTCTTGCCTCCCAGAGAATCCTAGGGTAAATCCCGACCAGCCCAGGGGACTTATCCAACTTCAAACCCCTGAGAATATCTAGCACATCCTCCCTATCTACTTCGATACTTTCCAGTTTGCTACCCTGTACCTCAGTGTTCTCCATAACTACATTTACATCACCCTCCGGAATACCGAAGAGAAATATTTATTCAGTGCTCTCCAATCTCTTCAGGCTCCACGCACAACTTCCCACTGCTGTCTATGACTGGCCCTAATCTTGTCCTAACCAATCTTCTATTCTTAACATATCTAAAGAAAGCTTTAGGATTCTCCTTAATCCTATCAGCCAAAGTCTTCACGTGTCCTCTCTTAGCTCTCCTCAATTCACTCTTTAGCTCCCTCCTGGCTAATCCCATATTGGATTGCATTGGATCCCATATACTCATCCAGAAGTCTTTTAAAAGACCCCAGCGAGTTTGCCTCGACCACCACCGATGGCAGCCGATTCCATTCACTCACCACCCTCTGAGTGAAAAACTTTCCCCTAGCATCCCCTCTGTACTTGCTTCCCTGCACCTTAAATCTGTGCCCTCTCATCGCGACCATTTCAGCCCTGGGAAATAGTCTCTGAGAGTCCACCCTATCTATTCCTCTCAACATCTTGTAAACCTCCATCAGGTCGCCTCTCAACCTTCGTCTCTCCAGGGAGAACAGTCCCAGCTCCCTCAACCTGTCTTCATAAGGCATGCCTCCCAATCCGGCAACATCCTTGTAAATCTCCTCTGCACCCTTTCAATAGCTTCCACGTCCTTCCTATAGTGAGGCGACCAGAACTGCGCACAGTACTCCAAGTGTGGTCTGACAAGGGTCCTATAAAGCTGCAGCATTACCTCCTGACTCCTGAACTCAATCCCTCGAGAATGAAGGCAGTACACCGTAAGCTTTCTTAACCACATCCTCCACCTGGGAGGCCGATTTGAACGAATCTTATGGAACCCCCCCGGACCACAAGATCCCTCTGCTCTTCCACACAGCTAAGACTCCTACCTTTGATAGTGTACTCATTCATCCCGTTGGATCTGCCAAAAGGGATGAATGAGTATCGTCAGCAAATTTACTAATCCAACCCTCTACACCCTCATCTAGGTCATTTATAAAAATGACAAACAGCAGTGGCCCCAAAACAGATCCTTGAGGTACACCACTTGTAACTGCACTCCAGGTTGAATATTTCCCATCAACCACCACCCTCTGTCTTCTATCAGCTAGCCAATTCCTAATCCAAACTGCTAAACCACCTTCAATCCCATGCATCTGCACTTTCTGCAGTAGCCTACCATGGGGAACCTTATCAAACGCTTTGCTAAAATCCATATACACTACATCAACTGCCTTACCCTTATCTACCTCTTTGGTCACCTCCTCAAAAAACTCAATAAGGTTTGTGACCTACCCTTCACAAAACTGTGCTGACTATCCCTAATCAATTTATTTCTCTCTAGATGCTTATAAATCCTACCCCTTATTATTCTTTCCAAGACCTTGCCCACAACAGAAGTCAGGCTCACCAGTCTATAATTTCCAGGATGGTCCCTATTCCCTTTTTTGAACAAAGGGACAACATTTGCCATCCTCCAGTCTTCCGGCACTATACCTGTAGCTAACGACGACATGAAGATCAAAGCCAAAGGCTCTGCAATCTCCTCTCTAGCCTCCCAGAGAATCCTGGGGTAAATCCCATCTGGCTCAGGGGACTTATCAATTTTCATACCCTCAAGATTCGCTAACACCTCCTCCTTATGAACCTCAATCCTGCCCAGTCTACAACCTAGTATCACAGTATTCTCCCCGACAACAGGTCTTTCTCCTGCGTGAATACTGACGAAAAATACTCATTCAGTGTCTCTCCTATCTCCTCAGGCTCCACGCACAACTTCCCACTTCTATCTCTGACTGGCCTAATCTTGCCCTAACCAATCTTTTATTATTTATATACCTGTAAAAAGCTTTAGGATTCTCATTAATCCTATCCGCCAAAGTCTTCTCGTGTCCTCTTCTAGCTCTTCTCAACTCCCTCTTTAGCTCCTTCCTGGCTGATTTATAGCTCTCTATTGCCCTAACTGAGCCTTCACGTCTCATCATTATATAAGACTCCTTCTTCCTCTTCACCAGAGATTCAACTTCCCTAGTACACCATGGTTCCCTCACTCGACCACTTCCTCCCTGCCTGGCAGGTACATATTCATTAAGGACATGCAGAAGCTGTTCCTTAAATATGCTCCACAGTTCAAATGTCCCCAGCCCCTGCAATTTCCTGCTCCACCCTATGCATCCTAAATCTCTCCTAATAGCCTCATAATTACCTTTCCCCCAGCTGTAACTACTGTTATTCAGTACGTGCCCATCCCTTTCCATCACTAAGGTAAACGTAACCAAATTGTGGTCACTATCACCAAAGTGCTCACCCACCTCCAAGTCTAACAGCTGGTCTGGTTCATTACCCAGTACCAAATCCAATATTGCCTCACCTCTTGTTGGCCTATCTACATACTGAGTCATAAAACCTTCCTGCACACATTGAACAAAAACTGACCCCTCTAACGTACTTGAACTATAGCTTTTCCAATCGATATTAGAAAAGTTAAAGTCCCCCATTACATCTACCCTGTTACTTTCACACCTATCCAGGATCAACTTTGCAATCCCTTCCTCTACTTCTCTGGACCTTTTTGGAGGCCTATAAAAAACTCCCAACAGTGTGACCTCTCCTTTCTTGTTTCTAATCTCAGCCCACACTACCTCAGCAGACAAGTCCACATCAAACGTCTTTTCTGCCACCGTATTGCTGTCCTTAACTAACAATGCCACTCCTCCCCCTCTTCTACCACCACCTCTGCTCTGACTGAAACATCTGAACCCCGGAACCTGCAACAACCATTCACACTGCACTGAAGTTGGAAGTTGCTGTGAAAATCCTGGGTCCCCACACTTCTGTGCCTGTACGGATACATTGAGGGAGGGTTTAATGTAGCCAAAGCAAATTCCTAGCACTTTTTTGGGCTTTGCTAGGAAACCGGGCAGCCAAACGAAACCCAGTCAGACACGGGGAGAACAGACAGTGAACGAAGATGAGAATTGACAATTCCCTGTCTCTGTGAGGCAGCAGTGCTAACCACTGTGCCACTGTGTATTGTGTTGGTATTCACCAAGGGAAAGGAAACGATGGATTTTGATGTCAGTGATCGTTGTGTTAACCCTCTGAGAATGGCGATATGTTGAAGGAGGAATTGTTAAGTATCTTCCATTGCACTGAGATAGACAGTCCCCTGGGACATATTGGATCAATCCCAGGTTTTTGTCGAAGGCAAGGGCACAAAGAGCGAGCTGGGCACTTAACAGATATCTTCACATCCTTTTTGATAGAAGGCGAGGCTGCAGAAAACAGGACAATAGCCAATAAAGAACAAAGAACAACACAGCACCGCAAACAGGCCCTTCGGCCCAACGAGCCCGCGCCGCCGTCCTAATGTCTTAATGACATATAGAGACCAATATAGGGACAATTTGTTACCCAATCAGCCTAAGAGCACATTTTTGGGATGTGGGAGGAAACCGGAGCACCCGGAGAAAACCCACACAACCACAGGGAGAACGCGCAAACTCCCGCAGACACAGGCCCAAATCCATATGTCTGCACAGCAACAGCGATAGTCTCTGAGCTGTCATGGTGCCCATCTGATGGTCCAGTTTAAGCATACACTAACGACATGAAGCACTAGGCCACTCCTGAAGTAACATCCAAGAGCAGCCCTCGCACGACCTGCCAAATGCATGCACCTTGTTGGTCAACAAGGTGGACCGATTAGCCTGTGGAAACAAATAAAGTATTTAAACAGTCCTGCTATAGCCCTCTATCTGCAGACCGCTCATGTGGCTGTCCAAGAGACCCTTAAACAACCCTAGCGTGCCTGCTCCCACCACCTTACTCGGTAGTGCATTCCACACCCCCACTACCTTTTGTGTGAAAAAATGCCCTCTAATATTAGTCTTATACATAGCCCCCCTCACCCTAAGGCCGTGACCCCTCGTTCTATCCGAATCTAATGGTGGAAAAAGCTTACCACCTTTTACTGTATCTATGCCCCTTATAATCTTATTTACCTAATAGATCCCCTCTCAGCTGATGTCTTTCAAGGGAAAACAACCCCAGTGCATTCAATCTTTCCTCGTAAGACAGCCCTTCCATACCAGGCAGCATCCTGGTAAATCTCCTCTGCACTCTCTCCAGGGACTCCACATCCTTCCCTTGCTCTTCCCTTGTTGAAGAATTGAAGCAGGGATGTTACAGAAAGTTGTAGACCGGTGAGCCTGAAGTCAGTGCTAGGAAAGCTTTGTGAAAAGAAGCTGAGGCACAGGATATATGTACATTTAGAAGAAAATGGAACAATTTCTAGAAGGAAGTATTGTTTTGCACAGTATAGTTTTGTCTCAAAAACTTCATCATGCTTTCTGAAGAGGTGACAAAGATCATTACTGAGAGAACGGATGTGGGTGCCGTTTATCTGAACTAGAGTAAAGTATTTCACAAGGTTCCCCATGGTAGACTGGCACAACAACTAAAATCAGATGCAGTGGGGTAGCTTCACGGATAGAGCTAGCTTATCTAACGGATAGATGGGAGATGGAGAAAAGCAATGGAACGGGTTTTTTTTCACAATTAATATCTATAGCTAGTGGCGTTGGACAGGATTCAGTGCTTGGACCTCTGTTGTTTGTCGGTTATAGAGGAAAATGTGGTGGGTTTGATGAACATTGGTGGAGTTGTTAATGATGCTGGCGATTGTCAGAGGATACAATAGGAACTAGATTTGCTTGGGGAAAAAAACATTGAGGAAGCTGGAAATCCAAAAGAAAAGAAGAGGAAACGCTGGAAAACCTCAGCATGACGAAATCTGTGAGGAGAGAATGGAGTCAATGTTTCGAATTTCGATCATCCTCCACCAGTGCTGTTGAAACGAGACGCGAACCGTTGGTTCAGATGAAAAGATACTTGAGCACAGCCGCCCGAAATGATTACAAGAGTTAAAAAAAAATCATATTGCAGATATGCACAACTTTGCTTAGGCTGGAAATGGAGCATTGTGTTCAGTTCTGATTACCATACTGCAAGAACATAGAACAATACAGCACAAACAGGCCCTTCGGCCCACGAGTTGCGCCGATCACATCTCCCAATCTACAGACCTATCTATAACCCCCTATCCTATTCGTTTCCATATACTCATCCAGAAGTCTCTTAAAAGACCCCAGTGAGTTTGCCTCAACCAGCTCTGACGGCAGTCGGTTCCATTCACTCACCACCCTCTGAGTGAAAAACCTATCCCTGACATCCCCTCTGTATTTGCTTCCCTGCACCTTAAATCTGTGTCCTCTCGTAGTGACCATTTCAGCTCGGGGAAATAGTCTCTGAGAGTCCACCCTATCTATCCCTCTCAAAACTTTCTAAACCTCTATCAGATCGCCTCTCAACCTACCTCACTCCAGTGAGAAGAGTCCCAGCTCCCTCAACCTATCTTCATAAGGCCTGCGTCCCAATCCAGGCAGCTTCCTTTGTAAATCTCCTCTGAACTCTCTGAATAGCCTCAACATCCTTCCTATAATGAGGTGACCAGAACTGCGCACAATACTCCAACTGATGTCTGACAAGAGTCTTATAGAGCTGCACCATTACCTCCTGACTCCTAAACTCAATCCCTCGATTAATGAAGGCCAGTACACCGTACGCCTTCTTGACCACTTCCTCCACCTGCGAGGCCGATTTAAGAGTCCTATGGACGCGGACTCCGAGATCCTTCTGCTCTACAACACAGCTAAGACTCCTACCCCTTATATGTACTCCTTCATCCCATCATTCCTGCCAAGATGGACCACTACACATTTATCTGCGTTGAAGTCCATCTGCCACTTCTCCACCCAGTCTTGCATCCTGTCTATGTCCCGCTGCAACTTTTGGCATCCCTCCAGACCATCCACAACACCACCGATCTTTGTATGTCGGCGAACTTGCAAACCCAACCCTCCACTTCCTCATCCAGGTCATTTATGAAAATGACAAACAGCAGGGGTCCCAGAACAGACCCCTGGGGCACTCCACTGGTTACCAACCTCCATGCAGAACAAGACCCATCCACAACCACTCTCTGCCTTCTGCCGGCAAGCCAGTTCTGGATCCACGAGACTGAAGCCCCTTGGATCCCATGCCCTCTCACCTTCTTCAGAAGCCTTGCATGTGGGACCTTATCAAACGCCTTACTAAAGTCCATGTACACTACGTCCACCACCCTTCCTTCGTCAATGTGTTCAGTCACATTTTCGAAGAACTCAACTAGGCTCGTAAGGCATGATCTGCCCTTGACAAAACCATGCTGACTATTTCTAATCAGTCCAAACTTCTCCAAATGTTCATATACTCACCGGTTGGTAATTTCCTGGACTATCCCTGTTCCCTTTCTTAAAGATAGGAACCACATCCGCAATCCTCCAATCCTCCGGAACCTCTCCCATTTCCATGGACGACGCAAAGATCTTCGCCAGGGGCTCTGCAAAAACTTCCCTCACCTCCCACAATAACCTGGGGTACATCCCATCCGGTCCCGGTGACTTCTCTATCTTGATAGAATTTAACAGGTCTAACACATCCTCTTTCCTAACATCCACATATTCAATCTTTTCCGTATGCCTCAAACCTGCAGTGCAATCTTCCAGTTCACTTTCCACCGTGAATACCGAGGCAAAGTACTCGTTAAGCACCTCTGCCATTTCTTCCGGATTCACACAGACTTTCCCCCCTTCACCTTTTATAGGCCCTATCCCTTCTCTTCTCATCCTTTTACTTTTCACATATTTGTAGAAGGTCTTGGGATTCTCCTTAATCTTCCCTGCCAAGGCCTTCTCATGACCCCTTCTGGCTCTCCTAATTTCCTTTTTAAGTTCCCTTCTACACACCTTATGCTCCTCTAGATCCCTAACATCCCCTAGCTCTCTGAACCTTTTATATACTTTTTTTTCTTCCTAACTAGATTCACCACTACCTTCGTGCACCACAGTTCCCGCGTCCTACCAGAACCTCCTTGACTCCTCGGAATGTTGTCTTGCAGTGCCCTAGACAAACATTCCTTGAAAAACCGCCACTTTCCTTCTGTACTCTTCCCCAAGAACACTTCCTTCCAGTTTATGCGTCCAATTACCTGCCTAATGTTTTCATATTTCCCCTTACTCCAGACATACACCTTCCTAGCCTGCCTGATCCTATCTCTTTCCATCGCTATTGTGAAAGAGATAGAATTATGATCCCCATTCCCAAGATGCTCACCTACCGTGAGATCCGACACCTGCCCTGGCTCATTAGCAAGCACCAGGTCAAGTACAGCCTCTCCTCTCGCAGGCTTTTCCACGTACTGTGTCAGGAAACCTTCCTGAACACACCTCACAAACTCCACACTATCCAATCCCTTACCCTTGGGATATTCCAGTCAATGTTTGGAAAATTTGAATCTCCCATCACGACAACCCTGTTATTTCTATATCTGTCTAGGATCTGTTTCCCTATCTGCTCCTGAAGTTCCCTGTCGCTATTGGGCGGCCTATAGAATACACCCAGCAAAGTTATCGAGCCTTTGCTGTTCCTAACTTTCACCCACAGAGACTCCGTAGACATTCCCTCCCCGTCTTCCACCTTCTCTACAGCCATGACACTGTCCTTGATCAACAGTGCCACACCACCTCCTCTTTTGCCCCCAACCCTGTCCCTCCTGAAGCACCTGAATCCTGGCACCTGAAGTACCCAGTCCTGTCCCTGAGACAACCAAGTCTCTGAATGGCCACCACATCACACTCCCAAGCAGCAATCCACGCCCTAAGCTCATCTACCTTATTTACTACACTCCTGGCATTAAAATAGACACACCTCAGCCCCTCCGTCAGGATATTTCCCTTTTCCACCACCTGCCTAACCCCCCTCTCAGAGTGCCTACAGTCCTTCCCTACCTGGGAACTAACCTCCTTATTCACCGTCCCATCAGTATTCCCACCCCCCAGCTTTTCTAGTTTAAAGATCCCCCAGTAGCCCTAGCCAGTCTTCCTGCCAAGATGTTAGTCCCCCTAGGGTTCAAGTGCCACCCGTCCTTACTGTACAGGTCACACCTGCCCCTAAATAGGTCCCAATGATCTATGAACCTGAATCCCTGCCCCCTGCTCCAGTCCCTCAGCCATGCATTCATTCTCCACCTCATTTGATTCCTGCTCTCATTCTCCCGAGGCGCAGGCAGCAATCCTGAAATTACTACCTTTGCTTTTCTCTTCCTCAGCTTCCTACCCAGTTCCCTATAATCCCTTTTGATGACTGCCTCCTTCTTCTTGCCTATGTCTGCAGTACCTATATGCGCTACAACTTCAGGTTCTTCACCCTCCCCTTTCAGGATGTCTGTGAGGCGTCCAGAAACATCCCGGATCCCAGCTCCAGGAAGAAAAACCACCATCCGCGACTCTCTCCTGCGTCCACAAAAACGCCTCCTGTCTGAACCCCTCACAGTGGAGTCCCCTATTAGTATTGCCTTGCCTCTCTCTTCCTTAGATTTTTTGCGTACTGGCTCAGGTTTAGAACATAGAACATAGAACATTACAGCGCAGTACAGGCCCTTCGGCTCTCGATATTGCACCGGCCAGTGGACCCTCTAACCTAAACTATTCCAATATCATCCATTTGCCTATCTACCGACCATTTGAATGCCCCCAAAGTAGGCGAGTCCACAACTGCTGCAGGCAGGGAATTCCACGGTCTCACCACTCTCTGTGTAAAGAACCTGCCTCTGACATCCGAGAGCGGGCCACTGCTGCCTCCCTCGGACGAGTTGTCCCCCCCAGTAGTACTCAAGCAGGAGTACTTATTACGAAGGGGGACACCCTCCGGTGTGCTCTCCATCACCCGAGATTTCCCCTTCCTGATAATCACCCACGCGCCTTCTCCTCGTTGCCCCGGTGCGACCACCTGCTGATAACTCCTGTCGATTATCTCCTCGTTCTCTCTCATGAGACGAAGTTCCTCAAGCTGCATCTCCAGTTCCTTAACCTTATCCCTTAGGAACTACAGCTCTACACACCGAGCACAGGTATGGATGTCTGGGAGACCAGTAGCTTCCAAGACCTCCCACATCTGGCACTGGGAACAACATGCTGGCCTCACACCCATTATTAAAGAAGTATATGGAATCTTTATGGATAGTGTAAAAGAAGGTTACCCTGGTTGTTGCCTGGGTCTCAATTGTGTTGGCTACGACAAGACGTTCGATAACTTCATAATCCAAGGGCGGAGCTGAGGGAAGGACTGAGAAAGATCGGCATAATTATGAACAAAGGAAAAAGAACAAAACAGCACGGGAAACAGGCCCTTCGGCCCAACGAGCCCCAGCCACGACCCCAATGTTCCCACCTCTACCCGCGATCCCAGTCCACGTTTATAGATCTATGGATTAAAAAACAAATTTGAGACAATTTTGGGAGAATTTGTTTAGCCAATTAGCCTAAGAGCACATCTTTGGGATGGAGGAGGAAGCCGGAGCACCCGGAGAAACCCACGCAAGCACGGGGAGAATGCGCAAACTCCCACAGACACAGGCCCAAATCCATGTATCTGCACAGCACAGCGATAGTAACTGAGCTGTCGTGTTGTCCATCAAATGGTCCAGGTCAAGCGTACACTAACGACGTGAAGCACTAGGATACTCTCGAAAAAAAAATCCAAGAGCAGCCCTCTCACGACCCATCGCGTGTATGACCCTTGCTAGACAACAAGGTGGACCAAAGCACCTGTAGGGTAAAAACAAGTACATCAATATCATCATCTATTTCCACACTTCCCAGCGATTCCCAAGGCTCGTGATCCCTATTTTAAATCACTTTTCTATACCCCTCCATTCCCAATCTGTTCACGTACTCATCTACGTATTTCTTAAATAACTTCAGAGTACCTGCCTCCACCACTTTACTTGGCAGCGCATTCCAAACCCCCACCACACTGTGTGAAAAAACTCCACCGAGCATCCAAATTATACCTTACTCCTGTGACCCTAAGCCCGTGACCACTTGTGATATTCGAGTCCATCCTAGGAAAAAGCTTAACCCTGTTTACTCTATCTATACCCCTCTTAATCTTGTACACCTCTATTAGATCTCCTTCATGTCTGTGTCTTTCTAAGGAAAACAGTCCCAATTTGCTTAAACTCTCCTCGTAACTCAGAGCTTCCATGTCAGGCAGCATTCTGGTAAACCTCCTCTGCACTCTCTCCTGAGTCTCCAGATCCTTCCGGTAGTAAGGCGACCAGAACTGGACGCAGTGTTCGAAATGTGGTCGAACAAACGATGTATACAACTGCAACAATAAAGGCCAGCTCTTGTACTCTGTACCCCATCCTATAAAGGCTAGCATACTATATGCTTTCTTCACAACCTTCTCCACCTGCTCTGCTACCTTCAGAGACTTATTCACCTGCACCCCCATGTCCCTCTGCGTTTCTATACTCTTAATAGGTCTACCCTTTATCATATACCTGCCCCCTACATTCTTTCTCCCGAAATGCATCACCTCACATTTATCAGGATTGAATTCTATCTGCCCAAGCTACCAGCCTATCTATATCCTGCTGCATCACCTGACAATGCTACTCAGTATCCACAAGTCCAGCCATCTTTGTACGTCTGCAAACCTGCTAATCACTCCACTCATTCCCTCTTCCACATCATTTATATGTATATATATATATTACAAATAGAAGAGGTCCCAGTACCGAGCCCTGTGGCACACCACTAGTGACCAACCTCCAACTAGAAAAACACCCTTCCACTATTAATCTCTATCTCCTATTACCAAGCCAGTTACTTATCCATCTAGCTACCCGTCCTTGTATCCCATGAGCCATTACCTTCTCAACTAACCTCCCATGAGGGACTTTGTCAAACGCCTTACTAAAATCCATGTAGACAACATCAACGGCTCGCCCTTCATCCACCGTTTTTGTCACCTCCTCAAAAAATTCTACCAGATTTGTAAGGCACGACCTCCCCTTAACAAATCCATGTTGCGTATCCCTAATGAGATTGCAACGCTCTAAGTGCCTATTCGTCCTATCTCTAAGAATCCCCTCCAACAGCGTCCCTACCACTGACGTCAAACTCACTCGCCTATTATTCCCAGGGCTATCCCTACTACCCTTTTTAAACAACGGTACAACATTAGCTTTTCTCCAGTCCTCTGGGACCTCACCTGTGTCCAAGGAAGAGATAAAGATTTCCGTCAGAGGCCCAGCAACTTCACCTCGCACCTCCCTAAGCAGGCTGGGATAAATGCCATCAGGCCCCCGACATTTATCAGTTTTAATGCTACCTAGAAGCTCTGACACTCCCTCCCTCGGTATGGATATTTCCCTCAACTTGTCCACAGCTCCCTCAGAGACAGGAGCTGTCAACAAGTCCCT
This sequence comes from Sphyrna mokarran, assembly GCA_024679065.1. Taxonomy (NCBI): domain Eukaryota; kingdom Metazoa; phylum Chordata; class Chondrichthyes; order Carcharhiniformes; family Carcharhinidae; genus Sphyrna; species Sphyrna mokarran. The sequence continues at coordinate 301,589 of JAGIQG010000043.1, read as the reverse complement.
CTCCTTTGTGAATACTGACGCAAAGTATTTATTCAAGATCTCCGCCATTACCTGGGGCTCTAAGCACAGTTCCCCTCCTATGGAAGATCTAGGCGGGATGGGCAGTGAGAGTTTTTTTTTGCCAAGGGCGGAACCGTCAATTAAAACGAGCACAGGTTCAAGTTGAGTGGGGGGAAACTTTAAGGAAGCAATGGGGGAGACGCTTTGCAAATTCAGATTGGAGGATCCATTGAGCGCTGCCAGAGGACGTGTTGGAAGCAGGCACATTATATTCAAAGAGTAACAATAATTACAGCACAGTAAAAGGACCTTTGGCTCTCCAATCATTAAACAATTCGCCCAACTGAACTAAAACCCTCGACTCTTCCCAGGACCATGCCTCTCGATTCCCCATCCTACTTCATGTACTTGTCAGCACGCTCCTTAAAAGTCACCATTGTGTCTGCTTCCAGTATCTCTCCTGACAGCGGGTTCCAGTCACCCATCACCCTTTATGTAACACAGGCGCTTCCTTTAAAACTTGTCCCTCACACCTTAAACCTTTGCCCTCTAGTCATTGTCTCTTCCAGCCTGGGGAATAAAATTCTGACTATCCAAACGTGTTTGACTATCTAAAGAGATTCTGACGGTCCATTCGGCCTACTCTGACTTGTGTGTACATTAACAAGGGGACAATAAAGAAATACAGGTACATTTAGAGCAAATAGTTTATTCCTTCGTTTATTTAAGGAAATATGATCGGCATGGTCAAAGGCATGTAGCTATGCTGCACTTTTTAATCACTGTTCGTTCTTGGAAGTTGACAAGGGATGTTGGCTGTGCTCCCGATAGGACGAGAGGCTGGAGTTGGTTTCTTTAGAGGAATGCACGAGGGAGGATTTGATCGAGTGTCACGGATAGAGAAGATAGGAAGAAACATTGATTCTTAGAAGAATGTTCAATAACCAGATGGCTAGAGTTTCAGAATTGCCTTGACAAAGAAAGTTTTCACCCTGAACATAAAGGCAATCTGGAATTCACATATGAAATCCCGCAAAATACTTCAGAAGCATTCAGCTGATCAGGTGAAACGCCACATCAGCAATGACTAGGGATTAAGGCTGGAAGGTGGGATTAGAATAAATTGATGATTGCTGGCCTCCTAGAGACACATTGGACTAAAAGCCATCTTTGTCCGCTCTACACCAATATGAAAATATTGATTGATGCTCGGAGTAAATAGGGTATTTCACTTCCCAATCGGGAAAGGATGCAGATTTCTGACAATTCACAAAAGAAACACACATGATGCAATGGATGGCCTTTTATTTCAGACTGTTGTTGGGTCCAGAAATGAAGAATGACATGAGGGGAGAATCTATCTAAGCATCTATAAGAGTATGAATTTTTTGCCTGAAAAGAGAAGAATAATCATTGTTGCGGGATGGGGATAGGGAAAACCCAACATTTGGAATGGCTGCTGCAGAAAGAATGCGCCAAATCCCCCCGTTACAAATCTCTGTTTCAGAGTAATTCAATTTTTCACTTGATTTCCCCATTATCTCTTGTCTCACGCTCTGTATTTCTGTTGCTTGGTGCCACTTGAATTAATATCAGAAAATGACCATTGCATTGCACTGATTTTTATTTTGGCTCTGTAACCCAATTTGTGCCAGGATTGCTATGCAGTCTCAGTATCGATAACTGATTAGTATCAAAGCTGCCATTGTCAAACAGAAAGGTCACATTGACATTATTGAATTGTAGAAACGTTGATCTGTTCCCTTTTGGATGTCCAGTACTGGCACACAATGATTGGCTTTGCCTTTTGATTGCAATTTGAAGCCTCATTCTCATTGTTCTATACTTCCCATGGAGATCAAAACTATCCAGTTGGGTAACACATTTACCAACCAGCTACATAAACACTCACATTGGACAGACTTGATGACAGGCAGACTTCAGACAGTTTTCATTTTCTTGATCAAGCAACTAGATACACTGTGATTGGCCAAGCAGCAGGGTCAGATTGCTGGCATCTCACTGTTCACGCGAGGCAGCTCACTGCAGGGTGTCAGTCAGAGGGACTAACTGCTTCATTGTTTGAAGAATCTTTACATCAGTGGACAAATAGGTATGAATGTCTGAGGATGCTGTTCGTCCCCATATCGAATGCTGGCGGTTATCAGGCATGGACAAGACCCAATTCTGCAGCGCCCTGATTGACTTCCGTGGCCATTAGAAAGTAATTTTCTCTCCTGTCTGGTAGGCAGGGATCTCACATCCCCTCTTCTCCACTTTATATTCTGTAGCAGTCATATGCTACTTATGAGTCTTTTGGGGGTTTGGGGACAACACTACAATTTTGTCACTCCAAAATTGTGAACACACATTTGGCCTGCTTTCAGATGTTCTGTTTATTAATTCGTTGAATAATTGATGCAAAAGGATATGCCAGTGTGTTCTTGACCTGCTCTCTGAACTTGGCCTGAACCACTGCATAAATAAATGTATTTGTGCAACAATTTAAATTCCGAAACATAAATCCAAATTGTTGAAATGTATATTCGGATATAGAATAGTAATTGATATCTTTCCCGCTTATGGTATAATACATGAAATCTAAAACAAGCAACAACCACAGAAATATGAAGCTTCCAGATATGCTGAAGAGTAAGATCATTGATTTCTTCCTGCTCTCCATCTCTCGGTCACTGTGATTCTCTCCTTTGATCTGTTTTTTCAATCCCTGACGCACTCTACTGGCCACTAAAACATGCCTGATTGTCAGAGTGTTGAGCAACAGAATTAAAGCGAATGGGAGCAATGGGGTTAATATTGTGTCAAACCAGTCAAATGCTATCCACCCAGGGTCGGTATAATAGCTTGGATTATCATAACAAAACCATGGTATATTGTCTATTATTGCACCAGGTTGGAAGGTAAAGTAGAACGGGATGTTTTTTAAACAGAGCAGAGTGCAAGTCACTGCAACAATCAGAGCTGCTGTTTTCAAGGTGCAATATTTTGTTTTCACTTGCTGACAGCAAATGGCCATAAATCGATCTAAAGAAAAAGTGATGGTGCACCAGACAGAACAGTCTATGGCTGCACGCCGCAGGACATAAGTGACTGTGCACACAGGGGTGATGTCCAGGAAACATCGTGGGAAATAATAGAAATTCACCTGAAACAGTATGACCTCAGTGAAAATGACCAGTAAATCCGAGAACGCCATGGCTGCCAGATAGCAAGTGGTGCAATTAGAGAGGCCACATTTTCCTCGAATCAAGACCACAATTCCCAGTAAATTGACTGTCAGAGAGAAAGGGGAAAAGAATGGTAATTACTAATCAAGCATACCCTGGTCCTGACTTCCAAAAGATAAAGATGGAATTTAAGATCAAGAAACGTTATATATTTTTTTCTTGTTTAAACTGCATCAAAGTAATCTCCAAGCTGAGTTCCCCTCTTTTTATCATTATCAGACAACAATATGGCAGACAACTGCCCCCAAGACATCGCTGGTCACTCTATTGTTTCCTCCAGGATTCTCCTACCGAACGTGTGATATAGATTTCGGTTTGAAGAGTGGGTTTCCCCATCATTAAAAATTCACCGAGGATGAGCAACAGGAATTGTCATGCCCAAGCCCTTCCCAACAGAAAAGTGCAATCCAGCAGACCGGTCCCCATCCAGAATAGAATGCAGCATGGGGAAAGAGACTGGTTGAAGTTTTCAGGATCTGATAGATCCCATGGTCATTCAAATTCATAGAACATAAAACATAGAACATTTCAGCGTAGTACAGGCCCTTCGGCCCTCGATGTTGCGCCGGCCAGTGGACCCTCTAACCTAAACTATTCCAATATCATCCGTATGCCTATCCACAGAACATTTGAATGCCCCCAATTTAGGCGAGTCCACAACTGCTGCAGGCAGGGCATTCCACAGTCTCACCACCCTCTGTGTAAAGAACCTGCCTCTGACATCCGTCCTATAACTTCCACCTCTTAATTTAAAGTGGGCCGAAGGGCCTGTTTGTGCTGTAGTGTTCTATGTTCTATGTTCTATCACCAGTAATTTGTCCTACTTTCCTCATGCCAACACCATAGGTAAGAAATCCCACCAATAGCTCTACAAGAAGACAAAGGGACTTTGGCATATCAGCCAAGACTCTCACCATCTTTCACAGATGCAGCATAGAAAGATTTTTTTCTGCTTGTATCAAAGTCTGATATGGCTCCTCATCTGACCAGGACTGCAAGAAACTATAAAAGCTCGTCAATGTAGCCCAATCCATCACACAAACCAGCCTCCCATCCATTGACTCTGTCTGGACTTCCCACAGCCTCGGGAAAAACAGCCGGCATAATTCAGAACTCGACACAATCCGGACATTCTCTCTTCCACCGTTTTTCTTCGGTAAAAAGATACTGAGGTCTGAGGTCACATACCAACCGAATAAAGATAGTTTCTTCCCTGCTGCCATCAACCTTTTAAATGGAGATACCTCGCATCCGCTTGATCTCTCTCTTTCCCCATCTTAGCTATGATTGTTATTCTACATTCTGCACACTTCAGCAACCGCCAGCTATAAGGGCCACACTACATTTTGCTCTCTGTCGTTTCATTTTCTAGGTCAGCTTTAGCTGAACAGCACGCAAAAAAATTACTTTTCACTGCGTACGAATAAATGTGACAATAAAAATCAAACCAGATCAAAGAATATCATTTGAAGCTGTTAAATAATATCATTTAAAGAGATCAACGTGGTGAACGCGAAATAAAATGCTGCACAGATAGACATTTTTAATAATTTATCACCACTGAGGTCCAATTTTCCACACTGACTAATGACCCCCCACATAATAAAATTCTAGACTGGCATATGCTCCTAGTATCCGAAGGTCAAAGGGACAGAGGATGACGGTCTGGATGGGATCCTCAGATGGACAGTATTATAATAGAGTGAATATCTTACTTTACTTTCCCATCTATAAGAGTATAATCGGAACATTTGACTATGTTTCCTTGCATCAGAATGATAAACACAGCTTACAGTTGTCTCCAATTCTCTGAATTATATCAGCTCAGGCTACATTAAAGTTGTTTGAAGTCATTCTGGAATAAAAACAATCCCCTTTTTCACATCCTATCCATCACATCCGAAATTAATTTCCCCCACCACTGATCCAAAGGGTCAACAATGCAAAGATTGCATGATGAACTTCAGAAACTCAGCAAGTTTCCTTCCATCCCTGTAGTATCCCTTTCTAATATCCATAACAGATTCTGACCCTGATTGTATTGGTGAGATTTTGTGGTGCTGCAATACTTATGTTGGATTAACTTCACTAAGTGGCTGAAATAGATATATTTGCAGCAACATGAATTTTTGAACCTATCAATTACAATCAATAAATTCACTGACCAGGTGGCTCTATAATGCATTAAAATTTAACACTAGCAGTCAGAGAGTTAAAAAAAACAGAGAGAACGCACATTCATAGTTATAAAACTCAAGAAATTGTAGTTGCTTACCAGGAACACCAATAATAGCAATGATCATGTAATAGATTTTCTGAACCAGTTGAATTGGGAGAAGCATGCTCTGTGTGAAATGATCTGCCCAGTCGTACTTCAGGTACCCTGTCTGTCTTGAAAACTGAGCTGATGTATTTCGAGCGCCATCAATTTGTACTCTGTGGAATCACCTCGGGGATGTTCCCGTTGTGACACTTTTTTTTTAAACGAACAAAGATATTCTGACAGCTTGCTAAGTCCCTGAAGTAATGACTATATTTAGCGTTGAAGCTGAATGCAAGAACGCCAAAGGTTGGACAATTCTGATTGCACAATTTACTTGCAAAATTAAAATCTCGTCGGGATAACTTTTCACTGATGTTCTCCAATGGGCTGTGAGCATTCTGTCAAGCCGCAATGAATGTCTCCCACAGTACATTCCGATTGCATTCTGTGGTCCAGCTCTCGTCTTGAACTTAGGATTTTCGGTCACGTGATTCAAGTGCGTTTTTGGTGTCCGTGAAATGCAGAATTCAGTTACGTATTTGAAAATATCAATTTTAAAAACTGATTCCACGTACAGCGAGGAGAGCAACTCAACACTAACATGATGTCACCACTTTAGACCATGTTCATGTAATATAAACATTCCAATGCAATGTCTTAAAGGGATTTAAAACCGCCAGATGTTTTCATCCATCCATGTGATATAAGCTAGATTAAACAGACCAGCGTTCATGCCCATCCAAATAATCATTTCAATAGCTGCGTGGTGATGAGCCACCTTCTTGATCTGCTTCAGCCAAGGTGATGCAAATATCATGTCAACGCTCTGAACGAAGAAAGTTACAGCACAGGAACAGGCCCTTCAAGCCTGCGCTGACCATGTTACCCGCCTTAACTAACCCCCCCACCCCCCCACCCTCCTCCCCACACCTCCACATCCTACCGGGGACCATATCCCCCTATTCCCTTTCTATTCATGCATTTGTATTTGACGGAAGGACTTCAATGGATTTTGATACAAAGATAGGGAATGAAAAAAAAACATTTCCAATAAGTAGTGTGTTACCTGGGTGCTGGCAGTGCTGCTTCAACTAAGAAAATGGTGCCATTGTGATATTAGAGGGTGAATACTGCAGGGATGGAAAGAAAACTGCTGAGTTTCTGAAGTTCATCATGCAATCTTTGCTGATACTTTGCATCAGTGGTAGGGAGAATTAATTTCGGATGTGATGGATAGGGTGTGAAACAGGGGATTGTTTTCATTCCTGAATGAATTTGAACAACTTGAATATAACGTGAGCTGAAATGTTTCAGACAAGTGGAGACAATTGTAACTTGTGTTGATCACTCCGCTGCAAGGGTAATGGTACCATTGCCAAATCTTCCGACTGTACTAATGTAGGTGGGATCATGAAATAAGATAGAACATAGAACACTACAGCACAAACAGGCCCTTCGGCCCACAAGTTGTGCCGAACACATCAAAACCTACCCAGCCATAGACCTATCTATAACCCCCAATCCCATTGGATCCCATATACTCATCCAAAAGTCTTTTAAAAGACCCCAGCGAGTTCGCCTCGACCACCACCGACGGCAGCCGATTCCATTCACTCACCACCCTCTGAGTGAAAAACTGTCCCCTAGCATCCCCTCTGTACTTGCTTCCCTGCACCTTAAATCTGTGCCCTCTCGTCGCGACCATTTCAGCCCTGGGAAATAGTCTCTGAGAGTCCACCCTATCTAATCCTCTCAACATCTTATAAACCTCCATCAGGTCGCCTCTCAACCTTCGTCTCTCCAGGGAGAACAGTCCCAGCTCCCTCAACCTGTCTTCATAAGGCATGCCTCCCCATCCAGGCAACATCCTTGTAAATCTCCTCTGCACCCTTTCAATAGCTTCCACGTCCTTCCTATAGTGAGGCGACCAGAACTGCGCACCGTACTCCAAGTGTGGTCTGACAAGGGTCCTATAAAGCTGCAGCATTACCTCCTGACTCCTGAACTCAATCCCTCGATGAATGAAGGCCAGTACACCGTAAGCTTTCTTAACCACATCCTCCACCTGGGAGGCCGATTTGAGAGTCTTCTGGACCCGGACCCCAAGATCCCTCTGCTCTTCCACACAGCTAAGACTCCTACCTTTGATAGTGTACTCATTCATCCCGTTGGATCTGCCAAAATGGACCACAACACATTTATCCGCGTTGAAGTCCATCTGCCACTTCTCCGCCCAGTCTTACATCCTGTCGATGTCATGCTGCAACTTTTGACATCCCTCCAGACCACCCACAACACCACCGACCTTCGTGTCATCGGCGAACTTACTCACCCATCCCTCCACTTCCTCATCCAGGTCATTTATGAAAATGACAAACAGCAAGGGTCCTAGAACAGATCCCTGGGGCACTCCACTGGTGACTGACCTCCATGCAGAAAAAAAAAAGCCATCCACAACCACCCTCTGCCTTCTGCAGGCAAGCCAGTTCTGGATCCACAAGGCCAAAGCCCCTTGGATCCCATGTCCTCTCATCTTCTCAAGAAGTCTTGCATGTGGGACCTTGTCAAATGCCTTGCTGAAGTCCATGTACACCACGTCCACTGCTCTTCCTTCGTCAATGTGTTTTCGAAGAACTCAATTAAGCTCATAAGGCACGACCTGCCTTTTACAAAACCATGTTGACTATTGCTAATCAACCTAAACTTCTCCAAATGCTCGTAAATCTTGTCCCTCAGAAGCCTCTCCATCAGCTTACCAACCACTGGGGTCAGACTCACCGGTCGGTAATTTCCAGGACTATCCCTGTTCCCTTTCTTGAAAATAGGGACCACATCCACAATCCTCCGATCCTCCAGAACCTCTCCAGTCTCCATCGACGACGCAAAGATCATCGCCAGGGGCTCTGCAATGACATCCCTCACCTCCCACAATAACCTGGGGTACATCCCATCTGGTCCCGGAGACTTGTCTATCTTGATAGCATTTAAAAGTTCTAACACATCCGCTTCCTTAATATCTACATACTCAGATATTCACGATAGAGGATATTCATCTACAATATCTACATACTCAGATATTCACTATAGAAGATATTCACTAATGTATACTAATCGAAATATGCAGAGCAGATTGAGGCCTTCCGGTTCATCGATCCCATGCAAACAATAATCCCAGCCATTCCCTATTCCCATAACCATATTTACTCAAGTATTAACGCAAGTATTGAAGCAGAATTTTGGATTATGGAAGGAGACCGACGAACCCAGAAAAAACCCACTCAGAAACGGGGAGAGTGTGCAAACTCCACACTGCCCGATGCCGGAATTAAACACAGATCCCTGGCGCTGTGAGATCGCAGTCCTAACCAATATGCGCTGTGCCACCTCGAAAGGTTAACTAATTAAGAGAAAATCTGTCACACAAAGCTGTACCTAAATAATTGTGTGGGTATCCATTTTGATAGGAAATGTGCAAAGACAAATTATTGTCTGAACTTCCGAGTGCTTAAGTGAAGGGGAATCTGAGTGTCCTCGTGCACGAATTGGAGAAATCTAGAATGCATGTACGGCAGATGACAAGAAAGGCAAGTAGAATCTTGATATTTATTGATAATAGTATATGTTATAAAAATAAGTTTTGGATGGTTCATGGATGAAAGGATTGTGGAGGGGTATGGTTCAAGTGCAGGTCAGTGGGACAAGGCAAAAAATATATCGGCACAGGCAAGACGGGCCAAAAGGCTTGTTTTTGAGTTGTAATTTTCTGTGGTTCTATGGTTCTAAATGATGTGTTGCTGCTGATGTCTAATGTATTAATTAGAATATTATGTGCAGTTTTGGTCCTTATATTTGAGGAATGATGCAATTGTTTTGAAGAAGGTTCAGAGGAAGTTCACTAGATTGATTCCACAGATGGGGGGAACTGACTTACGAAGAGTTTTGGGCAGTTTAAGCCGATACACCATGGTGTTCAGAAGAATGAGAGGAGGTCTCATTGACGTGAAAAACATAAGACAGAATGACTAAGCAGATATGAAACAAATGCTTCCTCTTCTATGGCGATAAATGCTATTTTTTAAACCATTCACAGTTCTTTGTTTTTATGTATTCGACATTCAACCAATTATCCTGATTTACTGGAACCTCCTTTCTTAGTTCAAGGATTTTTTTCCATGATATTTCATAAATACTTCTGATGTTTGGAGTAGCAAGGCTTTAGAGAATGGCCATTATTACGTTTGCTTTTGCAAGCCTTCCGTCAAATATTCCACTTTTTCCTGATTGATTCTTGATTGTTGTGACAAGTTTTATTTTATCATTTGCAATAAAATCAGTTTTCGTATGTGTACATTGATTGTTGTGTTGATTAGAATGCCTTTCAATTGCTTGTTCGCTGCAATAAATGTCTATTTATTCTTTTCTCCAAAGTAATTTCCAGAGGGTTGCTAAGACCACATTGTTCAACTACCTGTTGTCATGAAATTGTTGCCTCCACAAACCAGATCCTGAGGGCAAAATTTGTTCCCATAAACACAGAACAGTACAGAAACAGACCCTTTAGCCCATGAAGTTTGTGCCGACCCAGATATCTCTCTCCGTGAATATTTATCATTCTATGCCTGCCTTTTAATATATCCATTTACTGGGTAATTTAGAAACCATATCCACTCTAGCAATTCAATTACAAAATTAGTTCTTAAGTTAACGTTGCACAAGTAAACAGCCCCAACTCCTCCAGTTATGCTTCATACTCACACCTTTTACTCCACAAAACGTCCTCGAAAACAAATTATTTCCTGGGCTACCTTCGTTTGTAGATCTGCTCCTGTCTCTCCAAATTATAATGCATTTACTTAATTTCTTCTACAAATAAGGGGCATTTTCTCCTTTTGGGGCAAAACACCAGAACCTACAATAGGTTAGGAAGATTAGCGTTGCCCTCAATGCACACAGACAAAGACCCAAGCCAGGGATTGAACTCAGGTCCCTGAAGCTGTGAAGCATAATGCTAGCCACTTGTTACCGTGCCACCCACGTTCAGGCAATTCGCCTTGCTAATTTCTCTCTCAGTGCACGAAGACAGGCGCTGGAGTTTGCTCTCTCGTAGATTTGCACTCTAACTTCATAGCGGTGTTAATGTAAACCAATGTGTGGGGCTCCTTGAGATTAAACTCACCCTGATTCTCTTCACCTGTATGTGTGTGTTTGTGTGTGTGTGTGGGGGGGGGGGGATGGCTGTGTGTGTGTGTGTGTGAGAGGAGAGAGAGGGAGAGAGAATTTGTATATGTTTGTGCGTTAATGGTTGTGTTATTTGTGTGTTTGTTTCCATGTTTGCTGCCTGTGTGTGATTGTGTGTGTCTTTTTGTGTCCAAGTGTGTTTGTGTGCACTTGTGTAAGTGTGTTTGGGAGTGCCTGGCTGTGTGTGTGTGTGTGTTTCTGTCCTGTTTACATAAGTGGATTTGTTGTGGCCCTGTATGTAAGTGTGTGCGCGTGTTTGTTTGCGTTTGCGTTGACGGGGAGAGAGGATTTTCACAACCTGGCAAAGGAAGAAATATTTTTAAAAAAATGCAACAATTGTACCGTTCACATAAGACAATTACCAGCAGGGGCAACATTTTTTTTTTCATTTCTTGCTGAAACAATACGTTCATGATGCAGATATCTGAGTGAATCAAAAACAGGTTCGTGGAGGTGAGATAATATATGTTGTCCCCGCTAATCTCCTACTTCGGGACCATGAATTTCCACTTAACATCTGGATATCCGGTCTTTCAAATTCCAGCTCCGTTCCACTTACAGTTTTTGGGTCATTTTCTTTACTTCTTTTGTCATTTTACTACCAGTGCTGCACCAATCTCCTTGTTTCCTGAGCGGGTACTGTGCAATATTCCATCGATTAGATAGAGTGTTGAACCCTGAAGAAAGTCATTTCCTCCTTTTCTCACAATACCCACTCCCAGCGTCCCCATCTGCATCCCTCCAAATTGTTTGGGGTAGGTTCAGATGCTGTGATACCATTGATGGAACTGTAGTGACTAACATTGAGAGTCTGTACTGGAAATATTCAGACTTGTATCCAAGACGTTCTCAATTGCTCTTTGTTCTATTGATTAGTTGTGTCATTGATTCAAATGGTGATTTCAAAACATGTTTGGCTGTCTTTCTGAACTTTTACTGCATTGTCCCATAAAATAACGTGTTTGTGCAACAACTTAAGCTTCACAGCATAGGTCCGTCCTTTCTAAACATAAACAAAAATCCCTGATATTTCTGCTCTTTTATGGTATAAATACAGGAGCTTTATAATGTACACCAGCTGCAGAGTTATGAAGGTGACGCATATGCTGAACAGTGATATCACTGATTTCCTTCTATTCTTCCTCTCTGGGTCACTGTTATTCCATCCTTTGTTTTGACACTTCAGACCACTGAGAACATGACTAGCGACAACAATGTGCTTGCCAGTCCAAGAGTTGTGCGACAGGATTAAAGCAAATTGGAACAATGCAGTAAAAATCGTATCATGCCAGCCTAAAGCTATCCATCTAGGGTCAGTATGTCAAGGTGTCCGTGCATTGAAATATTGTACGCTGTCAAGTGCCTCTGTAGGTTAAAATTGAAAATAGAATGCCACATTTTAAAACAACAAAAAACAAGTCATTACTAGAACAACAGTTGCCGATGTCTCAGTGCAGTACGCCATTTAGAAACTATGACAGCAATGGATACAAAGCGATACAACGAGAAATTAACAGTGAACCGGATGGGAAAAAAGAAAGTCCTGTTAGAACGGAGCATGAAATTTGAGACACCTCACATAGCCATGAGGCCGAGGAACGAATATGGGGAATAATAGAACATAGAACATTACAGCACAGAACAAGCCCTTCGGCCTTCGATGTTGTGCCGACCAAAATAAAAAGCAATGCCCCTCCAAACTAAAACATTCCCTTCTCTTCCATATACTTATCAATTAACCTCTTAAACGCCACCAAACTTGGCGCATCTACAACAGCTGCAGGCAGGGCATTCCACTCCCTAATCAGTCTTTGAGTAAAGAACCTACCTCTGATATCCGTCCTATAACTCATACCCCTTAATTTAAAGCTGTGTCCCCCTCGTGCTAGCTTTCTCCATCCTAGGAAAAAGGCTATCACTGTCCACCCTATCTAAACCTCTAATCATCTTATATGCTTCAATAAGATCCCCTCTTAGCTGCCTCCTTTCTAACGAAAACAACCTCAAATCCTTCACCTCTCTTCATAGGACCTGCCCTCCATACCAGGCAACATCCTGGTAAACCTCCTCTGTACCCTCTCCAATGCCTCCACATCTTTCTTATAATGTGGCGACCAGAACTGCACACAATACTCCAAGTGCGGCCGCACTAGAGTTTTGTACAGTTGCAACCTGATGCTGCGGCTCCTAAATTCAATCCCCCTGCCAATAAAAGCTAAGACTCCATATGCCTTCTTAACAACTTTATCCACTTGACTGCCTACTTTCAGGGATCTATTGACACATACACCAAGATCCTTCTGTTCCTCAACACTATTAAGAGCCCTACCATTGGCCTTATACTCTACACATTTATTGTTCCTGCCAAAGTGCATACCTCACACTTTTCCACATTAAACTCCATTTGCCACCTCTCGGCCCAGCTCTGCAACTTGTCCAAGTCCCTCTGCAAACTATAACACCCTCTTCACTATCTACCACTCCACCGACTTTAGTGTCATCTGCAAATTTACTGATCCATCCCTCAATACCCTCATCCAGATCATTTATAAAAATTACAAACAGCAGGGGCCCCAAAACAGACCCTGAGGCACACCACTCGTCACCGAACTCCATGATGAAAATCTCCCATCAACCACCACCCTCTGTCTTCTATCTGCCAGCCAATTCCTAATCCAATTAGCTAAATCACCCTCTATTCCACACATCTGCATGTTCTGTAGAAGTCTTCCATGGGCCACCTTATCAAACGCCTTACTAAAGTCCATATATACTACATCAACCGCCTTACCCCCATCCACCTCTCTGGTCACTTTCTCAAAAAACTCAATGAGGGTAGTAAGGCATGACCTACCCTTCACGAAACCATGCTGACTATCCCCAATCAATTCATTTCTCTCTAAATAACTATAAATCCTATCCCTAATAATTCTCTCCAATACCTTGCCCACCACAGAAGTAAGACTCACTGGCCTATAATTCCCAGGAAGGTCTCTCTTCCCCTTCTTAAACAAGGGGACCACATTCGCTATCCTCCAGTCCTCCGGAACCACACCCGTAACCAACGAGGACCTGAAGATCAGAGCCAGAGGCTCTGCAATCTCCTCTCTTGCCTCCCAGAGAATCCTAGGTAAATCCCGTCCGGCCCAGGGGACTTATCCAACTTCAAACCCTCGAGAATGTCTAACACATCCTCCCTATCTACTACAATACTCCCCAATTTGCAACCCTGTACCTCAGTGCTCTCCACAGCTACATTTCCAGCACTCTGCGTGAATACCGAAGAGAAATATTTATTCAGTGCCTCGCCAATCTCTTCAGGCTCCACGCACAACTTCCCACTGCTATCTATGACTGGCCCTAATCTTGCCCTAACCAATCTTCTATTCTTAACATATAGAAAGAAAGCTTTAGGATTCTCCTTAATCCTATCAGCCAACATCTTCTCGTGTCCCCTCTTAGCTCTCCTAAATTCACTTTTTAGCTCCTTCCTGGCTAATCTATAGCTATCCATTGCACTAACTGAGCCTTCAAGCCTCATCCTGACATAAGCCTCCTTTTTCTTCTTAACCAGCAAATCAACTTTTTCGTACACCAAGGTTCTCTTACTCGACCATTTCCTCCCTGCCTGACAGGGACATACTTATCAAGGACTCGCAGCAGCTGCTCCTTGAATAAGCTCCACATTTCAGATGTTCCCAGTCCCTGTAGTTTACTACTCCAACCTATGCACCCTAATTCTCTCCTTATGGCCTCATAATTACCATTCCCACAGCTATAACTACTGCCCCCAGCTTCATGCCTATCCCTATCCATCACTAAGGTGAACGTAACTGAATTGTGGTCACTATCACCAAAATGTTCACCAACTTCCAAGCCTAACACCTGGTCTGGCTCATTGCCCAGCACCAAATCCAATGTAGCCTCACCTCTAGTTGGTCTATCTACATACTGAGTCAAAAAACCTTCCTGCACACTCTGTACGAAAACTGACCCCTCTAACGAGCTAGAGCTATAGCTATTCCAATCAATATTAGCAAAGTTAAAGTCCCCCATCACAATTACCCTACTACTGTCACTCCTAATCAGAATTGACTTTGCAATCCTTTCCTCAACCTCTCTAGAACTATTAGGAGGTCTGTAAAAGACTCCCAACAGGGTTACCTCTCCTCTCCTGTTTCTAATCTCAGCCCATACTACCTCAACAGACAAGTCCTCATCAAACTTCTTTTCTATCACCGTGATACAGTCTTTGACCAATAATGCCACTCCTCCCCCCCTTCTACCTCCTTCTCTACTCCGACTAAAATATATGTTGATCCGTCACATTATGACCTGAATTACAATGATCGGTTATTTCCACGGTGACAATGTAGCGAGCAGGTGAAAAGGCCACAGATTTGTCGTCACAAAATAACAATTGCAACTGAATTAACTGTATGACAGAAAGACGAATGAAATGAGAAACAAATACAAGTCAAACATGTTGTGTCTCTAGACAACATGTCAAAAACCTAAGTAACAGAACAGTGGTTGGTATGGGTCAGATAGTTAAACTAATATTCAAAAACTTGAAAGTAATCCGCATCCCATCTGAACTATTTTCCTGTTTAAGATAAACAGACAGTTACTCTAAAGGGTTCTGTCGGAAATCTAAATATTACAACAGGAAAGACGTTACCAAGTTTCTGCTGAAATGCATAACTCTTGCTCACCTGATAGACAGTCATACGAACGACACAATTTATGGACACCATGGCTATCTGTTCAAAGCAATTGCAATCCCATAGTCCCTGCCACCCTCAGCACCGCCCCTCCCCTTCCCGCCCCAGCCACTCTCCGCAGGCCCCAAAATACCACCAGCCTGTTGACCTTTTTGACACCTCAACAATTAATCTAAACCCTGGTCACACTCCCAGAAAGGAATAGACAATGCAGCAGATCAAAAACAGTGCATACTGAAAACCCCACGCGTCTCCTAGCAACTGTTGAGAGATAAAGTAGTATCGAATTTGTACAACTCTTCTGCAGAGTTAAATAGTGCGAGAAGTTTCCTGGATATTTGCTGCACAAGAGTAGCTTGGGTTAGCTGAAGCAAAGTAGACGGCCAGTGATTTCTGGAAGATAAGAGATAACAAAGAATAACAAAGAACAAAACAGCACGGGGGAAACAGGCCCTTCGGCCCAACGAGCCTGCACCGCCACCCCGATGTTCCCACCTCTACCCGTGATCCCTCTCTATGTTTATACATCTATGGATTAAAAATCAAATTTGAGACAATTTAGGGAGAATTTGTTTTACCAACTAGCCTAAGAGCACATCTTTGGGATGTGGGAGGAAACCGGAGGTCCCGGAGAAAACCCACGCAAGCACGGGGAGAATGTGCAAACTCCCACAGACACAGGCCCATTCCATGTATCTGCACAGCACAGCGATAGTCACTGAGCTGTCGTGTTGCCCATCAGATGGTCCAGGTCAAGCGTACACTAACGACGTGAAGCACTAGGATACTCTCGAAAAAGATTCAAGAGCAGCCCTCTCACGACCCATCGCGTGTATGCCCCTCGTTAGACAACAAGGTGGACCAAAGCACCTGTAGGATAAAAACAAGTACATCAATATCATCATCTATTTACACACTTCCCAGGGACTCCCAAGGCTCATGATCCCTATTTTATATCAGTTTTCTACACCCCTCCCGTTGATATTTCATTAAGTATTTGGGCCACGATTCAGAGAAAGCTTTAATGATGGAAGAAGGTGCTCACAGCTGCAACAAGATACGAGAGTAATATTGGAAGGGTGTTTTTCTAGCTGGAGGTCGGTCACTAGTGGTGTGCCACAGGGCTCGGTACTGGGACCTCTTCTACGTGTAAAATATATAAATGACTTGGAAGAACATAGAACATAGTGATCAGCAAGTTTGCAGACGATTCAAACATGGCTGGACTTCCGGATAGTGAGGAGCATTGTCAGGCGATAGGCTGGTAGCTTGGGTAGATGGCAGATGGAATTTAATCCTGATAAATGCGAGGTGATGCATTTCAGGAGAAAGAATGTAGCGGCGGGGGGGAGGTATATGATAAAGGGTAGACCTATTAGGAGTATAGAAACGCAGAGGGACCTGGGGCTGCAGGTGAAAAAGTTTCTGCAGGTGGCAGAGCAAGTGGAGAAGGTTGTGAAGAAAGCATATAGTATGCGAGCCTTTATACGAAGGGGTATAGAGTACAAGAGCTGGCCTTTAATGTTGCAGTTGTGTAAAACGTTGGTTAGACCTCATTTAGATCATAGAACACAGAACATTACAGCACAGAACAGGCCCTTCGGCCTTCGAACTTGCGCCGACCAATATAAAAGGTAATGCCCCTCCAAACTAAACCATTCCTGGTGTACGAAAAGAGTTGATTTGCTGGTTTAAGAAGAGCAGGAGGGCTTATTGGTCCGGTGTACACCACTTGACGGCTCAGGTAGTACGACATGAGACACTGCTATAAGACATCACATGGAGAGCACTGGGGTACAGGGTTGCAAAGTGGGGAGTATTGTAGTAGATAGGGAGGATGTGTTAGGAATTCTCGAGGGTTTGAGTTGGATAAGTCCCCTGGGCCGGACGGGATTTACCCTAGGATTCTCTGGGAGGCAAAGAGGAGATTGCAGAGCCTCTGGCTCTGGTCTTCAGGTCGTCGTTGGTTTCGGGTGTGGTTCCGGAGGACTGGAGGATGGCGAATGTGGTCCCTTGGTTAAGAAGGGGAAGAGAACTTCCGGAATTATTGGCAGTGAGTCTTACTTTTGTGTGGGCAGGTGTTGGGGGGAATTATTAGGGTTAGATTTATGTTTATTTAGAGAAAATGAATTGATGGGGATGTCAGCGTGGTTCGTGGGTAGTCGTGTCTTACTAACCTCTTGAGTTTTTTTGAGAGTGACCAGAGGTGGATGGGGGTAGGCGGTTGATGTAGTATATATGGACTTTAGTAAGCTTTTGATAAGGTGGCCCATGGAAGACTTCTACAGAAAATGCAGATGTGTGGAATAGGGGGTGATTTAGCTAATTGGATTAGGAATTGGCTGGCAGATAGAAGACAGAGGGTGGTGGTTGATGGGAGATATTCATCGTGGAGTTCGGTGACGAGTGGTGTGCCTCAGGGGTCTGTTTTGGGGCCCCTGCTGTTTGTAATTTTTATAAATGATCTGGATGAGGGTATTGAGGGATGGATCAGTAAATTTGCAGATGATACTAAAGTTGGTGGTGTGGTAGATAGTGAAGAGGGGTGTTTTAGTTTACAGAGTGACTTGGACAAGTTGCAGAGCTGGGCCGAGAGGTGGCAAATGGAGTTTAATGTGGAAAAAGGTGTGAGTAATGCACTTTTGGCAGGAACAATAAATGTGTAGAGTATAGGGCTAATGGTAGGGCTCTTATAGTGTTGAGGAACAGAAGGATCTTGGTGTATGTGTCAATAGATCCCTGAAAGTAGGCAGTCAAGTGGATAAAGTTGTTAAGAAGGCTTATGGAGTCTTAGCTTTTATTGGTAGGGGGATTGAATTTAGGAGCCGCAGCATCATGTTGCAGCTGTACAAAACTCTAGTGCGGCCGCACTTGGAGTATTGTGTGCAGTTCTGGTCGCCACATTATAAGAAAGATGTGGAGGCATTGGAGAGGGTACAGAGGAGGTTTACTAGGATGTTGCCTGGTATGGAGGGCAGGTCCTATGAAGAGAGGTTGATGGATTTGAGGTTGTTTTCGTTAGAAAGGAGGCGGCTAAGGGGGGATCTTATTGAAACATATAAGATAATTAGAGGTTTGGATAGGGTGGACAGTGATAGCCTTTTTCCTAGATGGAAAAAGCTAGCACGAGGGACCACTTTAAATTAGGGTATGAGTTATAGGACGGATATCGAGGTAGGTTCTTTACTCAAGAGTGATTAGGGAGTGGAATGCCCTGCCTGCAGCTGTTGTAGATGCGCCAAGTTTGGTGGCGTTTAAGAGGTTATTGATAAGTATATGGTGAGAAGGGAATGGTTTATTAGAGGGCATTGCTTTTTTTTTGGGTCGGCACAACATCGAAGGCCGAAGGGCCTGTCTGTGCTGTATTGTTCTATGTTCTATGTTCTATGTTCTCTTCCATATACTTATCAACTAACCTCTTAAACGCCACCAAACTTGGCGCATCTACAACAGCTGCAGGCAGGCATTCCACTCCCGAACCCCCTTGGGTGAACCTACCTCTGATATCCGTCCTATAACTCATACCCCTTAATTTAAAGCTGTGTCCCCTCGTGCTAGCTTTCTCCATCCTAGGAAAAAGGCTATCACTGTCCACCCTATCTAAACCTCTAATCATCTTATATGCTTCAATAAGATCCCCTCTTAGCCGCCTCCTTTCTAACGAAAACAACCTCAAATCCCTCAGCCTCTCTGAATAAGACCTGCCCTCCATACAAGGCAACATTCTGGTAAACCTCCTCTGTACCGTCTCCAATGCCTCTACATCTTTCTTATAATGCGGGGACCAGAACTGCACACAATACTCCAAGTGCGGCCGCACTAGAGTTTTGTACAGTTGCAACATGACGTTGCGGCTCCGAAATTCAATCCCCCTACCAATTAAAGCTAAGACTCCATATGCCTTCTTAACAACCTTCTCGACTTGACTGCCTACTTTCAGGGATCTATGCACATACACACCAAGATCCCTCTGTTCATCAAGACTACTAAGAATCCTACCATTAGCCCTATACTCTACACATTTATTATTCCTGCCATAGTGCATTACCTCACACTTTTCCACATTAAACTCCATTTGCCACCTCTCGGCCCAGCTCTGCAACTTGTCCAAGTCTCTCTGCAAACTATAACACCCCTCTTCACTATCTACCACTCCACCGACTTTAGTGTCATCTGCAAATTTACTAATCCATCCTTCAATACTGCATCCAGTTCTGGTTGCCCTACTACCGGAAGGACGTGGAGACTCTTGGGAGAGTGTAGAGGAGGTTTACCAGGATGCTGCCTGGTATGGAAGGTCTGAGTTACGAGGAGAGATTAGGCAAATTCGGACTGTTTTCCTTAGAAAGACGTAGACTTAGAGGAGATCTAATAGAGGTGTACAAGATTAAGAGGGGTATAGATAGAGTAAACAGGGTTAAGTTTTTTCCTAGGATGGACTCGAATAGCATGAGGGGTCACGGGCTTAGGGTGAGGGGGGTAAGGTATAATATGGATGCTAGAGGGAGTTTTTTCACACAGAGGGTGGTGGGGGTATGGAATGCACTGCCAAGTGGTGGAGGCAGGTACTCTGGAGTTATTTAAGAAATACTTAGATGGGCGCATGAACAGAATGGGAATGGAGGGGTATAGAAAACTGATTTAAAATAGGGATCATGAGCCTTGGGAGTCCCTGGGAAATGTGTAAATAGATGATGATATCGATGTACTTGTTTTTATCCTACAGGTGCTTTGGTCCACCTTGTTGTCTAGCGAGGGGCATACACGCGATGGGTCGTGACGGGGCTGCTCTTGGATCTTTTTCGAGAGTATCCTAGTGCTTCACGTCGTTAGTGTACGCTTGACCTGGACCATTTGATGGGCAACACGACAGCTCAGTGACTATCGCTGTGCTGTGCAGATACATGGATTTGGGCCTGTGTCTGTGGGATTTTGCGCATTCTCCCCGTGCTTGCGTGGGTTTTCTCCGGGTGCTCCGGTTTCCTCCCACATCCCAAAGATGTGCTCTTAGGCTAATTGGCAAAACAAATTCTCCCTAAATTGTCTCAAAGTTGGTTTTTAATCCATAGATCTACAAACATGGACAGGAATCGCAGGTAGAGGTGGGAACATCGGGGTGGCGGTGCGGTGTCGTTGGGCCGAAGGGCCTGTTTCCCGTGATGTTTTGTTCTTTGTTCTGTATGATATCAAAACGTGTTATTGGGATGATAATGGTCAGGGTTAATTTCAGACAAAGCCTAAAAAAAAACTGATGAGTGATTCGTTGCGCGTGGTGGACGGTGGCCGTTTGGGTTGGGGATGAGTCATTGGAACAAAACCTGCCTTCTGTATCATAAAAATATAAGATGGTGGAGAAAGGTGGCAGTTTAAATCTATGAAGTCAGTGTTTAATTTTTGGTGTTGTGTAGTGACGAATTGGAAGATAAGGTGCTACTCAAGTGTGTGTTGGCATCCAATAGAGCACTGCAGCTGATGAAGGTGAGGTCAAGAAGGCAGGGTGTTGAGTTGTAAAAGCAAGGAACAAAATATTTTTGTTCATGTGTAGCGGCTGAGCAATGATGTTTCACAAAACATTCATCCAATTTGCGATGCAGATGGGTGTCGAAGCTGGTATCAAATTCAATAGAATGACTTGAAGAACACGGAAGTGTTTTTTTTTGGCAATGGAAAATAACGTTTGAGGATTGGAGACAGAGGAGGAAGGATGAAACCTGTCAGGAGCTGTACCTTCTGCAACAGCAAATGAATATGTCGTGGTAAGGGGGAATTGGGGTCATGGGTACGTTAGCAAGGATGCCACAGGTAGAGAAAACTCTGTGGAATTCTGAATGTGGGGGACGGGGGTTGCAGAAACAATGATCACCGTTCTTTATGCCAGAGTTGGTGGAAAGGACTGAAAACAATCCTTTGACTTTGTGTGTGTGGTAGGGTGGATAGTGAGGACAAGTGGGGCATTATTATGATTCTGAGAGGACGTCAGGCAAAGGTGTAGTCAATATATCGAACCTGGTTGAGTGCCCTGCTACCCAAGGATTGGGTGGGGTACGTGCGGTGGGGAACTAGATTAAGGAAAAAAAAGACAGATATGGCAGCAGCACAATTTTCGAAGACAGCATCATTAGATCAGATGCGAGTGAGGGGTTGAATTTGGGAGCATTGCAATTAATACAGGAAGTGGACTTCTTAGTCAGTTGTTAAGTCGGCCTCACTTGCGTGCTCGGTTGGTTGTTCTGATGTTGTCTCTTGTTCAGTTGGTTTCACCCACTCAGTCAGTTCTTCTGTCAGCCCTCACTTGCTCATTCTGTCAATCGGCTTCCCTCGCTTGGTCACTCTGCCTCACTCAGTCAATCATTGCTCATTCTGCTTTAATTAATCTGTTGGTCATTCGGTCTTTCTCCTCAAGATGGTTTGTCGACCTTAATTGTTCGATCATTTGGCATTGCTCAGTTGGTCTGTCGGCATTGCTTGCTTCCTCACTTTGCCTCACTCGTTCAGTTGATCAGTCAGCCTCGTTTTTGCTGTCAATTGCCTTGCTTACTCTGTCAGTCAGTTGCCCAGTCATCCTCTCTGCAAGGCATACACACACGCAAATACATTTCAGCAACCACAAAATATCTAATGAATCCACCATCACCCTCACAAAAACACGCAGAAACGTATGCACCTACACACAGAAATTCACATTCATGCAGGCACATAAACACTCTTGAACATACGCTCACACATTCTTCAATTATTCCTAGCTAGGAACGCACTCAACCAAATGGGCAAACAAATCTACAAGGAAAGGTGCACACAAGAGGGGGAAAAAGACTCGTATATTGTGCACTAGCTACTATAAGTACGGGGAAGCAAGTAAGTAAGGGGAAAATATGTTGTATTTGTTGTTTTGGATATTAGTATTAATACGCAACAAACATTTGCAACTCGTTACTACTTTGGGCCTAAGTGAAGTGAAAAAGTAGAGATATTTGTGTACTAGACACGATAAAGAAGTAAAACGTGGAAGTGTTTATTACTGATGAAGGTATCAAATTCCAAAAAGACATAGGCAAGTCAGTGGCGATATTGCGCAGGTAGCAAGCGGATCGAGTCCAATGAAGAGAACCGCGAGGCAAATCATTTTGATTGATAAGGAATGATCAATAAAGGCATGAATTCTAAAGGGGATGCAGGAAGGGAGAGCTAGTGCGTTAAATTTGCATAACTCATTAATGGTTAGCACTGCACGTTCTTAAAGTGGTTAATAAAAAAAGAAAATAGTACAAGCTGTGCTTGGATGAAACATTGGATTCGTTTTATGTGTTCACAGGTATTTGTGGATAGGGTAAATTTGTTAATGTTCATCTCTGACTATTAAGCTGGTTTGAAAGAATACATTGAACCAGTACACTCATGTCCTGTGTGGGTCAGCTAACGGGAGTATTCGCAGACATCTGCAGCCTCTCTTTACAATAGACTGAAATCTCTATTGCTTCACGAGGACGACCATCATCCTGGTAGCTAAGACACACCAAGCAGCCTGCCTTAACATTGATCAGCCTGTGGCTCTAACATCCACCATTATGAAGAGCTTGGAATGGTTAGTCATGGCACAAATCAATTCCAGTCTCCCGGACTACCTGGATGCACTGCAGTTTGCCATACGCCGCATCAGGGAAATGGCGTACGCAAATGCACTCGACGTTGGAACACTTTGACAACAGGGACAGCAATGCCAGATTTCTATTTATTGACTGCAGCTCAACCTTCAATACTATCATTCCCACAAAGCTCATATCGAAAAACAATGACCTGGGCCTTGGCACTTCCTTCTGCGATCGGATCCTGAATTTCCTAACTCACAGACCACAATCAGTAAGGATAGAATATAATCTCCTCCACGATAATCGCCAACTGTTTCGCAGCCGCCTACTTGTACACTTATAACTGTGTGGCCAAAAACCTCTCCAATTCAATTTTCAAGTTTGCTAACCACATTGAAGGGATGGACTTTAGTAAGGCTTTTGATAAGGTGGCCCATGGAAGACTTCTACAGAAAATGCAGATGTGTGGAATAGAGGGTGATTTAGCTAATTGGATTAGAAATTGGCTGGCAGATGGAAGACAGAGGGTGGTGGTTGATGGGAGATATTCATCGTGGAGTTTGCCATACGCCGCATCAGGGAAATGGCGTACGCAAATGCACTCGACGTTGGAACACTTTGACAACAGGGACAGCAATGCCAGATTTCTATTTATTGACTGCAGCTCAACCTTCAATACTATCATTCCCACAAAGCTCATATCGAAAAACAATGACCTGGGCCTTGGCACTTCCTTCTGCGATCGGAGTTCGGTGACGAGTGGTGTGCCTCAGGGGTCTGTTTTGGGGCCCCTGCTGTTTGTAATTTTTATAAATGATCTGGATGAGGGTATTGAGGGATGGATCAGTAAATTTGCAGATGATACTAAAGTTGGTGGTGTGGTAGATAGTGAAGAGGGGGGTTTTAGTTTACAGAGTGACGTGGACAAGTTGCAGAGCTGGGCCGAGAGGTGGCAAATGGAGTTTAAGGTGGAAAAGTGTGAGGTAATGCACTTTGGCAGGAACAATAAATGTGTAGAGTATAGGGCTAATGGTAGGGCTCTTAATAGTGTTGAGGAACAGAAGGATCTTGGTGTATGTGTCAATAGATCCCTGAAAGTAGGCAGTCAAGTGGATACAGTTGTTAAGAAGGCTTATGGAGTCTTAGCTTTTATTGGTAGGGGGATTGAATTTAGGAGCCGCAGCATCATTTTGCAGCTGTACAAAACTCTAGTGCGGCCGCACTTGGAGTATTGTGTGCAGTTCTGGTCGCCACATTATAAGAAAGATGTGGAGGCATTGGAGAGGTTACAGAGGAGGTTTACTAGGATGTTGCCTGGTATGGAGGGCAGGTCCTATGAAGAGAGGTTGAAGGATTTGAGGTTGTTTCGTTAGAAAGGAGGCGGCTAAGAGGGGATCTTATTGAAGCATATAAGATGATTAGAGGTTTAGATAGGGTGGACAGTGATAGCCTTTTTCCTAGGATGGAGAAAGCTAGCACGAGGGGACACAACCTTAAATTAAGGGGTATGAGTTATAGGACGGATATCAGAGGTAGGTTCTTTACTCAAAGAGTGATTAGGGAGTGGAATGCCCTGCCTGCAGCTGTTGTAGATGCGCCAAGTTTGGTGGCGTTTAAGAGGTTAATTGATAAGTATATGGAAGAGAAGGGAATGGTTTAGTTTGGAGGGGCATTGCTTTTTATTTTTGTCGGCACAACATCGAAGGCCGAAGGGCCTGTTCTGTGCTGTATTGTTCTATGTTCTATGTTCTATGTTCTATGTTCTATGTTCTATGTTCTATTGCCAGAGTGGGTCGGATCTCAAACAATGACGAGGCAGAGTGCCGAAAAGAGAGAATCTGGTGAACTAGTGTGGCAGTAATGATCTATCCCAGCATGTCAACCAAACGAAGGAGATTGCAATTGACTTCATGAAACGTAAAGGAAAACGTATCCCTGCCTATATCAATGGGGGTGGTGTAGAAAAGAGTCAAGACCTTCAGGTTTTTAGGGGTCGAAATCACTGACAGTTTGCCTTGGTCGTTCCATACCGACACCATAGATAAGAAAACCCACCAACGCCCCTACTTTCTCAGAAGACTAAGGAAATTTAGCATGTCAGCTATGACTCTCACCAACTTTTACAGATACACCGCAGAAAGCATTCTTTCCCGTTACAGAGCAGGTATGGCAGAGTAGATATGGCTCCTACTCTGCTCAAGACTGCAAGGAGCGACAAAAAAAATCATGAATGCAGCCCAATTCAACACGCTTACCATCCTATTGACTCCCGCTGCCTAGAAAAAGCGGGGAGTACAATTAAGGACTCCATGCTCCTTAGACATTTTCTCTTCTACCTTTTTCTTCGGGAGAAAGATACAAAAGTCTAAGGTCACGTATCAACTGATGCAAGAACAGCTTCTCACCTGTTGCAGTCACGCTTTTGAATGAACTTACTCTATAAACCCTAGCTATAACTGTAATCTGGATTGTGTACTGTCTCGTTTCCTTCTCTGTCAACGGTATCCTTTGTTTGTGTAGTGTGCAATAAACAATAGATTTCAGAGTATGTGAATACATGTGACAATAATAAATCAAGTAAAATCAAAGTATATTTTGTGGATGGCACACACTGCTGCTATAATGCGTTGGAACAGGGTAGAATGGATGTTGGGGATTGTGAATAGTGTGTCAATCAATCAGCCTGCTTTGTCTTTGGATCTGCACTCATTCAGGCAATGGAAATCATTCCAGCTGATATTGTTTATCAATGCTGAACTGATCCAGCAAGAGAACACACAGATTAACGTGTTACCAATGATACTAAATCGAGATGACAAGAAATATATTCATATAGAATTTGCTTAACGAATGAATGCCACTGCCTGAGCATGTGCATTAGACATTAAGAAGGTTAAGAAGAGGCATTATAAAGGAAATTAGGCTGTTTTCTAAAAAGAAACGGTTTGCTGGGTCATGAAAAGATCTTCTGAAAGCAACACGAAGTCAGTGGGCAAAACACACTGGGCTAAATGGGCTCCAGCTACATTGTCACCAGTCTGTGATTCTGAGAGTTTGTTTGCTCTCGGAAAATGATGAAGATTGTCAGAGAATACAGGAGGATATAGATAGACTGGAAAATCGGGCTGGTAATTGCAGATGGAGTTTAATACAAATTTTGGGAGGTCCAATTCTGGTGATAACCATAAGGTAAATGGTAGAAAAATCAGGAGAACAGAGAGATCTGGAGTACTGTTCCACAGATTCCTAGAAGAGGCAGCACAGCTGGACACGATAATGGAGAAAGCATGTGGCGTGCCTGCCTTCATCGGACGGGGTTTGAATATAAAAACAACAAATAATGTTACAGCTATGTGAAAACTTTGTTTGGCCATATTTGGCATATTTTGTCCACTTCTGGTCACCAAACTATCAGCAGGAAGTGGAGGCTCTGGAGAGAGTGCAGAAAAAAAAATGATGCCTGCGATGGAGGCCATTAGCTATGACGAGAGATTCAATAAACTGGGATTGTTTTCCCTGGCGAGGCGGAGGATGAGAGGCTTCTGATTGATATTATGGTGAACCAGTTAACGGAAATTGATCGCTAATTGGCTGATGAGACTGTCACGTGTGCTAGCTGATATTCCTGATTACGAACGGCACAGTGTGAGTTTCTTTGAAATATATTTGGACAGATGTACAAATAAATCTTCTTGATTGGCTGAGGAAACCTTCGTCTGGATTTGTTAAATCCAACGTCAGTCACTATCAGACCACAGAAATAGTTTTTTTTTGCCGGCCGATTGCAGTTAGAGAATTAGAATCGATAGATGTTGGATCAGCAATGCCAGCCATTAACCCTGGTCGTATGATGCCTTGCCCTTTGAATAAAGCCTATTGGGAGTTTGTGAATGAATGGCACATTCATCTACTGGAATCAATGGAAGTTGCACCTGGTTTCAGTTGTTTTGCTTGCTCAGTAGTCGACATATAATGGGGCATTTCACAAATTTCTTGACCTGCTCCCTGAAAGTAGATTGTGTTACTCCATAAATAAACGTGTTTGTGCAGCAATTAAGATTGAGCAGCATATATCCAACCTGGCTGAAGATGTACAATGAACTATGGAATTCTGTAATATTTGATCCTGTCATGCTATAGTAGAAGAAATGTATGACATACACCATCCATAGAAGGATGAAGCTGCCTGATATAGAGAGAAGTAAAATTATCGACTTCTTTCTGCTCTCCATCTCTGGGTCACTGTGATTTTGTCCTCTGCTCTGAGCCTTCAGTCCCTTCCGGACTCGACTGGATACTAAAATATGCTTTACCGTCCAAATGTTTAACAGCAGGATTGAAGCGAATGGAAGAAATGGAGTTAAAACCGTGTCAAACCAGTCAAATCCCAACCATGCGGGATCAGTAAAACAGTTTGGCCTGAGAGAACAGCCCCACGGGACTCTGTCGATTATCTCTACAGGCTCCTGTGTAAAGTAGTGTGGGATGTTTTTTAAACAGAGCAGAAGGCCAGCAGTTGCTAGGATTATAGCTGCCGTTTTCCGGGTACAATAATTGATTTTTAGCTTTTGGCAGCAAATAACTACAAATCTATCAAAGGAGAAAGTGACAGTGAACCAAACTGAACAGTCTGTGGATGCACGGCGCAGGAATGTGATAAGTCTACACACAGGAGTAATGTCCATGAAAGACCGTGGAAAATAATACTGTCTGACCCTCCACATTATGACCTCGGTGACAATGACGGATAGATCCGCAACTGCCATAGCCACCAGGTAATAGGTGGTGCAGGTGGAGAGGCCACATTTTCCCCGGGTTAAGATCACAATCGCCAGTAAGTTAACTGCAAGAGAAAGGATGCACATAATTAGTAAATTGCAAGGAGAAAATAAATTCAAAGGTATGTATCCGCAACCTGTGGTTAACAGAAATTGTTAAAAACGGTATCATACTTAATGATAGAAAGATGGATACATAGATAAATAGATAGATAGATAGATAGATGGATAGATATGTATCATTTCGCAAAACCGGTTGGCAGTTTGTAGAGAATATATATATACATATATATATAAAATTACATATGACATAAGGTTTAATGATGAGGTACATGTCAGTGCCAGACGTAAATCAGGTTGGAATTCCAAAATGGTGAGTAAGGATTCCTCTAGGTAATTAAGTAAGGAGTTAATGAAGTGACTGTTGCATCTATAGAAATTGATACTATGGAATTAATGATGAACGCTAATGAGTGTTTGAATTGAATGCCTATATTCAATATGCCTGATGAAACTAGAAATGTCTCAGAGTCACTGTAAGAACATAAATAGCTCAATTTCAGTAACCTGAGGGGAAAGATGAGCTCCCTCTTCGTCAAACAACGCACCATTTTTTTCAATACTGAACGACCAAAAATCTGTCAGTTCCTTGTGATAGAGATAGTTAAAGAGACATAAACCAATCTGAAAAATTATAACTTAGCATGTCTGAATGCCGTTTCCTTTACATGGATGGTGGCACAATGGTTAGAATTGCTGCCTCATATCTTGGCACCAAGGTTTGATTCGGGCTAGGATCGCTGTTTGTGTGGTGTTTCCACAATTTCACCTGTCTTAGTGGTTTACCTCCAGTTGCTCGGATGCCCTCCCACAGTCCAAAAGAGGTGCAGTTAAGTGTATTGGTCACGCTGAATTTCCTCTCAGTGTACGAGAAAATGCGGTGGAATGTGAGGTCTTGGAGATTTTCACTTCATTGCAGTGTTAAGTCGATTTGTGACACCAATATATAAATTAGGAAGATAGAACACTGCAGCACAAACAGGCCCTTCTGCCCACGAGTTGCGCCGATCACATCTATACCTACCAATCCACAGACCTATCTATAGCCCGCTATCCCATTCGTTCCCATATACTCATCCAGAAGTCTCCTAAAAGACCCCAGCTAGTTCGCCTCTATCATCACCGATGGCAGCCGGTTCCATTCACTCACCACCCTCTGCGTGAAAAACTTACCCCTAACATCCCCTCTGTATTTGCTTCCCAGACCTTAAAACTGTGTCCTCTCGTAGTGACCATTTCAGCTCGGGGAAACAGCCTCAGAATCCACCATATCTATTCCTCTCAACATTTTACAAACCTCTAACAGGTCGCCTCTCAACCTATCTTCATAAGGCATGCCTCCCAATCCAGGCAACATCCTTGTAAATCTCCTCTGCATTCTTTCAATAGCTTCAAAATCCTTCCTATAGTGAAGCGACCAGAACTGCGCACAATACTCCAAGTGGGGTCTGACAAGGGTCTTATAAAGCTGCATCATTACCTCCTGACTCCTAAACTCAATTCCTCGATTAATGAAGGCCAGTACACCATACCCCTTCTTGACCACTTCCCCCACCTGCAAGGACATTAAAGAGTCCTATGGACCCGGACCCCAAGATCCATCTGCTCTACAACACAGCTAAGACTCATACCCTTGATATTGTATTCCTTCACCCCATTATTCTTGCCAAAATTGACCACTACACGTTTATCCGCGTTGAAGTCCATCTGCCACTTCTCTGCCCAGTCTTGCATCCTGTCTATGTCCCGCGGCAACTTTTGGCTTCCGTCCAGACCATCCACAACACCACCGACCTCTGTATCTTCGGTGAACATACTAACCGATCCCTCCACTTCCTCATCCAGGTCATTTATGAAAATGACAAACAGTTAGTTGTATTTTCAGGGAATGCAGATACATTAAGAAATATCAGCATTTTAGTTGTGAAGGGAGGGCATTGTCTGGAGTGAGGTCAATGACTGGTGGTAAAGGATGTCTTGGTCTGGGCCTGTTCTATGAGTGAATGCGGGGACAGTCACTGCACATGACGTGGCACCAGAAAGGCTAATCATTTTCCCTGCCCTTCTGACACACTACTATATCCGTGACCTCTTTACACGTGAGTGAGTGGCCATAATATTTCCAAATTCCTGGCCTGTTATATCCCCGCTTGTTTGGTTAAAAGGATCGGTTCCTGCATTGCCCAATATCAGCTGATCCGATAGACAAGGAAATTAAGGGTTATGGGGAGAAAGTGGGAAAGTGGAACTGATCCACTTCAAGATCAACCATTACCTTATTGAATAGTGGGGCAGGCTTGAAGGGCTAGATGGCCTACTCCTGGTTCTATTTCTTATGTTCTTATATTCTAAATGAACTCGCTCGTATAAAGTGTCCAAAATCAGTGATTATTCTTTCCGCCTTTCTACCCATTCTTGTGATAGATGAATTCACAAAAACCTTGAAAGACGTGGATATGTTCCCAGCGCTACTGACATAAAACATATCTTAAATCATTTGTACAGGGCGTGGACATCTCTGGCTATGTCAGCATGTACTGTCCATCCATCGTTGACCTAGAAATAGGCTTGAATTGCTTTCTTGAACACCTGAATTTCCAGAGAGTTAGGTTAGGATTTGTGCTAGAGGGAGTGGAGATGGAGGGGGAGATGATGGGGTAGGGGGGATGGGGGAAGGGGGTAGTTTCTAGGATTTTGACCCAGTGACAATGAAGGAACGGTGGAGTATTTCTTACTTAGGGTGCTGAGTAACTTTGGAAGAGAAATGCCAGGTGCTGGTTGTCAAGATATCTATTGTTACTGACCACCGAGATGATAGAAGTCTTGTGTTGTGCTGTCTAATTATTATTGTTGAGTTCCTCCAGTGTAGCTTGCAGATTGTATACACGGCTGCCAAAGTTCATCTGTGGTGGAAGAATGGAATTTTTGTGGAAGGTGTGACAATCAACCCTGCTTTGTAAGAAAGCCCATTGATAATGCAGTTGAAAATGATAGTGTCTGGGAGGCTATCCGAATGAACTCCTACAGTGGCGTCTTGCAGCTGAGAGTTTTGGCCTCCAATCATCACAAACCCCTTTCTTTATGTCAGGTATGGGTTCAACCAGTGGATAGTTTTCTACTTGTCCCTTCTTCACTTTTTTTTTGTCGATGGGGCTCCTGAATCCAATACTCGGCCTCGTTGTCCGTACACCCTCATTTCTAATGTTAAGCTCCTTTGTTCTTTTATTTTCAACCAATGCTGCCACAAGGTCAGGGCTGTCTGATCCTGGTGGAACGCAAATTTATAAGGACGTTATTGCCAAGGTAAATCCACTTGATAGCATTGTTGATTGGCCTTCAATGAGTTTGTCATACAAAAAAAAAACAGGGCAAATCTAAGCCTAGCAATTACCAGGCAAACAGCTGAATCTCGATCATCAACAGCTCAATGGAATCACTTGTCAACATTGCTGTCAAGAAGCAATTATATAGCAACGATCTCCCCAATAGTGCTCTATCTTGATTGCAGCAGTCAATTACTGTCATAGAACATAGAACATAGAACATTACAGCACAGAACAGGCCCTTCGGCCTTCGATGTTGTGCCGACCAAAATAAAAAGCAATGCCCCTCCAAACTAAACCATTCCCTTCTCTTCCATATACTTATCAATTAACCTCTTAAACGCCACCAAACTTGGCGCATCTACAACAGCTGCAGGCAGGGCATTCCACTCCCTAATCACTCTTTGAGTAAAGAACCTACCTCTGATATCCGTCCTATAACTCATACCCCTTAATTTAAAGCTGTGTCCCCTCGTGCTAGCTTTCTCCATCCTAGGAAAAAGGCTATCACTGTCCACCCTATCTAAACCTCTAATCATCTTATATGCTTCAATAAGATCCCCTCTTAGCCGCCTCCTTTCTAACGAAAACAACCTCAAATCCTTCAACCTCTCTTCATAGACCTGCCCTCCATACCAGGCAACATCCTGGTAAACCTCCTCTGTACCCTCTCCAATGCCTCCACATCTTTCTTATAATGTGGGGACCAGAACTGCACACAATACTCCAAGTGCGGCCGCACTAGAGTTTTGTACAGTTGCAACATGATGCTGCGGCTCCTAAATTCAATCCCCCTACCAATAAAAGCTAAGACTCCATATGCCTTCTTAACAACTTTATCCACTTGACTGCCTACTTTCAGGGATCTATTGACACATACACCAAGATCCTTCCGTTCCTCAACACTATCAAGAGCCCTACCATTAGCCCTATACTCTACACATTTATTGTTCCTGCCAAAGTGCATTACTTTGCACATAGAACATTCTATGTTCTATGTTCTATTACCTCACACTGTCGAGCTCAGAAACGCAAGAGCTGAATGAAGACTCCTGAGGGAGGTGCGAAGTGAAATTGCTGGACCTCTGGCGCAAATCTTTGTATCTTCTTTGGAAACAGGAGAGGTCCCAGAGGACTGGAGAATAGCTAATGTTTAAAAAGGGTAGTAGGGATAACCCTGGGAATTATAGGCCAGTGAGTTTGATGTCAGTGGTCAGGAAGCTGTTGGAGGGAATTCTTAGAGATAGGATGTATAGGCACTTAGAGCGTTGCGATCTGATTAGGGATACGCAGCATGGATTTGTGAAGGGGATGTTGTGCCTTACAAATCTGGCAGACTTTTTTGAGGAGGTGACGAAAACGGTGGACGAAGGGCGAGCCGTTGATGTCGTCCATATGGATTTTAGTAAGGCGTTTGACAAAGTCTCTCATGGGAGGTTAGTCGAGAAGGTCAAGGCTCATGGGATACAAGGACAGGTAGCTAGATGGATAAGTAACTGGCTTAGTAATAGGAGACAGAGAGTAATAGTGGAAGGGTGTTTCTCTAGCTGGAGGTCGGTCACTAGGGGTGTGCCGCAGGGCTCGGTACTGAGACCTCTCCTATTTGTAATATATATAAATGACTTGGAAGAGGGAGTAAGTGGAGTGATCAGCAAGTTTGCAGACGATACAAAGATGGCTGGACTTGCAGATAGTGAAGAACATTGTCAGGCGATGCAGAAGGACATATATAAGCTGGTAGCTTGGGCAAATAGATGGCAGATGGAATTCAATCCTAATAAATTTGAGGTGATGCATTTCGGGAGAAAGAATGTAGGGGGAGGTATATGATAAAGGGTAGACCTATTAAGAGTATAGAAACGCAGAGGGATCTGGGGGTGCAGGTGAGCAAGTCTCTGAAGGTGGCAGAGCAAGTGGAGAAAATTGTGACGAAAGCATATGGTATGGCACCTTTATAGGGGTATAGAGTACCAGAGTGGGCCTTTAATGTTTCAGTTTATAAAAAGTTGGTTAGACCTTATTTGGAATACTGTGTCCAGTTTTGGTCGCCTTACTACCAGAAGGACTTGGAGACTCTGGAGAGAGTGCAGAGGAGATTTAACAGGATGCTGCCTTGTATGGAAGGTGCGAGTTACGAGGAGAGTTTAGGCAAATTGGGACCGTTTTCCTTAGAAAGACGTAGACTTGGAGGAGATCTAATAGAGGTTTACAAGATTATGAGTAAACAGGGTTAAGCTTTTTCCTAGGATGGACTCGAATAGCACGAGGGGTCACAGGCTTAGGGTGAAGGGGGTAAGGTACAATTTGGATGCTAGAGGGAGTTTATTCACACAGAGGGTGGTGGGGGTATGGAATGCGCTGCCAAGTAAAGTGGTGGAGGCAGGCACTCTGGAGTTAGTTAAGAAACACTTAGATGGGCACATGAACAGAATGGGAATGGAGGGGTATAGAAAACTGATTTAAAATAGGGATCATGAGCCTTGAGAGTCCCTGGGAAGTGTGTAAATAGATGATGATATTGATGTACTTGTTTTTATCCTACAGGTGCTTTGGTCCACCTTGTTGTCTAACGAGGGGCATACATGCGATGGGTCGTGAGAGCGCTCTTCTTGGATTTTTTTCCAAGAGTATCCTAGTGCTTCACGTCGTTAGTGTACGCTTGACCTGGACCATTTGATGGGCAACACGACAGCTCAGTGACTATCGCTGTTCTGTGCAGATACATGGATTTGGGCCTGTGTCTGTGGGAGTTTGCACATTCTCCCCGTGTTTGTGTGGGTTTTCTCCAGGTGTTCCGGTTTCCTCCCACATCCCAAAGATGTGCTCTTAGGCTGATTGGCAGAACAAATTCTCCCTAAATTGTCTCAAATTTGGTTTTTAATCCATAGATCTATAAACATAGACAGGGATCACGGGTAGAGGTGGGAACATCCGGGTGGCGGCGCGGGCTCGTTGGGCCAAAGGGCCTGTTTCCTGTGCTGTTTTGTTCTTTGTTCTTTGAATTCGAGACCTGAGTCGAGAATGATTGTTCTTAATTTAATTTAATGGCTCTACTATCAAACTAATGCACTGATGATAAAAAAAGAAAATGTGCACTGTTTGGAGTTTTTCCAGCAGAAAGGAAAATGTTTGTGTTTGATAGAAGTCCTTTAGCTCATTCCCAAAACCTGACAGCAATGTAACAGAATAAGTATTTTTCACTGTTCCTTCCGTGATCAGCCCTCCACCAATGTCACATAATTGGAGACTTACATTGACGATTGCATAATCCCATGATAGAATATAGAACATAGAACACAACAGCACAAACAGGTCCTTCGGCCCACAAGTTGTGCCGATCATATCTATACTTACTAGGCCATGGAACTATCTGTAACTCCCAATCCTATTAACTCCCATGTACTCATCCAGAAGACTCTTAAAAGACCCCAACAAGTTTGCCTCTACCACCACCGACGGCAACCGATTCCATTCACTCACCACCCTCTGAGTGAAAAGCTTACCTCGAACATCTCCTCTGTACTTGCCCCCCAGCACCTTAAACCTGTGTCCTCTTGTAGCAACCATTTCAGCCCTGGGAAGTAGCCTCCGAGAATCCACTCTATCTATTTCTCTCAACATCTTATAAACATTTATCAGGTCGCCTCTCAACCTTTGTCTCTTCAGGGAGAAGAGACCTAGTTCTCCCAACCTATCTTCACAAGGCATGCACCCCCCCCCCAATCCAGGCAACATCTTTGTAAATCTCCTGTGCACCCTCTCAATAGCTTCCACATACTTCCTATAGTGACGCGACCAGAACTGCACACGGTACTCCAAGTGGGGTCTGACAAGGGTTTTATAAAGTTGCAGCATTACCTCCCGACCCCTAAACTCAATTCCTCTATTAATGAAGGCCAGTACAGAATATGCCTTCTTCACCACATCCTCCACTTGCGGGGCAGATTTAAGAGACCTATGGACCCGGACCCCAAGATCCTTCTGCTCCTCAACACTGCCAAGACTCCTACCCTTGATCATTTGCAAATTCACAGATGCCGAAGCAGTCCATCCCTACTTGCTCCAAGTGATCAACACTGCAATGTTTCAGTTGAATTGTTGCAAGTTGCATTGGAATTGTACCAGTACTTGACCATCTCTAACAATGGAGGATGCAACCCTTGCCGCATGGAAATCAATTGTGTAACCCGAGATGAATCTCACACTTTGTAATCTCAATTGTTGGCAATCAGCAGAGGGTGCAATCAGAAACAAAAACATGCAAAATGTATTATTACAAAAGCAAATGTAAATTGCAATCTTGACTGCAACTCACATACTGTTAATTCATCCCATATCACAATGTAGAAGACCAGATCCAGGTTACAGCGGAATGCTATCCATTTTACTGCCTCTCAAAACTCGAGAATATCTAAATTATACAGGGTAAGACTACTCATTTAGTTCATAAATACTCCACTGTTATAACCAAACAATCATGTCGTCACTGACAGTCACAAGCAACAGCCTTTACATTCTGCAAGATACACTATAGAAAGAGAACAAGGTCGCCTCAGTCGCACCTTCTGAGCCTGTAACCTTCCATCTTTATGTAGTTTGACAATATCCATATACTGTGTCTATCATAGATTCACAGTACCACGACACCGTCGGAGGAGCCCAATTGTCCCATTGTATCTGCACCAAACACAAATCCACTCAGGCTCTTTCTCTGCAATCCAACCCATCTAGCTTTTCCTGTGTCACTAATGGGCAATTGGGCATGGCCAAATGACATAACCTGCATCACTTTCGAATGTGGGAAGATATAAAAGCAACCGAAGGAAGCCAAAACAGCCACAAGGGGAACAAGCAAACTCCAAGCAGACAATGACCCGAGGCCTGAATTGAACTCGGATCTCTGATATTTTGAGGCAGAATTGCTAACCACTTTACCACTCTGTTCTCTAACCATTGGACTACAGTATCTACCACATTGTAATATGTAAGCAAAACACTATATAATTCTCCAAGCACAGTCTACCAAGTTTCAATATAAGTTTAGGACTAGTCTGTGTTACATTTTATAGAACATAGAACAGCAGAAATAGGCCCTTTGGCCCACAGGTTGCGCCGATCATATCCATATCTACCAGGCCATAGAACTATCTTTAATTCCCAATCCCATTAAATCCCATGAACTTATCCAGATGTCTTTTAAAAGACCCTTAAGCGAGTTCGCCTCAAACACCACCGACGGCAGCCGATTCCACTCACTCACCATCCTCTGAGTGAAAAACGTACCCCTAACATCTCCTCTGTACTTTGTTTTCCAAAATTAAAGGATAGGTTTCATTTTCTGATTCTGATCGTCTTCAACTGCGTTAAAATATTTCTTAATCAATGCATTTTCATTAACAATCACTTATCATCAGATAATTAGAATGCAACTGTCAACTATGAGTTGCCTTCCCTATTCTCCCTAACCAAACGTGGTGTTTCAAATTTGTCCCTGTCGAACTTGAATTCCCGTGTGCTCATTGCCATCCACCTCCGGATTGGCCACACTCAATTATAATTTTGTATAATTGCATATGTTGAAATTCCGTTTTCAGTTCGAAATTCCAAGGCCTGAATGCATTTATTGAGCATGATTCTCAACTGAACCATGGACTTACATTCCCCGCTCCCAAAAACAACTTACATTTACCCTATTGCATGCTTTCAGCCCTGCAACCAGCTAGAAATCCATTCAAACATTGTACCCGCATTCTATATTTTCCAATCTTCTCCATTAGCCTGTGTTTCTCCCCTGTTAACCTGTCAGTATGTAGCTATGTCTGTTGAAGCAATTATAAAAGACCAGGATTAATAGTTTTCGATGAACACAATTCGATGCAAAGAGCAGCAAAAGACTGCCCATTTTTTTTGGATCGGTTACACATCAAAACAGACAGCAAGTAACAAAATGGAGAATGGTCACCGAAAACATAGACATCATAATAGAAATAACGTTTTTCATTCTGGTTATTGATCCTGTTTCAGGATTTTAAAAAAATTCTGCTTCAAAAATATTGTCATTTGGTTATGTGTTCCACTCTTCGAAACCAATACAAAGTAAACATTTAGCACCAAGAGTTTCGCCTTGTAAAATGTGGTCACTGAGTTGAGTTACGTCAGTTGTATGTCCCCGTACTTTACACACGCTGTCTGCAATTCTACGTGAAATGCTATGCTCAACGATATTGTTTCCTGAATTCGCCGCTCCCTTGTCGAATGGAACAGCACATGTTTATTTTTCTCTACGAATGAATATAACTTGATATTTCCGAATATTTGCGAGTTATTGGCATCGGCTGAATCAATAGAATGAATGTTTGCAATTAACAAATGTTATTTAGCTATAAAATGTGATCCCAGTAATCCGATATCATGCATTATTCTACCGCCAAGATAACATATTACATTATGACCATCAGAATAAAAAATAGGCCGTTTCACATTCAATGTTAAATCCATGCAATGCTTATTTTCACTTACTGGGTACACCAATGATTGCCAGGATCAGATAATATATTTCCTTAAAGCTGATAAATGTTTCCAGCATATTCACTCTGAAATTATCTGTCACCGCATGCAACGAAAAATCTCTGCGTTTGAAACTCTGTAGCAACACGTTGCTGTTAAATTTATTCCCTACCAGCTCACCTGCGGGAATTTAACGTTGTCGTTCAGTCGGATTCACTTAATGACTTGATGTCACGTGTTATATTTAACAATGCGTTTCAATTAGCAATTGTTATAGAACATAGAACATAGAACATAGAACATTACAGCACAGAACAGGCCCTTCGGCCTTCGATGTTGTGCCGACCAAAATAAAAAGCAATGCCCCTCCAAATTAAACCATTTCCTTCTCTTCCATATACTTATCAACTAACCTCTTAAACGCCACCAAACTTGGCGCATCTACAACTGCTGCAGGCAGGGCATTCCACTCCCTAATCACTCTTTGGGTTATTTCATCACTTAGGTCACAAAATTTAACTTCTTTTGCCGCCCATTCACTACACCACTCAAATCATGATTTAATAACTCAAAAACAACAAAACTGTCTTTAGCTTCTCGTCATTGAATTATAAAGCACAACTTTTACCTCTGTTTCTCTTTCTCTCTCTTCTCTCCTTTCTCTCTATCTATCTATCTATCATCCTGTCAGATATGTCACTGTCCTCTTCAATTAGAATTAGATCGTAACTCCTGGAATGTGTTGCTCAAGGTCAAAGGATGTTGACCTTCAGCAAAGGACGCTAAAATTTTGCCCAACAAGGAGAAATCGAAAATATGGCCGCAAAGTAATGTACTAAATTACTCAAAATTAGCGTTGGTAAAAATAGCTGAGCTGAATACAAAGAACAAAGAACAAAAAGAACAGGAAACAGGCCCTTCGGCCTAACGAGTCCGCGCCGCCACCTCGAAGTTCCCACTTTTGCCCATGTTCCCTGTCCATGTTTATAGATCTATGCATTGAAACCAAACTTGAGACAAGTTGGTGAGAATTTGTTCTGCCAATCAGCTTAAGAGCACGTCTTTGGAATGTGGGAAGAAACCGGAGCACCCGGAGAAAACCCATGCAAGCATGGGGAGAATGTGCAAACTCCCACAGACACAGGCCCAAATCCATGTATCTGCACAGCACAGCGATATTCACTGAGCTGTCATCAAATGGTCCAGGTCAAGCGTACACTAACGACGTGAAGCACTAGGATACTCTCGAAAAATCCAAGAGCAGCCCTCTCACGACCCATCGTGTGTATGCCCCTTGTTAGACCTGTAGGATAAAACAAATACATCAATATCATCGCAAATTTACACACTCCTTAGGGAACTCCCAAGGTTCATGATGCCTATTTTAAATCAGTTTTCTATATCCCTCCATTCCCATTCTGTTCATGTGCCCATCTAAGTATTTCTTAAATAACTCCAGAGTGCCTGCCTCCACCACTTTACTTGGCAGCGCGTTTCATACCCCCACTACCCTCTGTATGAAAAAATTCCTTCTAGCATCCAAATTATACCTTACCCCCCTCACCCTAAGCCCCTGACCTCTCGTGCTATTCGAGTCCATCCTAGGAAAAAGCTTAGCTCTGTTTACTCTATCTATACCCCTCATAGTCTTGTACACCTCTGTTAGATCTTCTCTAAGTCTACGTCTTTCTGAGGGAAACAGCCCAACAATCACCTTTATAGTTTATTTCTTACTGCCGCAAGTAGACTTACCTTGAGAATGATGTTACTGCGAAAATCCCCTAGATCTCACACTTCCACCCTGTTTGGGGGCACTGAGGGAGAATTCAACATGGCCAATGCACCTAACCAGCACATCTTTCGGATTATGGAGGAAACCAGACCACCCAGAGCAAACTGACACAGAAACGGGAAGAATGTGCAGAGACCACACAGACAGTGACTGGAGCCAGGAACTTAACCCCGGCCCCAGCGATAAGAAGCAGAAGCGCTAGCAATTGTGCAACGGTGCCACCCTTGTTGACAGACTGATAGCATTCGGATTCCACAACTTACTAATAAATAAAAACAATGTTATACAGAATGAAAATCAACCATTCAGTTGAAGGGACCCAGTGACAAATACAGGGATGTATCACTTTCCCATCGTTAGAGTTTTGAAAAATGTAGAGGACGCAAGGGTTTTGGAAAGGGGGAACTAACATCTGAATTATGTTAGTAAGGAATAACAAGAAATAATAACAAAGGTTTCTGAAACATATTATGTCGGAGTGTGTGATGATATTTGTTGGGGGAGGGGCGAGATACATTTCAGAATCCCTCTCACTCGATGCACCTTTTATTTTCGCTATTTCCGGAAGCCCCCACATTATAGTTCTTAACTTATTCTGCTTCGTTCATGTATCAATCATGTTTAAGTTTGCATATGTGCAATTTTTAATGGAAAGTTTCCACCACCAGCGACGCAAAGCAAAACAAAAACTTTGAAATACTTTAATGTAAGAAATTATTACTGTGCACATGGCGTGTTAGTATCCGATGAGACAAAGAACGCACTGTTAATGCTCCAGGAAGGACAAACATAGAGAAATGTCTGAAGGAATACACGCAGCTCAGAGTCATATGACCAACAGGTAAATCTTAAGATTGCAGTTTAAATTAAAAATATGTTTTTTGTCTGAAAACGTGATGGCTCCAGATTCTTAAACACATAATTTTATTTTACAATTCTATTTGAATGTTTCGATCTGCTATAGATAACTGGCAGGAGACCAAGTAAATCTTGTGTAGACCTTTATTATAGTTTTCTTTCAATCCATTCATTGAATATGTGTGTCATTGGCTGGTGCAAGGTTAATTGCCCATACTTAATTTGCCCTTAATTGGAAAGGTTTTTGGGCCAATTCAGAGAGAATTTCTTGAGGAAACATCATTGCCCTTCTGGAGTAACGTGTAGAGCAGACCTGATAAGAATGGCAGCTTGGACATGCTTGAACCAGATGGGTCTTTACAAATAAGAGCAATTGTTTCCTTGTCTCCATTGGGCTGACATTTCTAAACTGTCATCTCCTTACTTAAAGTTTAGCTAGCTGTTTATGTATTTCATTGTCTCAAATAAGGCTTGCATTAGACTGCCAATTATGTTACAGTGAAATTCTACTGATCGCCAGTTTGGGTCAATGCACCAAAACAGCACGTCTTCCATACTGTGGGAGGAAATTGGAACACTTGGAGGAAACCCACGCAGACACGGGGAGAAAGTGCCACTCCACACATGAAGTGATCCAAGCCAGTATTCGAACCTAGCTCCGTGATGCTATGTGGCAAAAGTACATTGTGCCGCTGTATAGCCTCCTCTGTACTGGTCAGATTTGAATGCGGACCCAAAAGTTCTTTATCCTGAGTCGCTGGATGAGTAGATAGTGACAATTTCATTGGACTGCCTCCTAATCTCCTATCAGCAGTGGCACCAATAGCCCTGCTCTGACTGAACAAAATTGTTTTAGGATGCTGGAAAATGCAAATACATTTTCCCGGGTCATTTGATAATTGGTTCTTATTTCCAAGCTGCAGCTAAAATGATAGCATCCATTGGCAGAGGCTTCACCTTTGTCATTTGCTATTTCTCTTATTGAGAAGTAATGTGTTCTCGAATGAATCAGACTCAAAAAAGTTAGCTGGCGCACATCAGCAGCGTGACGATAAGGCTTTGGGAAAGGAAAAAAAATGTAAATTAGGCATTTCCCATCGTTTCTAGGGTCCGGGATTAGCTGCCAAAAAAACATTGATTCGAAACAAAATCGGAGAACATGATGTCCTCAACAACATCCACACCACCCTTAAGCAATCAAAGATTTGCAAGTGGGGGATTAAGAATAAGGGCCTGAGACGAAAGAGGGAAGCCGTGTGCCCGAGAGATATACGTGAAAACTGCGTTGAGAGTCTATAAAGAGGGAGGGCTAAACAGAAGGACATGGTGGATGATGAGTCTGGGAAAGGATGTGTAGATAGTTTGAGTCATGTTTTAATTAAAACGGAGGAGGTATTGGGGTTCTTGAGTAGCAAAAGGTTTCCAGGGCCTGATGGGAATACTGGGTATACCCCAGAATACTGAGAGAGGCAAGAGAGGGAATTCCAGGGGCCTTGAGAGAAGTCTTTGCATCCTCATTGGCTACAAGGGAGGTCCCAGAGGATTGGAGAATAGCCAATGTTGTTCCTTTGTCTAAGAAGGGTAGCAAGAATAATCCAAGTAATTACAGACCGGTGAACCTTATATCAGTGGGAGAGAAATTATCAGAAAGGATTCTTTGAGACAGAATTTATTCCTACTTGGAAATAAGTGGATCTATTAGTGAGAGACAGCACGCTTATGTGAAGGGGAGGTCGTGTCACAGGAACTTGTTTGAGTTTTTTGAGGAAGTGACCAAGATGATTGATGAGGGTAGGGCAGTGGATGTTGTCTACACAGATTTCAGTAAAGCCTTTGACTAGGCCCCTCATTCAGAAGATGAAGTCACATGGGATCAGAGGTGAGCTGGCAAGAAGGTTACAAAACAGGCTTGGTCAAAGAAGACAGAGGGTAGCAGTGGAAGAGTGCCTTTCTGAATGGAGGGCTGTGAGAAGTGGTGTTCATCAGGATCAGTGCTGGTTACTTTGCTGTTTGTAATATATACAAATGATTTGGGGGAAAATGTAAGTGGATTGATTAGTAATTTTGCAGACGATATAGAGGTTGATGGACTTGCGGATAGTGATGAAGACCATCAGAGGACAAAGCAGGATATAGATCAGTTGGAGACATGGGCAGAGAGATGGCAGTTGGAGTTTAACCCAGACAAACGTGAGGCAATACATTTTGGAAGGTCTAATACAGAGAGGAAATAAATGGCAGAACTCTTAGGGGTATTGGTAAGCAAATGAACCTGGGTGTTCAGGTATACTGGTCTTTGAAAGTGGCAATGCATTTGGAGAATTAGTCTAGAAGGAATGTGGCATGCTTGCCTTCATCAACCGGAGTTTAAAAATTGGCAAGTCATGCTGACTCTTTATAGAAAATTATTGAGACTGCAACTGGAATATAGAACATAGAACATAGAACATTACAGCACAGAACAGGCCCTTCGGCCTTCGATGTTGCGCCGACCAATATAAAAAGCAATGCCCCTCCAAACTAAACCATTCCCTTCTCTTCCATATACTTATCAACTAACCTCTTAAACGCCACCAAACTTGGCGCATCTACAACTGCTGCAGGCAGGGCATTCCACTCCCGAACCACCCTTTGGGTAAAGAACCTGCCTCTGATATCCGTCCTATAACTATCACCCCTTAATTTAAAGCTGTGTCCCCTCGTGCTAGCTTTTTCCATCCTAGGAAAAAGGATAAAACTGTCCACCCTATCTAAACTTTTTTAACTTTTTTAACCTATTTTTAACTTTTCTCTTTGTTTAAAACAGCGAGCGGGAGTAGTTTTTGCCGTTTTTTATTTGAACTAACTTGTAACTGGAAGTCGTCACTAGGAGGCTGCCGGTAGTTGTAGTTTTTCTCTCTGTCTCTATAAATTGGTCCAGAGAGGTAACCCGATACTCTACACAGGTAGAGTATCCCACCCTCCCCCCTCCTCTAACCTAATAATAAAAGTGTGTGTGAAGTTTTTTTTTTCTCTCCTGGAAATTAAAGTAACAGTGATGGCAGTGCAGGTAGTACGTTGCACCTCCTGCGGTATGTATGAGGTGAGGGACACCAGTAGTGTTCCTGCTGATTACACCTGCAGGAAGTGTCCACATTTGTAGCTCCTTGAGGATCGTGTTAAGGAGCTGGAGCTGGAATTAGAGGAACTCAGGGTAATTCGAGAGGTTGAGGAGGATATAGGCAGGAGTAACAAAGAGATAGTAACTCCTAAAAGTGATAATTGGGTAACTATTAGGAGGAGGGGTAAGAAGCAATCGGGGAGACAATCCCCTGGGGCTGTTCCCCTCCAAAATAAATTTTCTGTCTTGGAGGCTACAGTTGAGGAAGAATCAACTGGAGCTGACCAAAGGGAGCAGGTCTCTG
This sequence comes from Sphyrna mokarran, assembly GCA_024679065.1. Taxonomy (NCBI): domain Eukaryota; kingdom Metazoa; phylum Chordata; class Chondrichthyes; order Carcharhiniformes; family Carcharhinidae; genus Sphyrna; species Sphyrna mokarran. The sequence continues at coordinate 257,808 of JAGIQG010000043.1, read as the reverse complement.
GGGGTGAGCCTGCTGAGAATGCTCAGGTGGGTGGGGGGAATAAGAGATTAGGCCTAGTTATAGGAGACTCCATAGTTAGAGGGACAGATAGGAGGGTAAATAGTAATAAACGGGACTCAGGGCTGGTGTGTTGCCTCCCAGGGGCTGGGGTCCAGGATGTCGCAGATCGGGTTTTTAAGATTCTTAAGGGTGAGGGGAGTCAGCCCCAAGTCATAGTTCATGTGGGGACACATGATGTAGGTAGGACAAGGGAAGGGGATATTAAACAGAAATTTATGGAGTTAGGGTGGAAGCTTAGGTCCATAACAGGCAGAGTGGTTATCTCTGGACTCTTGCCTGTGCCAAGAGATAGTTTAGAGATGAACAGAGAAAGGGATAGTTTGAACTCATGGCTGCGTGGATGGTGCAGGAGGGAGGGGTTCAGGTTCCTTAACAATTGGGACTCATTCTGGGATAGGTGGGACCTCTTCAAGAGAGATGGTCTACACCTGAACCAGAGGGGGACTAATATCTTGGGGGGAAAATTTGCTAAGGCTATGATGGGGGCTTTAAACTGATTCGGGGGGGGGATCCTAAGTAGTTGGGGTGCTGAGAGGGATGAGAGTAAGGGGGTTATAGAAGAGAGTTGTAAAACACAGCGGCGTACGGGTGGGGTGGGGCATGGTTTGAAATGCGTATACTTTAATGCAAGGAGTATTCGCAATAAGGGGGAGGAACTTGCAGCTTGGACCAGTACCTGGAACTTCGATGTTGTGGCCATTTCAGAGACTTGGGTAGAGCAGGGACAGGAATGGATGTTGCAGGTTCCGGGGTACAAATGCTTTAGTCGGAGTAGAGAAGGAGGTAGAAGGGGGGGAGGAGTGGCGTTATTGGTCAAAGACTGTATCACGGTGATAGAAAAGAAGTTTGATGAGGACTTGTCTGTTGAGGTAGTATGGGCTGAGATTAGAAACAGGAGAGGAGAGGTCACCCTGTTGGGAGTCTTTTACAGACCTCCTAATAGTTCTAGAGAGGTTGAGGAAAGGATTGCGAAGTCAATTCTGATTAGGAGTGAAAGTAGTAGGGTAATTGTGATGGGGGACTTTAACTTTGCTAATATTGATTGGAATAGCTATAGCTCTAGCTCGTTAGAGGGGTCAGTTTTCGTACAGAGTGTGCAGGAAGGTTTTTTGACTCAGTATGTAGATAGGCCAACTAGAGGTGAGGCTACATTGGATTTGGTGCTGGGCAATGAGCCAGACCAGGTGTTAGGCTTGGAAGTTAGTGAACATTTTGGTGATAGTGACCACAATTCGGTTACGTTCACCTTAGTGATGGACAGGGATAGGCATGAAGCTGGGGGCTGTAGTTATAGCTGGGGGAAGGGTAATTATGAGGCCATCAGGAGAGAATTAGGGTGCATAGATTGGACTAGGGAACTACAGGGACTGGGAACATCTGGAATGTGGTGCTTATTCAAGGAGCAGCTGCTGCGAGTCCTTGATAAGTATGTCCCTGTCAGGCAGGGAGGAAATGGACGAGTAAGAGAGCCTTGGTGTACGAAAAAAGTTGATTTGCTGGTTAAGAAGAAAAAGGAGGCTTATGTCAGGATGAGGCTTGAAGGCTCAGTTAGTGCAATGGATAGCTATAGATTAGCCAGGAAGGAGGTAAAAAGTGAATTGAGGAGAGCTAAGAGGGGACACGAGAAGATGTTGGCTGATAGGATTAAGGAGAATCCTAAAGCTTTCTTTCGATATGTTAAGAATAGAAGATTGGTTAGGGCAAGATTAGGGCCAGTCATAGACAGCAGTGGGAAGTTGTGCGTGGAGCCTGAAGAGATTGGTGAGGCACTGAATAAATATTTCTCTTCGGTATTCACGCAGAGTGCTGGAAATGTAGCTATGGAGAGCACTGAGGTACAGGGTTGCAAATTGGGAAGTATTGTAGTAGATAGGGAGGATGTGTTAGAAATTCTCGAGGGTTTGAAGTTGGATAAGTCCCCTGGGCCGGACGGGATTTACCCTAGGATTCTCTGGGAGGCAAGAGAGGAGATTGCAGAGCCTCTGGCTCTGATCTTCAGGTCCTCGTTGGTTACGGGTGTGGTTCCGGAGGACTGGAGGATAGCGAATGTGGTCCCATTGTTTAAGAAGGGGAAGAGAGACCTTCCAGGGAATTATAGGCCAGTGAGTCTTACTTCTGTTGTGGGCAAGGTATTGGAGAGAATTATTAGGGATAGGATTTATAGTTATTTAGAGAGAAATGAATTGATTGGGGATAGTCAGCATGGTTTTGTGAAGGGTAGGTCGTGCCTTACTAAACTCATTGAGTTTTTTGAGAAAGTGACCAGAGAGGTGGATGGGGTTAAGGCGGTTGATGTGGTATATATGGACTTTAGTAAGGCGTTTGATAAGGTGGCCCATGAAGGCTTCTGCAGAAAATGCAGATGTATGGGATAGAGGGTGTTTTAGCTAATTGGGTTAGGAATTGGCTAGCAGATAGAAGACAGAGGGTGGTGGTTGATGGGAGATATTCATCATGGAGTTTGGTGACAAGTGGTGTACCTCAGGGGTCTGTTTTGGGGCCCCTGCTGTTTGTAATTTTATAAATGATCTGGATGAGGGTATTGAGGGATGGATCAGTAAATTTGCAGATGACACTAAAGTCGGTGGAGTGGTAGATAGTGAAGAGGGGTGTTATAGTTTACAGAGTGACTTGGACAAGTTGCAGAGCTGGGACGAGAGGTGGCAAATGGAGTTTAATGTGGAAAAGTGTGAGGTAATGCACTTTGGCAGGAACAATAAGTGTGTAGAGTATAGGCTAATGGTAGGGCTCTTAATAGTGTTGAGGAACAGAAGGATCTTGGTGTATGTGTCAATAGATCCCTGAAAGTAGGCAGTCAAGTGGATAAAGTTGTTAAGAAGGCATATGGAGTCTTAGCTTTTATTGGTAGGGGGATTGAATTTAGGAGCCGCAGCATCATGTTGAAACTGTACAAAACTCTAGTGCGGCCGCACTTGGAGTATTGTGTGCAGTTCTGGTCCCCACATTATAAGAAAGATGTGGAGGCATTGGAGAGTGTACAGAGGAGGTTTACCAGGATGTTGCCTGGTATGGAGGGCAGGTCCTATGAAGAGAGGTTGAAGGATTTGCGGTTGTTTTCGTTAGAAAGGAGGTGGCTAA
>JAGIQG010000043.1:223949-254549 GCA_024679065.1 Sphyrna mokarran | reverse complement strand
CATATACTTATCAACTAACCTCTAAACGCCACCAAACTTCGAGCATCCACAACTGCTGCAGGCAGGGCATTCCACTCCCGAACCACCCTTTGGGTAAAGAACCTACCTCTGATATCCATCCTATAACTATCACCCCTTAATTTAAAGCTGTGTCCCCTCGTGCTAGCTTTCTCCATCCTAGGAAAAAGGCTATCACTGTCCACCCTATCTAAACCTCTAATCATCTTATATGTTTCAATAAGATCCCCTCTTAGCCGCCTCCTTTCTAACGAAAACAACCTCAAATCCCTCAACCTCTCTTCATAGGACCTGCCCTCCATACCAGGCAACATCCTGGTAAACCTCCTCTGTACCCTCTCCAATGCCTCCACATCTTTCTTATAATGTGGCGACAAGAAATGCACCAATACTCCAAGTGCGGCCGCACTAGAGTTTTGCTACAGCTGCCAACATGATGCTGCGGCTCCTAAATTCAATCCCCCTACAATAAAAAGCTAAGACTCCATATGCCTTCCTAACAACCTTCTCGACCTGACTGCCTACTTTCAGGGATCTATGCACATACACACCAAGATCCCTCTGTTCTCAAGACTGCTAAGAATCCTACCATTAGCCCTATACTCTACACATTTATTATCCTGCCAAAGTGCATTACCTCACACTTTTCCACATTAAACTCCATATTGCCACCTCTCGGCCCAGCTCTGCAACTTGTCCAAGTCCCTCTGCAAACTATAACACCCTCTTCACTATCTACCACTCCACCGACTTTAGTGTCATCTGCAAATTTACTAATCCATCCTTCAATACCCTCATCCAGATCATTTATAAAAATTACAAACAGCAGGGGCCCCAAAACAGACCCCTGAGGTACACCACTTGTCACCGAACTCCACGATGAATATCTCCCATCAACCACCACCCTCTGTCTTCTATCTGCTAGCCAATTCCTAACCCAATTAGCTAAATCACCCTCTATCCCATACATCTGCATTTTCTGCAGAAGTCTTCCATGGGCCACCTTATCAAACGCCTTACTAAAGTCCATATATACCACATCAACCGCCTTACCCCCATCCACCTCTTTAGTCACTTTTTCAAAAAACTCAATGAGGTTAGTAAGGCACGACCTACCCTTCACAAAACCATGCTGACTATCTCCAATCAATTCATTACTCTCTAAATAACTATAAATCCTATCCCTAATTATTCTCTCCAACACTTTGCCCACCACAGAAGTAAGACTCACTGGCCTATAATTCCCTGGAAGGTCTCTCTTCCCCTTCTTGAACAATGGGACCACATTCGCTATCCTCCAGTCCTCCGGAACCACACCCGTAACCAACGACGACCTGAAGATCAGAGCCAGAGGCTCTGCAATCTCTTCTCTTGCCTCCCAGAGAATCTTAGGGTAAATCCCGTCCGGCCCAGGGGACTTATCCAACTTCAAACCCTCAAGAATATCTAGCACATCCTCTCTATCTATTTCGATACCCTCCAGTTTGCTACCCTGTACCTCAGTGTTCTCCATAACTACATTTACATCACCCTGCGTGAATACCGAAGAGAAATATTTATTCAGTACCTCTCCAATCTCCTCAGGCTCCATGCACAACTTCCCACTGCTGTCCATGACTGGCCCTAATCTTGCCCTAACCAATCTTCTATTCTTAGCATATCTAAAGAAAGCTTTAGGATTCTCCCTAATCCTATCAGCCAAAGTCTTCTCATGTCCTCTCTTTGCTCTCCTCAATTCACGCTTTAGCTCCCTCCTGGCTAATCTATAGCTATCCATTGCACTAACCGAGCCTTCAATCCTCATCCTGACATAAGCCTCCTTTTTCCTTTTAACCAGCACATCAACTTTTTTTGTACACCAAGGTTCTCTTACTCGACCATTTCCTCCGTGCCTGACAGGGGCATACTTATCAAGGACCCGCAGCAGCTGCTCCTTGAATAAGCTCCACATTCCAGATGTTCCCAGTCCCTGTAGTTTCCTAGTCCAATCTATGCACCCTAATTCTCTCCTGATGGCCTCATAATTACCCTTCCCCCAGCTATAACTACTGCCCCCAGCTTCATGCCTATCCCTATCCATCACTAAGGTGAACGTAACCGAATTGTGGTCACTATCACCAAAATGTTCACTAACTTCCAAGCCTAACACCTGGTCTGGCTCATTGCCCAGCACCAAATCCAATGTAGCCTCACCTCTAGTTGGCCTATCTACATACTGAGTCAAAAAACCTTCCTGCACACTTTGTACAAAAACTGACCCCTCTAACGAGCTAGAGCTATAGCTATTCCAATCAATATTAGTAAAGTTAAAGTCCCCCATAACAATTACCCTATTACTTTCACTCCTGTCCAGGATTGACTTTGCAATCCTTTCCTCTACCTCTCTAGAACTTTTAGGAGGTCTATAAAAGACTCCCAACAGGGTGACCTCTCCTCTCCTGTTTCTAATCTCAGCCCATACTACCTCAACAGACAAGTCCTCATCAAACTTCTTTTCTGTCACTGTGATACAGTCTTTGACTAATAATGCCACTCCTCCCCCCCCTTCTACCTCCTTCTCTACTCTGACTAAAGCATTTGAACCCTGGAACCTGCAACATCCATTCTTGTCCCTGCTCTACCCACGTCTCTGAAATGGCCACAGCATCGAAGTTCCAGGTACTGGTCCAAAGCTGCAAGTTCCGCCCCCTTATTACGAATACTCCTTGCATTAAAGTATACGCATTTCAAACCATGCCCTACCCCACCCGTACGCTGCTGTGTTTTACGGCTTTCCTCTATGACCCCCTTACTCTCATCCCTCTTAGCACCCCAACTATTCAGGATCCCACCCCCCCCGAATCAGTTTAAAGCCCCCTGCATAGCCTTAGCAAATTTTCCCCCCAAGATATTAGTTCCCCTCTGGTTCAGGTGTAGACCATCTCTCTTGTAGAGGTCCCACCTATCCCAGAATGAGTCCCAATTGTTCAGGAACCTGAACCCCTCCCTCCTGCACCATCCCCGCAGCCACGAGTTCAAACATTCCCTCTCTCTGTTCTTCTCCAAACTATCCCTTGGCACAGGCAAGAGTCCAGAGATAACCACTCTGCCAGTTTTGGCCCTAAGCTTCCACCCCAACTCCATAAATTTCTGTTTAATATCCCCTTCCCTTTTCCTACCTATATCATGTGTCCCTACATGAACTATGACTTGGGGTTGACTCCCCTCTCCCTTAAGAATCTTAAAAACACTATCTGTGACATCCTGGACTCCAGCACCTGGGAGGCAACACACCAGCCCTGAGTCCCGTTTAATACTACTTACTCTCCTATCTGTCCCTCTAACTATGGAGTCTTCAATTACTAGGCCCAATCTCTTATTCTCCCTACCCACCTGAGCATTCTCAGCAGGCTCACCCCCAGAGACCTGCTCCCTTTGGTCATCTCCAGTTGATTCTTCCTCAACTGTAGCCTCCAAGACAGAAAATTTGTTTCGGAGGGGAACAGCCCCAGGGGATTTTCTACCCGATTGCTTCTTACCCCTCCTCCGAATAGTTACCCATAAATCACTTTTAGGAGTGACTATCTCTTTGTCACTCCTGCCAATATCCTCCTCAACCTCTCGGATTATCCTGAGTTCCTCTAATTCCAGCTCCAGCTCCTTAACACGATCCTCAAGGAGCTGCAAATGGGCACAATTCCTGCAGGTATAATCAGCACGAACACTACTGGCGTCCCTCACCTCATACATACTACAGGAGTTGCAACGGACTAATTTACTTTAAGGAGAGAGAAAAAAAAACTTCCCACACACTTTTATTATTAGGTTAGAGGAGGGGGGAGGGTGGGATACTCTACCTGTGTAGAATATCGGGTTTCCTCTCTGGACCAATTTATAGAGGTTTGGTGGGACAGGAATCCAGTAACTTACTGCGTCCAAGCCTGCGCTCGCCCAAGCCCAGTGAGCTTAAGCCCTTACAGCTCTCACTCTGCTCCCCGCCTCACTCCACTGCCCGCTCCCGACGCTGCCCGCTGTCTACCTTGGCCTTCTTTGTATAATGCCGCACGTCCGATAGGATGTGGTTCCTATCTTTAAGAAAGGGAACAGGGATAGTCCAGGAAATTACCGACCGGTGAGTCTGACTTCAGTGGTTGGTAAGCTGATGGAGAGGCTTCTGAGGGATAAGATACATGAACATTTGGAGAAGTTTGGACTGATTAGAAATAGTCCGCATGGTTTTGTCAAGGGCAGGTCATGCCTTACGAGCCGAGTTGAGTTCTTCGAAAATGTGACTGAACACATTGACGAAGGAATGGCGGTGGACGTAGTGTACATGGACTTTAGTAAGGCGTTTAATAAGGTCCCACATGCAAGGCTTCTGGAGAAGCTGAGAGGGCATGGGATCCAAGGGGCTTTGGCCTCGTGGATCCAGAACTGGCTTGCCGGCAGAAGGCAGATTTTGGTTGTGGAAGGGTCTTGTTCTGCACGGAGGTCGGTAACCAGTGGAGTGCCCCAGGGATCTGTTCTGGGACCACTGCTGTTTGTCATTTTCATAAATGACCTGGATGAGGAAGTGGAGGGATGGGTTACTAATGGAAGCAAATGCAAAGGAGATGTCAGGGGTAGGTTTTTCACTCAGAGGGTGGTGAGTGAATGGAACTGACTGCCATCGGAGGTTGCTGAGGCAAACTCACTGGGGTCTTTCAAAAGACTTCTGGATGAGTATATGGAAAAGAATAGGACAGTGGGTTATAGATAGGTCTGTGGATTGGTAGATGTGATTGGCGCAACTTGTGGGCCGAAGGGCCTGTTTGTGCTGTATTGTTCTATATGTCGAACAAGAGTGAATTGATGAAATACAAATCAATATTTTGACCTAGTATTCACCCAGAGAGAAGGATAAGGATCCTAGGGTAGGTTGAGTAGATATTCTGGGTCATGTTGTTATCAACAAGAAGGAGATGTTGGGCGTTTTATGAAATTAAAATAGAAAACTCCCCAGGGCCTGATGGAATCAATCTTAGAATACTGAGTGAGTCAAGGCCTAAATTCCAAGGGCCTTTGAAAGAAATCTTTGCATCCTAATTGCCAAGAGGTGAATTTCCAGAAGTCTTTTGAATAGCTAATATTGTTTCATCGTTTAAGAAAGACGGCACGGATAATCCGGGAAATTGTAGGGTAGTGGACCTTACATCAGTGTTAGGAAAATTATTGGAAAAGATTTTCAGGAACAGCATTTACTAGAAATTGGGAATAAATAGACTTAATAGTGAAAGAGCACATGGTTCTGAGAAGGGGAGGTCGAGCCTCAGTAATATGATCCAGTTTATCAAGGAAGTGATGAAGATGATTGACGAGGGAGAGGCAGTAGATGCAATATACATTAACTTCAGTAAAGATTGATACAAAAAGTGAAATCACACGGGATCAGATGAGAGTTGGCAAGATGGACATAGGACTGTTGTGTGCATTGAGGCCAGAGGATGGCAACTGAGAAGTTCTTGTCTGAATGTCTATGATTAGCGGCATTACAAAGGTTTGAGGACCGCTCTTGTTTCTTTTCACTGATTTCATGGAACATATATGTGAATGGCAAGTTTGCAGACAACACAAAAAGTGCCGGAGGAGTGGAAAGTGAAGATTATTGTCAGAACATAGCGCAATATACAGAATTGTTGGAGAATTGGGCAGAGAAATTGCAAATGGAGTTTAATTCCATACAAGTGTGAGGTAATTTTGGTGGGTCCAATGCACGTAAAAAAGATACAGTAAATTGGAGAATCCTTCGGAGTATTGATAGGCAGGGTATGCGTATACATGTCCAGCGATCACAGACATTTTGTAAAGCACGCATATGGCATGCTTGCCTTAAGCAGCTATATAATTGAATATAACATCAAGTGCCATGATGAAAACGTGCAGACATTCATTTGGAATACTGCGTCCAGTTCTGGTCGCTTTACTATCGGAAGGACGTGGAGACTCTGGAGAGAGTGCAGAGGAGGTTTACCAGGATGCTGCCTGGTATGGAAGGCCTGAGTTATGAGGAGAGGTTAGGCGAAATGGGACCATTTGCCTTAGAAAGACGTAGACTTAGAGGAGATCTAGTAGAGGCGTACAATCTAATATAGGTGTCCCCCATGCAAGGCTTCTGGAGAAGGTTAGGGGGCATGGGATCCAAAGGGCTTTGGCCTTGTGGATACAGAACTGGCTTGCCGGCAGAAGGCAGATTTTGGTTGTGGATGGGTCTTGTTCTGCATGGAGGTCGGTAACCAGAGGAGTGCCCCAGTGATCTGTTCTGGGATCCCTGCTGTTTGTCATTTTCATAAATGACCTGGATGAGGAACTGGATGGATGGGTTAGTAAGTTCGCCGACGATACAAAGGTCGGTGGTGTTGTGGATGGTCTGGAGGGATGACTAAAATAGCAGCGGGACATAGACAGGATGCAAGACTGGGCAGAGAAGTGGCAGATGGACTTCAAAGCGGATAAATGTGTAGTGGTCCATTTTGGCAGGAATAATGGGATGAAGGAGTACAATATAAGGGGTAGCAGTCTTAGCTGTGTTATAGAGCAGAAGGATCTCGGGGTCCAGGTCCAGAGGACTCTTAAGGTCTTAAGATAGGATTCTTTTGGTAGGAATAACAGGCATATGAAATATAGGGCTAATGGAAGGACCCTTAATAGTGTTGTCGAGCAGAGGGATCTTGGGGTACAAGTACATAGCTCTTTGAAAGTTGGCACTCAGGTTGATAAAGTTGTTAAGAAGGCGTACGGTGTGTTAGCTTTTATTGGTAGAGGGATTGAATTTAGGAGCCGTGAGGTTATGTTACAACTGTACAAAACTCTGGTGCGGCCGCACTTGGAGTATTGCGTACAGTTCTGGTCGCCGCATTATAAGAAAGATGTGGAAGCATTGGAAAGGGTGCAGAGGAGGTTTACCAGGATGTTGCCTGGTATGGTGGGAAGGCCTTATGAGGAAAGGCTGAGGGACCTGAGGTTATTTTCATTAGAGAGAAGGTTACGTGGTGACCTAATTGAGGCGTATAAGATGATCAAGGGATATGGATAGGGTGGATCGTGAGAGCCTTTTCCCTCAGATGGTGATGACCAACACGAGGGGACATAACTTTAAATTAAGAGGTGGTAGTTATAGGACGGATGTCAGAGGTATGTTCTTTACACAGAGGGTGGTGAGAGCGTGGAATGCCCTGCCTGCAGCAGTTGTGGACTCGCCTACTTTGGGGACATTCAAATGTTTGGTGGATAGGCATATGGATGATATTGGAGTAGTTTAGGTTAGAGGGTCCACTGGCCGGCGCAACATCGAGGGCCGAAGGGCCTGTTCTGCGCTGTAATGTTCTATGTTCTATGTTCTAAATCGGCCTCGCAAGTGGAGGAAATGGTCAAGAAGGCGTACGGTGTACTGGCCTCCATTAATCGAGGAATAGAGTTTAGGAGTCGGGAGGTAATGATACGGCTCTATAAGACTCTTGTCAGACCCCACTTGGAGTATTGTGCGCAGTTCTGGTCGCCTCACTATAGGAAGGATGTGGAGGCTATTGAGAGAGTTCAGAGGAGGTTTACAAGGATGCTGCCTGAATTGGGAGGCAGGCCTTATGAAGATAGGTTGAGGGAGCTGGGACTCTTCTCATTGGAGAGATGTAGATTGAAAGGCGACCTGATAGAGGTTTATAAAATGTCGAGAGGAATAGATAAGGTGGACTCTCAGAGACTATTTCCCCGAGCTGAAATGGTCACTATGAGAGGACACAGATTTAAGGTGCAGGGAAGCAAATACAAAGGAGATGTCAGGGGTAGGTTTTTCACTGAGGGTGGTGAGTGAATGGAACCGACTGCCGTCGGAGGTTGTTGAGGGAAACTCACTGGGGTCTTTTAAAAGACTTCTGGATGAGTATATGGAAAAGAATAGGATAGGGGGTTGTAGATAGGTCTGTGGATTGGTAGATGTGATCGGCGCAACTCGTGGGCCAAAGGGCCTGTTTGTGCTGTATTGTTCTCTGTTCTCTGTTCTATGTTCTACAATGTTATGAGGGGTATAGATAGAGTAAACAGGGTTAAGCTTTTTCCTGGGATTGACTCGAATATCATGAGGGGTCACGGGCTTAGGGTGAGGGGAGTAAGGTATAATTTGGATGCCAGAGGGATATTTTTCACACAGAGGGTGGTGGGGGTATGGAATGCGCTGCCAAGTAAAGTGGTGGAGGCAGGCACTCTGGAGTTATTTAAGAAATACTTAGCTGGGCACATGAACAGAATGAGAATGGAGGGGTATAGAAAACTGATTTAAAATAGGGATCATGAGCCTTGGGAGTCCCTGGGAAGTGTGTAAATAGATGATGATATTGATGTACTTGTTTTTATCCTACAGGTGCTTTGGTCCACCTTGTTGTCTAACAATGAGTATACATGCGATGGGTCATGAAATGACCCATCGCTGAGGGAGCGCCGCACTGTCAGAGGGTCAGTACTGAGGGAGTGCTGCACCCTCAGACGGACATTACTGAGGGAGTGCCGCACTGTCAGAGGGTCAGCGCTGAGGGAATGCCGCACTGTCAGAGGGTCAGCGCTGAGGGAGTGCCGCACTGTCAGAGGGTCAGTGCTGAGGGAATGCCGCACTGTCAGAGGGTCAGTGCTGAGGGAATGCCGCACTGTCAGAGGGTCAGCGCTGAGGGAAGCGCCGCACTGTCAGAGGGTCAGTACTGAGGGAGTGCTGCACCCTCAGACGGACATTACTGAGGGAGTGCCGCACTGTCAGAGGGTCAGCACTGAGGGAGTGCCGCACTGTCAGAGGTCAGCGCTGAGGGAACGCCGCACTGTCAGAGGGTCAGTACTGAGGGAGTGCTGCACCCTCAGACGGACATTACTGAGGGAGTGCCGCACTGTCAGAGGGTCAGTGCTGAGGGAATGCCGCACTGTCAGAGGGTCAGCGCTGAGGGAGCGCCGCACTGTCAGAGGGTCAGTGCTGAGGGAGTGCCGCACTGTCAGAGGGTCAGTGCTGAGGGAGTGCCGCACTGTCAGAGGGTCAGTGCTGAGGGAGTGCCGCACTGTCAGAGGGTCAGTGCTGAGGGAATGCCGCACTGTCAGAGGGTCAGTGCTGAGGGAATGCCGCACTGTCAGAGGGTCAGTGCTCTTGGATTTTTTTTTGAGAGTCTCCTAGTGCTTCACGTCATTAGTGTACAATTGCACTGGACCATTTGATGGGTAACACGACAGCTCAGTGACTATCGCTGTGCTGTGCAGATACATGGATTTGGGCCTGTGTCTGTGGGAGTTTGCGCATTCTCCCCGTGCTTGCGTGGGTTTTCTCCGGGTGCTCCGGTTTCCTCCCACATCCCAAAGATGTGCTCTTAGGCTAATTGGCAAAACAAATTCTCCCTAAATTGTCTCAAATTTGGTTTTTAACCCATAGATCTATAAACATGGACAGGGATCACGGGTAGAGGTGGGAACATCGGGGTGGCTCCGCGGACTCGTTGGGCCGAATGGCCTGTTTCCCCCGTGCTGTTTTGTTCTTTATTCTTTGTTTGTTCTTCTTTCACCTCATTTGGAATATTGTGCACAATTCTTGTCGCTGCACTACCGAGAGATGTGGATGCATTTGAAAAGGTACAGAAAACAGTTTATGACGTTTTTGCCTGACATGGAGGGTATTACCTCTAAGGAGTGTTTGGATAAATTCCGTTTGTTCTCATTGGAAAGACAGAAGGTGAAAGGCAACATGTTAGATGTTTTCATGATTATTAGTGACAGGACAGAGCGGATTGTCAGATGTTCTTTTCTCGATAAGAAAAATCAAATCTTTGTGGAAATATGTTTAAGATGGGCGGGGGAATGTTTAGAGGAGATGTGCGGGGCAACACTTTTAATTAGGTGGTGCTGAATATGTGTAATTCACTGCCACCACTTCCCCGTTGGGAAGTTCATGTGCTGGCCGTTTTCTGTTCTTTATGTTTTGTTCTGGCAGAGCTGACCTGTTCAAAGGGCTGGGTTGAACCTGGACTGGAAAGGGATATATATCCTGTTGGGGAGATTTCCTACAGCCATTCTGGAGGGTTTAAACTAGTTTGGCAGGGCCGTGGGACCCAAAGGAGGAGGGAGAGAGAAGAAAGAAGACCAAAGAACAAAGCAGCACGGGAAACAGGCCCTTTGGCCCAACGAGATGTTCTGTCCTCTACCTGCGAGACCTGCCTCTGTTTATAGATTCATGGATTAAAAACCAAATTTGAGACAATTTAGGGAGAATTTGTTTTGCCAAGTAGCCTAAAAGCACATCTTTGGGATGTGGGAGGAAACCGGAGCACCCGCAGAAAACCCACGCAAGCACGGGGAGAATGCGCAAACTCCATTAGACACAGGCCCAAATCCATGTATCTGCACAGCACAGCGATAGTCACTGAGCTGTCGTGTTGCCCATCAATTCGTCCAGGTCAAGCGTACACTAACGACGTGAAGCACTAGGATACTCTCGAAAAAGAGTCCAAGAGCAGCCCTCTCACGACCCATCGCGTGTATGCCCCTCGTTAGACAACAAGGTGGACCAAACCACCTATAGGATAAAAACAAGTACATCAATATCATCATCTATTTACACACTTCCCAGGGACCCCCAAGGCTCATGATCCCGGTTGTGAGCAGCAGGGAAGTTAAAGGGAATATGTTAAAAATTAAAGTTAATGTCAGTATTCCTTGTACTAGACAGCTCAGGAATAGCAGGTCAGAGAGCAAGGAATTCGACTGCAATTACTTCAATACAACAGGGCTGACAGAGGAGGCAGATGAACTCAGGTCATGTCTGGATACTTGGTACGGGAATGTTATAGGTGTTACTGCAACATGGCTAAGGGAGCGAAAACAGTTGCAGCTCAATATCCCTGTGCATAAATGCTTTAGTAAAGAGAGAACAGGTAGTAATAGAGGGAGAGGAGAGCGCATTGCGTCACGCTACTAACGAGAAGGAATAAATCTGAGATTTTGCGTATTGAGTCTATATGGGTAGATCTGAAAAATAAGAAGGGTCAACTCATACTGGTAGGATTTTAAATAGGCCACCAGATAGTCAGTCGGAAATCAAAAGGGACATATATAAGTGGGTTGCAGAAAGATCCAAAAAAAAATGTTGTAATATTAGCCAACGTCAACTTTCACAGCATTCACTAGGACAGCCATAATATTGGGGCTTGGATGGAGATACTTTTGTTGCATGTATTCAAGGGAATTACTTATTCAATATTTGGATTGTCCGTTAGACTTGACCTCTCTTTGACAAATAACAAAAGCCAGGTGACAGAAATGTTAGTGTGGGATCTCTTTTAGTGACGATAATACCAGTTGGTTTTAACACACCTATTGAGAATGAGAGGTCTGGCCCCAGAAGTAAAATTCTATATTGAGGCAATGCCAATTACTGTGACATTCGACAGGAACTTTCAAACGTGGGGGAGATTGTTGGCAATCAAAGCGACTGTTGGTAAATGGAAGGTTTTCTAAAAGTGTTTTAATCAGGGTTCAGTACAACACATTCGTTTTTGAATGAAGTGTAACACTGGTAGAATTAAGGATATTGATGACCTAGTCAAGAAGAAGATGGAGGTATATGACAAGCATAGGCAGCTGGGATGAAGTGGATACCTTGAACGTACAAAGTTTACGACAGTAGAGTTAAGGGAGAAATCAGTCGGACAAAAGGGGACATGAGATGTCTTTGTCAAATAAGCCAAAGAAGAATCCAAAGAGCTTTTACCAATATATAAAGAGCAAAAGAGTAACTCGGGACAGAGTAGGGCTCTTTAGAGTCAACGTCATTATCTATATGCAGATCTATTGTGAATGGGTGATATCCCAAATCAATATTTATGATCAGTTTTTACTGTTGACAAAAGCATAGATGTTAGGTAAGATGGGGAAATATGTAGTAATATTTTGAAGACAGTGCATGTTATAGAGAATGAGGTGCTGGAAGTATTAAAATGCGTCAAGGTGAGTAAATCCTGGGGACCTGGTGAGGTGTATCCCAGGACATTTTGGGGGAGGTTAGGAAAGAAATTGCGAGTCGCCTGGCAGATCTATTTGAATCATCAAAACCAAATGTGAGGATTGGAGAGGGGGGATTTTGTTTTTGACTTTGTTTCGGAAGGGATACAACATAAACCCAGGAACTACAGGCTTGTGTGCTTAACATCCATAATGGGTATACTGTTAGAAGTTTTGTACAGGCATTTAGAGAGGCAAGGATTGATTAGGGACAATTAACATGGCTTTGTGAGTGGAACATCATGCTTCATGAATTTTACTGAGTTTCTTGTAGGGGTTACAGAACGATAGATGGGGATAGTGCCCTGTCTACATGGACTTTAGCAAAGCGACAAGAAACCATGTGGCATAAATCTCATGGGATCCAGGCTGAGGAAGCCAATTCTATGCAAAATTGGTTTCACAACTAAGGCAGAGGCTGGTTGTAGAGGATTATACGTGTTAGGTCATGTTTAACCAATCTATTAGAATTTTTCGAGGAGATTATACCAGGAGAGTGGATGAAGGGAAGGCAGTATATGTTGTCTACATGGACTTAACTAATGTATCTGACAAGGTCCAGCATGGGAGGTTAGTTAGGAAGGTTCAGTCGCTAGGTTAACGTATACCTAGCTAGCTACTACCTAGCGATAGTAAATTGAATTATATTAAATTGATAGTAAATTGAATTGATAGTAAATTGATAGTAAATTGAATTAGACATTGGCTCAATGGAAGAAGCCAGAGAATGGCAGTGAAGGATTGCTTCTCTGAGTGGAAGAGTGTGACTAGTATGTGCTACATGGATCAGTGCTGGGTTAATTGTCGTTTGCCATCTATATCGATGGTCTGGATGATAATTAGATCAGCAAATGCGCTGATTATACAAAGATTGGAGGTGTAGTGGATAGTGAGGAAGGTTTTCAAAGCTTGCAGAGGGATTTGGACCAGTTAGAAAAATGGGCTGAAAAACAGCAGATTGAATTTAATGCAGACAATTGTGAGGTACTGCACTTTGGAAGGATAACGAAGGTGGAACATACCAGGTAAATTGTAGGACACTGAAGAGTGTAGTAGAACAGAGGAATTGGGAATACAGATGCATATTTCCCTAAAAGTGATATCACAAATAAATAGGGTTGCTTTTGGTACACTGACCTTGAGAAACCAAAGTATTGAGTATAAGGGTTGGAATGCAATAGTGAGGTTGAATAAGACATTGGCGAGGCCAAATTTAGAGTATTGTGTGCAATTTTGATTACCTAATTACAGGAAAGGTTGAAAGAGGGCAGAGAAGGTTTACAAGGACGTTGTCAGGACTTGAGAAACTGAGTTATAGAGAAAGTTTGAATAGGATAGAACTTTATTGCCCTGAGCTTAGAAAATGAGGGGTGATTTGGTAGAAAAGTATAAGATTTTGATGGGTATAGATAGAGTGAATGCACGCAGGCTGTTTCCAATGAGGCTCGGAAAAAAACTGAAGGACATGGGTTAAGAGTGAAAAGAGGGAAGTTTAAAGGGAATATTGGTGGGGGGTGGGGGGGGTTCTTCACACAGAGAGTGTTGGGAGTGTGGAATGAGCTGCTAGATGAAGTGGTAAGTGCGGGCTCGCTTTTAAAGTTTAAGAAAAACTTGGGCAGGTACATGGATGACAATGGTGTGGAGGGATATGGTCCAGGTGTAAGTCAATGAAATTAGGCAGAAAAAATGGTTCAGCACAGCCAAGAAGGGCCAAAAAGCCTGTTTCTATGTTATAATGTTCTATGGTTCTATGATTGATTTTAAAACAGGAGGCCAGTGACCAGTGGTACGCTGTGTCCACTGCTATTTGTCAGTTTTATTATTGATTTCCTTTTTAGGAGTTATGGTTAGCAGGTTTGAAGATGACATTAAGAATGGTTGCACAGCCGACAGTGAAGAAATGTATCTCGTTTTGCAACGGGATTATGATCAATTTGGCCAATGGTTTGACGAAAGGCAGATGAAGTTTAATTTTATTTAGTACGAGGGGATGTATTTTGTTAGATCGAATAATGGCTGGAGTCATTTAGTGAATGGTATGGTGTTGGAAATGTTACAGAACAAAACGTTCTAGGTGTATGGATTCATATCTCGTTCAAAGTGGAGTGAAACCTGGTCAATCAGCATGCTTGGTTTCGTTGGTCAGAATACTGAACAAAGAAGTTGGGATCCACCAAAGAGGTGGATGGGGGTAAGGCAGTTGATGTGGTACATATGGACTTTAGTAAGGCGTTCGATAAGGTGGCCCATGGAAGACTTCTGCAGAAAATGCAGATGTATGGGATAGAGGGTGATTTAGCGAATTGGATTAGGAATTGGCTAGCAGATAGAAGACAGAGGGTGGTGGTTGATGGGAGATATTCATCGTGGAGTTCGGTGACAAGTGGTGTACCTCAGGGGTCTGTTTTGCGGCCCCTGCTGTTTGTAATTTTTATAAATGATCTGGATGAGGGTATTGAAGGACGGATTAGTAAATTTGCAGATGACAACAAAGTCAGAGGAGTGGTAGATAGTGAAGAGGGGTGTTATAGTTTGCAGAGAGACTTGGACAAGTTGCAGAGCTGGGCCAAGAGGTGGCAAATGGAGTTTAATGTGGAAAAGTGTGAGGTAATTCACTTTGGCAGGAATAACAAATGTGTAGAGTATAGGGCTAATGGTAGGACTCTTAATAGTGTTGATAAACAGAGGGATCTTGGTGTATGTGTGCATAGATCCCTGAAAGTTGGCAATCAAGTCGATAAGGTTGTTAAGAAGGCATACGGAGTCTTAGCTTTTATTGGTAGGGGGATTGAATTTCGGAGCCGCAACGTAATGTTGCAACTGTACAAAACTCTAGTGCGGCCGCACTTGGAGTATTGTGTGCAGTTCTGGTCCCCACATTATAAGAAAGATGTGGAGGCATTGGAGAGGGTACAGAGGAGGTTTACCAGGATGTTGCCTGGTATAGAAGGCAGGTCTTATGAAGAGAGGCTGAGGGATTTGAGGTTATTTTCGTTAGAAAGAAGGTGGCTAAGAGGAGACCTTATTGAAACATATAAGACGATTAGACGTTTAGATAGGGTGGACAGTGATCGCCTTTTTCCTAGGATGGAGAAAGCTAGCACGAGGGGACATAGCTTTAAATTAAGGGGTGGTGGTTTTAGGACAGATGTCAGAGGTAGATTCTTTACCCAGAGGGTGGTAAGGGTATGGAATGCCCTGCCTGCGTCAGTTGTAGATGCGCCAAGTTTGGTGGTGTTTAAGAGGTTAGTAGATGAGTTTATGGATGAAAAGGGAATGGTCTAGGTTAGAGGGTCACTGCTTGTTCCTAATTGGTCGGCGCAACATCAAGGGACAAAGGGCATGTCCTGCGCTGTGGTGTTCCATGTTCTGTGTCCTGTTGAAATTACACAATAGATAAGTAACACCACACTTGGAATACTGTGCACATTTCTGGACACCCTATTGTAGAAAGGATATTAGTAACCATGAAAGAGTGCAGAAACTCTTTATTCTGATGCTACCAGACATGATAGTACATAGAACAATACAGCACAAACAGACCCTTCGGCCCACGAGTTGTGGCGATCACATCTACCAATCTACAGACCCCTATAACCCCCTATCCTATTCGTTTCCATATACTCATCCAGAAGTCTCTTAAAAGACCCCAGTGAGTTTGCCTCAACAACCTCCGACGGCAGTCGGTTCCAATCACTCACCACCCTCTGAGTGAAAAACCTACCCCTGACATCTCCTTTGTGTTTGCTTCCCTGCACCTTAAATCTGTGTCCTCTCGTAGTGACCATTTCAGCTCGGGGAAATAGTCTCTGAGAGTCCACCCTATCTATCCCTCTCAACATTTTATAAACATCTATCAGGTCGCCTCTCAATCTACGTCGCTCCAGTGAGAAGAGTCCCAGCTCCCTCAACCTATCTTCATAAGGCCTGCCTCCCAATCCAGGCAGCATCCTTGTAAATCTCCTCTGAACTCTCTCAACAGCCTCTAGATCCTTCCTATAATGAGGTGACCGGAACTGAGCACAATACTCCAACTGGGGTCTGTTAAGAGTCTTATAGAGCTGCATCATTACCTCCTGACTCCTGAACTCAATCCCTCGATTAATGAAGGCCAGTACACTGTACGCCTTCTTGACCACTTTCTCCACCTGCGAGGCCGATTTAAGAGTCCTATGGACCCGCACCCCGAGATCCTTCTGCTCTACAACACAGCTAAGACTCCTACCCCTTATATTGTACTCCTTCATCCCATTATTCCTGCCAAAATGGACCACTACACATTTATATGCGTTGAAGTCCATCTGCCACTTCTCCGCCCAGTCTGGAATCCTGTCTATGTCCCGCTGCAACTTTTGGCATCCCTCCAGACCATCCACAACACCACCAATCTTTGTATCATCAGCCAACTTGCTAACCCATTCCTCCACTTCCTCATCCAGGTCATTTATGAAAATGACAAACAGCAGGGGTCCCAGAACAGATCCCTGGGGCACTCCACTGGTTACCGACCTCCATGCACAAGACTCATCCACAACCATTCTCTGCCTTCTGCCGGCAAGCCAGTTCTGGATCCACGATGCCAAAGCCTTTTGGATCCCATGCCCTCTCTGCTTCTCCAGAAGCCTTGCATCTGGGACCTTATCAAACGCCTTACTATAGTCCATAATGTTTTGGGTTATAGCGAGATATTGATAGACTTGGTGTATCCTCATCCCCCCCCCCCACCTCCGCCTTCCCCCTCCCCTCAGCATATGAGGTTTTGGGGTGACTTTATAAATGTTTATGAAATAACGAGGGGCATAGATAAGGTAAATAGTGAACATCTTTTTCTGATGGAAGGTAAGTCAAAAATTGGAGGGCATAGGAAAATGGAGAGATACAAAAGCGCCCAGGGAGATATTTTGTTTCACAGAGAGGCTGAGTGGAACGAGGTGCAAGAAATAACAGTGGGGGGTTGGGGTACAATTTTACCTTTTAAAATGTATGTCAACAATCACATGAGTAAGATGGGTATAGAGGGACCTCGTCCAAAGTTTGGCAATACTAAATATTTGGCAGCATGGACATGCTGAGATGTAAGGTCTGTTTCTGTTCTGTAAACTTCGATAGCTCTCTAACTCTATTTATAAGTTTCTGATTCTGAAAGTCATCATTCTTTCTCCGTGTCAATGTTGTTGACTGTGCATTTCCTTGTGTTTCTTGCTGTTTCTATATGTGCTTCTCTTTGTTTCTGCACTTATCTGTATGTGTTGTGTCTAATGTTCATGCATGGATATGTCTGTATATTGGTACCAATTTCATGCCTACCCTTAATGGACTGAGATCTGTAATTTTCACAAGGCAAATGTTCATGAGCAGGACATGACGTCAACGCATAACCAATGAATCATTGAAAGTGTTTGTAATCCTTAATGATGGAGGAGCCCAACACAGCGGTGCAATAGGTAAGCTCTGCAGCATGTACAGCAATGTAAATCCAGAAGCGCTGACTGGATGATCCATCCCGTCCTCTTCCAGTGCTCCCCATCTTCTCAGACGCCAGACTGCAGCCAATTTGATTCACTCCACTTGATTTCAAGAAACGGTTGGAGGCACGGCATACTGCAAAGACAATGACTCTGATAACATTCTGACAATGCTCCAGAATCAACAGCTCCCATAGCGAAGCACTTCCAGTACAGCTACAGTCATTTACCTGATAATGGGGAAAATTTCCTAAAAAGAATAACAAATCCAACCCAGCCAATTAACGTCCAATCAGACAACTTTTGAAAATCAGTAAAGTGACGGAAGATGTCATCAACAGTGTATTAAGCAGCACCTGCTAAGCAAAAACCTGTTCAGTGACGCCAAGTTTGGGTTTCGCCAGGGTGATTCAGTTTCTGACCCCATGGCAGACTTGCTTCAAACATGGACAAAAGATCTGAATTCCAGGGGTGAGCGAAGATGACAGTGCTTGATATCAAGGCCACATTCGACGGAGTGTGACATCAAGGAGACCTAGCAAAAGTGAAATCAATGGCAATCAGGGGGAAACTCTCCACTAGTTGGGTCATTCCTGGTACGTAGGTACATCAACACCAAAAATAAACATTGCACATAAGAAAGTTGCCCTTGTGCTCTGAGCTGTGTTGTGTTGCAGGAACGGTGCACTCCTCTTACTGTGGTTAAAATCAATGTGTGTGTGTGTGTGTGTGTGTGTGTGTGTGTGTGTGTAGGATGAAGGACAAGCCGTTGATGTCGTCTACATGGATTTCAGTAAGGCGTTTGACAAGGTTCCCCATGGAAGGCTGATAAAAATGGTGAAGGTGCATGGGATACAGGGCCAGGTATGTAGATGGGTTGAGAACTGGCTTGGGAGGAGGAGACAGCGGGTAGTAGTGGAAAGCTCTTTTTCCAACTGGAGGTTAGTCACTAGTGGGGTGCCACAGGGCTCAGTGCTAGGACCTCTTCTATTTGTGATTTATATAAATGACTTGGAGGAGGGGGTAGGTGGTGTGATCAGCAAATTTGCTGATGACACTAAGATGCTTGGATTGGCGGGGACTGAGGAGCAGTGCCAGGCAATACAACAGGACATAGGCTGGTAGATTGGGCAGATAGATGGCAAATGGAATTTAATCCGGATAAATGCGAGGTGATGCATTTTGGCTGGAATAATGTAGAGAGGAGTTATAGGATAAAAGGTAAAACTATCCAGAGAATAGAGACGCAGAGAGACCTGGGGGTGCAGGTTCACAAGTCTCTGAAGGTGTCAGTACAGGTGGAAAAAGTGATAAAGAAAGCGTATGGTATGTTAGCCTTCATAGGAAGGGGTATAGAATACAAGAGTAGGAGTCTGATGTTGCAAGTGTATAGAACGTTGGTTAGGCCTCACTTGGAGTACTGCGTACAGTTCTGGTTGCCGTACTACCGGAAGGATGTGGAGGCCCTGGAGAGAGTGCAGAGGAGATTTATCAGGATGCTGCCTGGTATGGAAGGGCTGTCTTACGAGGAAAGGTTGAATGCACTGGGGTTGTTTTCCCTTGAAAGACATCGGCTGAGAGGGGATCTATTAGAGGTATATAAGATTATGAGGGGTATAGATAGAGTAAATGGTGGTAAGCTTTTTCCACCATTAGAATCGGATAGAACGAGGGGTCACGGCCTTAGGGTGAGGGGGCTATGTATAAGACGAATATTAGAGGGCATTTTTTCACACAAAGGGTAGTGGGGGTGTGGAATGCACTACCGAGTAAGGTGGTGGGAGCAGGCACGCTAGGGTTGTTTAAGGGTCTCTTGGACAGCCACATGAGCGGTCTGCAGATAGAGGGATATAGGAGGACTGTTTAAATACTTTAATTGTTTCCACAGGCTATTCGGTCCACCTTGTTGACCAACAAGGTGCATGCATTCGGCAGGTCGTGCGAGGGCTGCTCCTGGATGTTACTTCAGGAGTGGCCTAGTGCTTCATGTCGTTAGTGTATGCTTAAACTGGACCATCAGATGGGCAACATGACAGCTCAGAGACTATCGCTGTTGCTGTGCAGACACATGGATTTGGGCCTGCGTCTGCGGGAGTTTGCGCGTTCTCCCCATGGTTGCGTGGGTTTTCTCCGGGTGCTCCGGTTTCCTCCCAATCCCAAAAATGTGCTCTTAGGTTGATTGGGTAACAAATTGTCCCTATATTGGTCTCTATATGTCATTAAGACGTTAGGACGGTGGCACGGGCTCGTTGGGCCGAAGGGCCTGTTTCCCGTGCTGTGTTGTTCTTTGTTCTTTGTGTGTGTGTGTCTGCACATGTATATATGTGTATGAGAATACTTATGTATTGTTCCACTTCTGTGTGTCTAACATTCAGTTTCAGTTTGTCTCCATGTCACTGGTTCCATCTTTGGGTTTGCACATGTGTCGCAATGGAGGGAAAGAAAATATATATATATATATATATATATATACATAACTAGTAGGGGGAGCCAGTTAATGTAATATGTTTGCAAGTTCAGCAAGCATTTGATAATGTCCCGCGCAGGAAATTATCGTGAACGATTAAAGAACTTGGGATTGGGGGCAGTGCATTGAGATGGATTCAAAACTGTTTGGTAAACAGAAGACTAAAATTTGGAATTGGTTGCTTTTCAAGCACTACTTGGTGCGGTGCCAGAAAGATTGGTGCTGTGACACCAGTCATTGACAGTATGTATGAATGATTTGGATGAGGCAACATAAAGATAACATGTATTTCATTAACGCTGTTAAAAGTTTCAAGCATATTCACTCGGAATGTATCTTACAATGCATACAGCGAAAAATCTGTTTTAAACTGTGTAACAACACATTCCCAAAGCCGTTAAAATTATTCCACACGTGGTTACCAAAAGGGATTTAAAGTTGCAGTTCAATAGGTTTGTAGTTAATCACCTGATGTCACAGGCTATATTAAACAATGTTATTCAATTAGATAACTGTGATCTCATCACCGAGGTAACAGAAAAGAAAATGCCAAACATTCATTCTGTCGCTCTGGCAAATCTAAAACAACGAAAATACATCTTGTTTCCAGACATTCTATTATAGCATACAGCTTTTCTCTCCGTCTCTGTCTCTGTCTCTGCCTCTCTGTCTCTGTCTCTGCCTCTCTGTCTCTATCTCTCTCTCTGTTTCTGTATTTCTCTCCCTGCCTCTGCCCCCAGCCCACCCCCTCTCTCTTCTCTCCCTCTATCTTCCGTTCTATCAGGTATGTCACTGCCCGCCTCAACTGGAGATAATTAATAAACTCCTATAATGTGTCAAGGTCAAAGCATTTCAAATCTAAAGTTTTGCCTAACAAAGCAAAATTGAAAATAAGGCTTAAAAATGTATAAAACTGCATAAAATGTAAAGGGCGGCACGGCGCCACAGTGGTGAGCACTGCTGCTTCACAGTTCCAAGGTCCTGGGTTCGATTCCTGGCTTGAGTCATTGTCTGTGTGGAATCGTAGAATCCTACAGTGCAAAAAATAGCCCTTCGTGTCTGCATCAACCATAATCCCACACAGGCCCTATTCCCACACGTTTACCTGCTAATCCCTCTAACCTACGCATCTCAGGATACTAAGGGGCAATTTTAGCATGGCCAATCAACCTAACCCGCACAAATTTGGACTGTGGGATGAAACCGGAGGAAGCCCATGCAGTCGTGAGGAGAATGTGCAAACTCCACACAGGCAATGACCCAAGTCGGGAATCAAACCCAGGTCCCTGAAGCTGTCAAGCAGCAGTGTTAACCATTGTGCTACTGTGTCACCCTAGTTTGCACATTCCCCTCGTGTCTGTGTGGTTTTCCTCCGGGTACTCAGGTTTCCTCCCACAGTCCAAAAGTGTGTTGATTAAGTTGATTGGCCATGCTAAGAATTACCCCTTAGTATTAAGGGATGTGTAGGTTAGAGGGATTAGTGGGTATAATATGTAGGGATATGGTGGTGAAGCCTGAGTGGGATTGTGTTCGGTGCAGACTCTAAAAGCTTCCTTCTGCACTGTAGGATTCTATGATTCTAAAACTACTGAAAACAACTTCAGCTTTTACAAAAGATCATATAGCCTCAAAATGTCAGCTCTTTTGTCTCCTTGCAAATGTGGCCAGACCTGCTGAGATTTTCCAGCATTTTCTCTTTTTGTTACTGAAAATGAAAGTTGCTTGCAATCTCAGTTGGAATAAATCCTGGAAATTACAGGCCGTTGAGTTTGACATCAGTGGTAGGGAAGGGGATTGGAGGGGATTCTTAGAGACAGGATGTAGAGGCAGTTAGAGCGCTGCGATCTGATTAGGGATATGCAGCATGACTTTGTTAACAGGAGGTCGTGTCTTACGAATCTGGAAGAATTTTTTGAGGAGGTGACGCAGATTATCAACAAAGGCCGAGCCATTGATGGATTTCAGTAAGGCGTTTGACAAAGTCCCTCATGGGAGGTTAGTTGAAAAAGTTAAGGCTAATGGGATACAAGGACAGGTACATAGAAGGATAAGTAACTGGCTTGGTAATAGGAGACAGACAGTAATAGTGGAAGGGTGTTTTTTCTAGCTGGAGGTGGGTCACTAGTGGTGTGCCGCAGGGCTCGGTACTGGGACCTCTTCTATTTGATATATATATATAAATGACTTGGAAGAGGGAGTAAGTGGAGTGATCAGTAAGTTTGCAGACGCTACAAAGATGGCTGGACTTGTGGATAGTGAGGAACATTGTCAGGCGATGCAGCAGAACATAGATAGGCTGGTAGCTTGGGCAGATAGATGGCAGATAGAATTCAATCGTTATAAATGTGAAGTGATGCATTTCAGGGGAAAGAATGTGGGGGGGAGGAGGATATGATAAAGTGTAGACCAATATTCCAAGTGTGGTCTAACCAATTTCATGTACAACATCAACAAGACATTCCATCTCCTCTCTTCCATTTCCCAATCGATGAAACCAAAAATGTTGAATGACTTCTTCACCACCATATCTACCACTTTCAAAGAGTTACGAATATATGCTACTCGATCTCTTTTTCTCCCCAATGTCCTACCAATAACAGAATACGTCCTGCCCTGGTTCAGTCTACCAAAGTGCATCACCTCACATTTGTCTAAATTTGCTCCATCTGCCATTCATCATCCCATTGGCCCAACTGATCAAAATCCCGTTGCAATTAGAGATAACGTTCTTCATTTTCCACTATGCCACCAATTATAGTGTCATCTACAAACATACTAACTAGAACATAGAACATAGAACATAGAACATAGAACAATACAGCACAGAACAGGCCCTTCGGCCTTCGATGTTGTGCCGACCAAAATAAAAAGCAATGCCCCTCCAAACTAAACCATTCCCTTCTCTTCCATATACTTATCAACTAACCTCTTAAACGCCACCAAACTTGGCGCATCTACAACAGCTGCAGGCAGGGCATTCCACTCCCTAATCACTCTTTGAGTAAAGAACCTACCTCTGATATCCGTCCTATAACTCATACCCCTTAATTTAAAGCTGTGTCCCCTCGTGCTAGCTTTCTCCATCCTAGGAAAAAGGCTATCACTGTCCACCCTATCCAAACCTCTAATCATCTTATATGCTTCAATAAGATCCCCTCTTAGCCGCCTCCTTTCTAACGAAAACAACCTCAAATCCTTCAACCTCTCTTCATAGGACCTGCCCTCCATACCAGGCAACATCCTAGTAAACCTCCTCTGTACCCTCTCCAATGCCTCCACATCTTTCTTATAATGTGGCGACCAGAACTGCACACAATACTCCAAGTGCGGCCGCACTAGAGTTTTGTACAGCTGCAACATGATGCTGCGGCTCCTAAATTCAATCCCCCTACCAATAAAAGCTAAGACTCCATATGCCTTCTTAACAACTTTATCCACTTGACTGCCTACTTTCAGGGATCTATTGACACATACACCAAGATCCTTCTGTTCCTCAACACTATTAAGAGCCCTACCATTAGCCCTATACTCTACACATTTATTGTTCCTGCCAAAGTGCATTACCTCACACTTTTCCACATTAAACTCCATTTGCCACCTCTCGGCCCAGCTCTGCAACTTGTCCAAGTCACTCTGTAAACTATAACACCCCTCTTCACTATCTACCACTCCACCGACTTTAGTGTCATCTGCAAATTTACTGATCCATCCATCAATACCCTCATCCAGATCATTTATAAAAATTACAAACAGCAGGGGCCCCAAAACAGACCCCTGAGGCACACCACTCGTCACCGAACTCCACGATGAATATCTCCCATCAACCACCACCCTCTGTCTTCTATCTGCTAGCCAATTCCTAATCCAATTAGCTAAATCACCCTCTATCCCACACATCTGCATTTTCTGCAGAAGCCTTCCATGGGCCACCTTATCAAACGCCTTACTAAAGTCCATATATACCACATCAACCGCCTTACCCCCATCCACCTCTCTGGTCACTTTCTCAAAAAACTCAATAAGGTTAGTAAGGCATGACCTACCCTTCACAAAACCATGCTGACTATCCCCAATCAATTCATTTCTCTCTAAATAACTATAAATCCTATCCCTAATAATTCTCTCCAATACCTTGCCCACAACAGAAGTAAGACTCACTGGCCTATAATTCCCAGGAAGGTCTCTCTTTCCCTTCTTAAACAATGGGACCACATTCGCCATCCTCCAGTCCTCCGGAACCACACCCGAAACCAACGAGGACCTGAAGATCAGAGCCAGAGGCTCTGCAATCTCCTCTCTTGCCTCCCAGAGAATCCTAGGGTAAATCCCGTCCGGACCAGGGGACTTATCCAACTTCAAACCCTCGAGAATTTCTAACACATCCTCCCTATCTACTACAATACTCCCCAATTTGCAACCCTGTACCTCAGTGCTCTCCACAGCTACATTTCCAGCACTCTGCGTGAATACCGAACTATGCCCCCTATATTCTCATCCAGATCATTAATATAAATGACAAATAACAGTGGACCCAGCACTGATTCCTAAGGCACACGGCTGGTCACAGGTCTCTAGTTTGAAAAAAGAAACAACTCCCTATAACCACCCTCTAGTTTCTGTCAAGAAGCCAATTTTGTATCCATTTAGGTATGTCACACTGGATCCCGTGAGATTTAATCTTACGCAACAATCTGCCATGCGGTACCTTGTCAAAGTGCTTGTAAAGTCTACGCAGACAACAGCAACTGTGCTGCCCTCATCTACCTTCTTGGTTACCCCTTCAAAAAACTGAACAAATTTGTTAGACATGATTTCCCACTCACAAGCCACGCTGACTGCCCCGAATCAGTGCGTGTGTCTCCAAATGCCTATCGAACCTGCTCTCAAAATATCTTACAACAATTTACCCAACACAGATGTGAGGCTCGCTGGCCCGTTGTTCCCAATCTTTTCCCTGCAGCCCTTTTTAAACATAGGCATAACATTTACCATTCCCCAATCTTCAGGCAGCTCACCTGTGACTATCAGTGAATCAAATACCTCGAATAGGGGACATGCAATTTCTTCCCAAGCCTCCCACAATGTCCTGGAATATACTACATCAGGTCTGGGGTTTCATTTAGCTTTATAGAACATAGAACGTAGAACATTACAGCACAGAACAGGCCCTTCGGCCTTCGATGTTGCGCCGACCAATATAGAAAGCAATGCCCCTCCAAACT
The DNA here is from genome assembly GCA_024679065.1 of Sphyrna mokarran. Taxonomy (NCBI): domain Eukaryota; kingdom Metazoa; phylum Chordata; class Chondrichthyes; order Carcharhiniformes; family Carcharhinidae; genus Sphyrna; species Sphyrna mokarran. The sequence continues at coordinate 229,344 of JAGIQG010000043.1, read as the reverse complement.
AAACCATTCCCTTCTCTTCCATATACTTATCAACTGACCTCTTAAACGCCACCAAACTTGGCGCATCATTGTTCCCTTGGAGCAGCACGGAGAGGCAGCGATTTGGGAAAGCGTGAAGTTCGAGTGTTAAGTACTTTTTTAACTTTTCTCTTTGTTTAAAATAGCGAGCGGGGGTAGTTTTTGCCGTTTTTATTTAAACTAACTAGAAACCGGAAGTCGTCACTAGGAGGCTGCCGGTAGTTGTAGTTTTTTGTCTCTATAAATTGGTCCAGAGAGGAAACCCGATATTCTACACAGGTAGAGTATCCCACCCTCCCCCCTCCTCTAACCTAATAATAAAAGTGTGTGGGAAGTTTCTTTTTTCTTTCTCCTTAAAGTAAATTAGTCCGTTGCAACTCCTGTAGTATGTATGAGGTGAGGGATGCCAGTAGTGTTCATGCTGATTATACCTGCAGGAAGTGTGCCCATTTGCAGCTCCTTGAGGATCGTGTTAAGGAGCTGGAGCTGGAATTAGAGGAACTCAGGATAATCCGAGAGGTTGAGGAGGATATTGGCAGGAGTAACAAAGAGATAGTCACTCCTAAAAGTGATTCGTGGGTAAGTGTTAGGAGGAGGGTAAGAAGCAATCGGGTAGACAATCCCCTGGGGCTGTTCCCCTCCGAAACAAATTTTCTGTCTTGGAGGCTACAGTTGAGGAAGAATCAACTGGAGATGACCAAAGGGAGCAGGTCTCTGGGGGGTGAGCCTGCTGAGAATGCTCAGGTGGGTAGGGAAAATAAGAGATTGGGCCTAGTAATTGGAGACTCCATAGTTAGAGGGACAGATAGGAGAGTAAGTAGTAATAAAAGGGACTCAGGGCTGGTGTGTTGCCTCCCAGGGGCTGGGGTCCAGGATGTCACAGATAGTGTTTTTAAGATTCTTAAGGGAGAGGGGAGTCAACCCCAAGTCATAGTTCATGTAGGGACACATGATATAGGTAGGAAAAGGGAAGGGGATATTAAACAGAAATTTATGGAGTTGGGGTGGAAGCTTAGGGCCAAAACTGGCAGAGTGGTTATCTCTGGACTCTTGCCTGTGCCAAGGGATAGTTTGGAGAAGAATAGAGAGAGGGAATGTTTGAACTCGTGGCTACGGGGATGGTGCAGGAGGGAGGGGTTCAGGTTCCTGAACAGTTGGGACTCATTCTGGGATAGGTGGGACCTCTTCAAGAGAGATGGTCTACACCTGAACCAGAGGGGAACTAATATCTTGGGGGGAAAATTTGTTAAGGCTATGCAGGGGGCTTTAAACTGATTCGGGGGGGGGGGCGGTGGGATCCTGAATAGTTGGGGTGCTAAGTGGGTTGAGAGTAAGGGGGTCCTAGAGGAAAGCCATAAAACACAGCAGCATACGGGTGGGGTAGGGCATGGTTTGAAATGCGTATACTTTAATGCAAGGAGTATTCGCAATAAGGGGGAGGAACTTGCAGCTTGGACCAGTACCTGGAACTTCGATGTTGTGGCCATTTCAGAGACTTGGGTAGAGCAGGGACAAGAATGGATGTTGCAGGTTCCAGGGTTCAAATGCTTTAGTCGGAGTAGAGAAGGAGGTAGAAGGGGGGGAGGAGTGGCATTATTAGTCAAAGACTGTATCACAGTGACAGAGAAGAAGTTTGATGAGGACTTGTCTGTTGAGGTAGTATGGGCTGAGATTAGAAACAGGAAAGGAGAGGTCACCCTGTTGGGAGTCTTTTATAGACCTCCTAAAAGTTCTAGAGAGGTTGAGGAAAGGATTGCAAAGTCAATTCTGGTCAGGAGTGAAAGTAATAGGGTAATTGTTATGGGGGACTTTAACTTTACTAATATTGATTGGAATAGCTATAGCTCTAGCTCGTTAGAGGGGTCAGTTTTCGTACAAAGTGTGCAGGAAGGTTTTTTGACTCAGTATGTAGATAGGCCAACTAGAGGTGAGGCTACATTGGATTTGGTGCTGGGCAATGAGCCAGACCAGGTGTTAGGCTTGGAGGTTGGTGAACATTTTGGTGATAGTGACCACAATTCGGTTACGTTCACCTTAGTGATGGATAGGGATAGGCATGAAGCTGGGGGCAGTAGTTATAGCTGGGGGAAGGGTAATTATGAGGCCATCAGGAGAGAATTAGGGTGCATAGATTGGACTAGGAAACTACAGGGACTGGGAACATCTGGAATGTGGAGCTTATTCAAGGAGCAGCTGCTGCGAGTCCTTGATAAGTATGTCCCTGTCAGGCAAGGAGGAAATGGTCGAGTAAGAGAACCTTGGTGTACGAAAAAAGTTGATTTGCTGGTTAAAAGGAAAAAGGAGGCTTATGTCAGGATGAGGCTTGAAGGCTCGGTTAGTGCAATGGATAGCTATAGATTAGCCAGGAGGGAGCTAAAGAGTGAATTGAGGAGAGCAAAGAGAGGACATGAGAAGACTTTGGCTGATAGGATTAGGGAGAATCCTAAAGCTTTCTTTAGATATGTTAAGAATAGAAGATTGGTTAGGGCAAGATTAGGGCCAGTCATAGACAGCAGTGGGAAGTTGTGCGTGGAGCCTGAGGAGATTGGAGAGGTACTGAATAAATATTTCTCTTCGGTATTCACGCAGGGTGATGTAAATGTAGTTATGGAGAACACTGAGGTACAGGGTTGCAAACTGGAAAGTATCGAAGTAGATAGGGAGGATGTGCTAGATATTCTCGAGGGTTTGAAGTTGGATAAGTCCCCTGGGCCGGACGGGATTTACCCTAGGATTCTCTGGGAGGCAAGAGAGGAGATTGCAGAGCCTCTGGCTCTGATCTTCAGGTCGTCGTTGGTTACGGGTGTGGTTCCGGAGGACTGGAGGATAGCGAATGTGGTCCCATTGTTCAAGAAGGGGAAGAGAGACCTTCCAGGGAATTATAGGCCAGTGAGTCTTACTTCTGTGGTGGGCAAAGTGTTGGAGAGAATAATTAGGGATAGGATTTATAGTTATTTAGAGAGTAATGAATTGATTGGAGATAGTCAGCATGGTTTTGTGAAGGGTAGGTCGTGCCTTACTAACCTCATTGAGTTTTTTGAAAAAGTGACCAAAGAGGTGGATGGGGGTAAGGCGGTTGATGTGGTATATATGGACTTTAGTAAGGCGTTTGATAAGGTGGCCCATGGAAGACTTCTGCAGAAAATGCAGATGTATGGGATAGAGGGTGATTTAGCTAATTGGGTTAGGAATTGGCTAGCAGATAGAAGACAGAGGGTGGTGGTTGATGGGAGATATTCATCGTGGAGTTCGGTGACAAGTGGTGTACCTCAGGGGTCTGTTTTGGGGCCCCTGCTGTTTGTAATTTTTATAAATGATCTGGATGAGGGTATTGAAGGATGGATTAGTAAATTTGCAGATGACACTAAAGTCGGTGGAGTGGTAGATAGTGAAGAGGAGTGTTATAGTTTGCAGAGGGACTTGGACAAGTTGCAGAGCTGGGCCGAGAGGTGGCAAATGGAGTTTAATGTGGAAAAGTGTGAGGTAATGCACTATGGCAGAAATAATAAATGTGTAGAGTATAGGGCAAATGGTAGGATTCTTAGTAGTCTAGATGAACAGAGGGATCTTGGTGTGTATGTGCATAGATCCCTGAAAGTAGGCAGTCAGGTCGAGAAGGTTGTTAGGAAGGCATATGGAGTCTTGGCTTTTATTGGTAGAGGGATTGAATTTCGGAGCCGCAACGTCATGTTGCAACTGTACAAAACTCTAGTGCGGCCGCACTTGGAGTATTGTGTGCAGTTCTGGTCCCCACATTATAAGAAAGATGTGGAGGCATTGGAGAGGGTACAGAGGAGGTTTACCAGGATGTTGCCTGGTATGGAGGGCAGGTCTTATGAGGAGAGGCTGAGGGATTTGAGGTTGTTTTCGTTAGAAAGGAGGAGGCTAAGAGGGGACCTTATCGAAACATATAAGATGATTAGAGGTTTAGATAGGGTGGACAGTGATAGCCTTTTTCCTAGGATGGAAAAAGCTAGCACGAGGGGACACAGCTTTAAATTAAGTGGTATAGTTATAGGACGGATATCAGAGGCAGGTTCTTTACCCAAAGAGTGATTAGGGAGTGGAATGCCCTGCCTGCAGCTGTTGTAGATGCGCCAAGTTTGTGGCGTTTAAAGAGGTTAGTTGATAGTATATGGAGAGAAGGGAATGGTTTAGTTTGGAGGGCATTGCTTTTTATATTGGTCGGCGCAACATCGAAGGCCAAAGGGCCTGTTCTGTGCTGTAGTGTTCTATGTTCTATGTTCTATGTTCATCTACAACTGCTGCAGGCAGGGCATTCCACTCCCGAACCACCCTTTGGTTAAAGAACCTACCTCTGATATCCGTCCTATAACTATCACCCCTTAATTTAAAGCTGTGCCCCCTCGTGCTAGCTTTCTCCATCCTAGGAAAAAGGCTATCACTGTCCAACTTAACAGATGTCCCTTTGCATTCCCAAAGACTCCGCCAAATTGTCGTTTGAAAGTGTCTGCTTGATACCATCAAAATTGACCTGAATCCAATTTAAGACCTCAACTTTTGGGGCAGACATATCATTCTCCATAGCTATCTCAAAACCAATAGAATTACTGTCACTGATCCCTTCTTTCACCTATCCTTACTTATTTCCCATAATTTCCTAACAGAAGGTCAAGTTTTGCCCCCTTCCTAATCGGGCCATCACATACTGAATGGCAAATTCTTCCTGAATACACTCAACAAATTTCTTTCCACCCAAGCCTCTAAAACTATGGCTGCCCCAGTTAATGCCGGGAAAATTAAAATCTCCGACTATTACCACGCTGTTTTTCATGGAGCAATCTGTAATCTCCTTACATATTTATGGCTCAATTTCCTGCCGACTATTTGAGGGGCCTATAGTACAACACAAAAAAGTGACTTCCCCCTTCTTTATTTCTCAGTTCTACCCATATAGACTGAGTGGCCGAACTTCGGATACATCTTCTCTCAGTAAAGCCATGATGCTTTCCCTAATCAAAAGTGCAACTCCTCCTCATTTCTCACTTCCTGTTCTATCTTTCCTATACAATCTGTACACTGGAACATTGAAGGGCCAGTCCTGTCCCTCTGTTAACCATGTTTCAGTAATTGCTATAATATCCCAGTCCAAAGTGCCCACCCATGTCCATTTGCCTGTCAGACCTCTTGCATTGAGTTAAATTCAGTTTAATGTAGACTTTTATTGCTCTCTGTCCTGTTTTTGCCTGATCTGTCTGGTACTAGGATTACTGACACTGTCAGTACTTAACGAGCTCTCTTTAACTTCTATGCTGTTCTCAAACTTTCTTTTTTCTCCTTTCTGCTTAGGATTCCACTCCCTGCCAAACTGGTTTAAACCCTCCTAAGTGCCAGGATGTTAGAAAAGGGATGAAGT
>JAGIQG010000043.1:127909-223853 GCA_024679065.1 Sphyrna mokarran | reverse complement strand
CTCTCTTGCCTCCCAGAGAATCCTAGGGTAAATCCCGTCCGGCCAGGGGACTTATCCAACTTCAAACCCTCGAGAATTTCTAACACATCCTCCCTATCTACTACAATACTCCCCAATTTGCAACCCTGTACCTCAGTGCTCTCCACAGCTACATTTCCAGCACTCTGCGTGAATACCGAACTATGCCCCCTATATTCTCATCCAGATCATTAATATAAATGACAAATAACAGTGGACCCAGCACTGATTCCTAAGGCACACGGCTGGTCACAGGTCTCTAGTTTGAAAAAAGAAACAACTCCCTATAACCACCCTCTAGTTTCTGTCAAGAAGCCAATTTTGTATCCATTTAGGTATGTCACACTGGATCCCGTGAGATTTAATCTTACGCAACAATCTGCCATGCGGTACCTTGTCAAAGTGCTTGTAAAGTCTACGCAGACAACAGCAACTGTGCTGCCCTCATCTACCTTCTTGGTTACCCCTTCAAAAAACTGAACAAATTTGTTAGACATGATTTCCCACTCACAAGCCACGCTGACTGCCCCGAATCAGTGCGTGTGTCTCCAAATGCCTATCGAACCTGCTCTCAAAATATCTTACAACAATTTACCCAACACAGATGTGAGGCTCGCTGGCCCGTTGTTCCCAATCTTTTCCCTGCAGCCCTTTTTAAACATAGGCATAACATTTACCATTCCCCAATCTTCAGGCAGCTCACCTGTGACTATCAGTGAATCAAATACCTCGAATAGGGGACATGCAATTTCTTCCCAAGCCTCCCACAATGTCCTGGAATATACTACATCAGGTCTGGGGTTTCATTTAGCTTTATAGAACATAGAACGTAGAACATTACAGCACAGAACAGGCCCTTCGGCCTTCGATGTTGCGCCGACCAATATAGAAAGCAATGCCCCTCCAAACTAAACCATTCCCTTCTCTTCCATATACTTATCAACTGACCTCTTAAACGCCACCAAACTTGGCGCATCATTGTTCCCTTGGAGCAGCACGGAGAGGCAGCGATTTGGGAAAGCGTGAAGTTCGAGTGTTAAGTACTTTTTTAACTTTTCTCTTTGTTTAAAATAGCGAGCGGGGGTAGTTTTTGCCGTTTTTATTTAAACTAACTAGAAACCGGAAGTCGTCACTAGGAGGCTGCCGGTAGTTGTAGTTTTTTGTCTCTATAAATTGGTCCAGAGAGGAAACCCGATATTCTACACAGGTAGAGTATCCCACCCTCCCCCCTCCTCTAACCTAATAATAAAAGTGTGTGGGAAGTTTCTTTTTTCTTTCTCCTTAAAGTAAATTAGTCCGTTGCAACTCCTGTAGTATGTATGAGGTGAGGGATGCCAGTAGTGTTCATGCTGATTATACCTGCAGGAAGTGTGCCCATTTGCAGCTCCTTGAGGATCGTGTTAAGGAGCTGGAGCTGGAATTAGAGGAACTCAGGATAATCCGAGAGGTTGAGGAGGATATTGGCAGGAGTAACAAAGAGATAGTCACTCCTAAAAGTGATTCGTGGGTAAGTGTTAGGAGGAGGGTAAGAAGCAATCGGGTAGACAATCCCCTGGGGCTGTTCCCCTCCGAAACAAATTTTCTGTCTTGGAGGCTACAGTTGAGGAAGAATCAACTGGAGATGACCAAAGGGAGCAGGTCTCTGGGGGGTGAGCCTGCTGAGAATGCTCAGGTGGGTAGGGAAAATAAGAGATTGGGCCTAGTAATTGGAGACTCCATAGTTAGAGGGACAGATAGGAGAGTAAGTAGTAATAAAAGGGACTCAGGGCTGGTGTGTTGCCTCCCAGGGGCTGGGGTCCAGGATGTCGCAGAGCGGGTTTTTAAGATTCTTAAGGGAGAGGGGAGTCAGCCCCAAGTCATAGTTCATGTAGGGACCATGATATAGATAGGACAAGGGAAGGGGATATTAAACAGAAATTTATGGAGTTGGGGTGGAAGCTTAGGGCCAAAACTGGCAGAGTGGTTATCTCTGGACTCTTGCCTGTGCCAAGGGATAGTTTGGAGAGGAATAGAGAGAGGGAATGTTTGAACTCGTGGCTACGGGGATGGTGCAGGAGGGAGGGGTTCAGGTTCCTGAACAGTTGGGACTCATTCTGGGATAGGTGGGACCTCTTCAAGAGAGATGGTCTACACCTGAACCAGAGGGGAACTAATATCTTGGGGGGAAAATTTGTTAAGGCTATGCAGGGGGCTTTAAACTGATTCGGGGGGGGGGGCGGTGGGATCCTGAATAGTTGGGGTGCTAAGTGGGTTGAGAGTAAGGGGGTCCTAGAGGAAAGCCATAAAACACAGCAGCATACGGGTGGGGTAGGGCATGGTTTGAAATGCGTATACTTTAATGCAAGGAGTATTCGCAATAAGGGGGAGGAACTTGCAGCTTGGACCAGTACCTGGAACTTCGATGTTGTGGCCATTTCAGAGACTTGGGTAGAGCAGGGACAAGAAAGGATGTTGCAGGTTCCGGGGTTCAAATGCTTTAGTCGGAGTAGAGAAGGAGGTAGAAGGTGGGGAGGAGTGGCATTATTAGTCAAAGACTGTATCACAGTGACAGAAAGGAAGTTTGATGAGAACTTGTCTGTTGAGGTAGTATGGGCTGAGATTAGAAACAGGAGAGGAGAGGTCACCCTGTTGGGAGTCTTTTCTAGACCTCCTAAAAGTTCTAGAGAGGTAGAGGAAAGGATTGCAAAGTCGATCCTGGACAGGAGTGAAAGTAATAGGGTAATTGTTATGGGGGACTTAAACTTTACTAATATTGATTGGAATAGCTATAGCTCTAGCTCGTTAGAGGGGTCAGTTTTCATACAAAGTGTGCAGGAAGGTTTTTTGACTCAGTATGTAGATAGGCCAACTAGAGGTGAGGCTACATTGGATTTGGTGCTGGGCAATGAGCCAGACCAGGTGTTAGGCTTGGAGGTTGGTGAACATTTTGGTGATAGTGACCACAATTCGGTTACGTTCACCTTAGTGATGGATAGGGATAGGCATGAAGCTGGGGTCAGTAGTTATAGCTGGGGGAAGGGTAATTATGAGGCCATCAGGAGAGAATTAGGGTGCATAGATTGGACTAGGAAACTACAGGGACTGGGAACATCTGGAATGTTGAGCTTATTCAAGGAGCAGCTGCTGCGAGTCCTTGATAAGTATGTCCCTGTCAGGCAAGGAGGAAATGGTCGAGTAAGAGAACCTTGGTGTTCGAAAAAAGTTGATTTGCTGGTTAAAAGGAAAAAGGAGGCTTATGTCAGGATGAGGCTTGAAGGCTCGGTTAGTGCAATGGATAGCTATAGATTAGCCAGGAGGGAGCTAAAGAGGGAATTGAGGAGAGCAAAGAGAGGACATGAGAAGACTTTGGCTGATAGGATTAGGGAGAATCCTAAAGCTTCCTTTAGATATGTTAAGAATAGAAGATTGGTTAGGGCAAGATTAGGGCCAGTCATAGACAGCAGTGGGAAGTTGTGCGTGGAGCCTGAGGAGATTGGAGAGGTACTGAATAAATATTTCTCTGCGGTATTCACGCAGGGTGATGTAAATGTAGTTATGGAGAACACTGAGGTACAGGGTAGCAAACTGGAAGGTATCGAAGTAGATAGGGAGGATGTGCTAGATATTCTCGAGGTTTTGAAGTTGGATAAGTCCCCTGGGCCGGACGGGATTTACCCTAGGATTCTCTGGGAGGCAAGAGAGGAGATTGCAGAGCCTCTGGCTCTGATCTTCAGGTCCTCGTTGGTTACGGGTGTGGTTCCGGAGGACTGGAGGATAGCGAATGTGGTCCCATTGTTTAAGAAGGGGAAGAGAGACCTTCCAGGGAATTAGAGGCCAGTGAGTCTTACTTCTGTTGTGGGCAAAGTATTGGAGAGAATTATTAGGGATAGGATTTATAGTTATTTAGAGAGAAATGAATTGATTGGGGATAGTCAGCATGGTTTTGTGAAGGTAGGTCGTGCCTTACTAACCTCATTGAGTTTTTTGAAAAAGTGACTAAAGAGGTGGATGGGGGTAAGGCGGTTGATGTGGTATATATGGACTTTAGTAAGGCGTTTGATAAGGTGGCCCATGGAAGACTTCTGCAGAAAATTCAGATGTATGGGATAGAGGGTGATTTAGCTAATTGGGTTAGGAATTGGCTAGCAGGTAGAAGACAGAGGGTGGTGGTTGATGGGATATATTCATCTTGGAGTTCGGTGACAAGTGGTGTACCTCAGGGGTCTGTTTTGGGGCCCCTGCTGTTTGTAATTTTTTATAAATGATCTGGATGAGGGTATTGAAGGATGGATTAGTAAATTTGCAGATGACACTAAAGTCGGTGGAGTGGTAGATAGTGAAGAGGTGTGTTATAGTTTGCAGAGGGACTTGGACAAGTTGCAGAGCTGGGCCGAGAGGTGGCAAATGGAGTTTAATGTGGAAAATTGTGAGGTAATGCACTATGGCAGAAATAATAAATGTGTAGAGTATAGGGCAAATGGTAGGATTCTTAGCAGTCTAGATGAACAGAGGGATCTTGGTGTGTATGTGCATAGATCCCTGAAAGTAGACAGTCAGGTCGAGAAGGTTGTTAGGAAGGCATATGGAGTCTTGGCTTTTATTGGTAGAGGGATTGAATTTCGGAGCCGCAACGTCATGTTGCAACTGTACAAAACTCTAGTGCGGCCGCACTGGAGTATTGTGTGCAGTTCTGGTCCCCACATTATAAGAAAGATGTGGAGGCATTGGAGAGGGTACAGAGGAGGTTTACCAGGATGTTGCCTGGTATGGAAGGCAGGTCTTATGAAGGGAGGCTGAGAGATTTGAGGTTGTTTTCGTTAGAAAGAAGGCGGCTAAGAGGAGACCTTATTGAAACATATAAGATGATTAGAGGTTTAGATAGGGTGGACAGTGATAGCCCTTTTTCCTAGGATGGAGAAAGCTAGCACGAGGGGACACAGCTTTAAATTAAGGGGTATGAGTTATAGGACGGATATCAGAGGTAGGTTCTTTACTCAAAGAGTGATTAGGGAGTGGAATGCCCTGCCTGCAGCTGTTGTAGATGCGCCAAGTTTGGTGGCGGTTAAGAGGTTAGTTGATAAGTATATGGAAGAGAAGGGAATGGTTTAGTTTGGAGGGGCATTGCTTTTTATATTGGTCGGCGCAACATCGAAGGCCAAAGGGCCTGTTCTGTGCTGTAGTGTTCTATGTTCTATGTTCTATGTTCATCTACAACTGCTGCAGGCAGGGCATTCCACTCCCGAACCACCCTTTGGTTAAAGAACCTACCTCTGATATCCGTCCTATAACTATCACCCCTTAATTTAAAGCTGTGCCCCCTCGTGCTAGCTTTCTCCATCCTAGGAAAAAGGCTATCACTGTCCAACTTAACAGATGTCCCTTTGCATTCCCAAAGACTCCGCCAAATTGTCGTTTGAAAGTGTCTGCTTGATACCATCAAAATTGACCTGAATCCAATTTAAGACCTCAACTTTTGGGGCAGACATATCATTCTCCATAGCTATCTCAAAACCAATAGAATTACTGTCACTGATCCCTTCTTTCACCTATCCTTACTTATTTCCCATAATTTCCTAACAGAAGGTCAAGTTTTGCCCCCTTCCTAATCGGGCCATCACATACTGAATGGCAAATTCTTCCTGAATACACTCAACAAATTTCTTTCCACCCAAGCCTCTAAAACTATGGCTGCCCCAGTTAATGCCGGGAAAATTAAAATCTCCGACTATTACCACGCTGTTTTTCATGGAGCAATCTGTAATCTCCTTACATATTTATGGCTCAATTTCCTGCCGACTATTTGAGGGGCCTATAGTACAACACAAAAAAGTGACTTCCCCCTTCTTTATTTCTCAGTTCTACCCATATAGACTGAGTGGCCGAACTTCGGATACATCTTCTCTCAGTAAAGCCATGATGCTTTCCCTAATCAAAAGTGCAACTCCTCCTCATTTCTCACTTCCTGTTCTATCTTTCCTATACAATCTGTACACTGGAACATTGAAGGGCCAGTCCTGTCCCTCTGTTAACCATGTTTCAGTAATTGCTATAATATCCCAGTCCAAAGTGCCCACCCATGTCCATTTGCCTGTCAGACCTCTTGCATTGAGTTAAATTCAGTTTAATGTAGACTTTTATTGCTCTCTGTCCTGTTTTTGCCTGATCTGTCTGGTACTAGGATTACTGACACTGTCAGTACTTAACGAGCTCTCTTTAACTTCTATGCTGTTCTCAAACTTTCTTTTTTCTCCTTTCTGCTTAGGATTCCACTCCCTGCCAAACTGGTTTAAACCCTCCTAAGTGCCAGGATGTTAGAAAAGGGATGACGTCCTAAAATGTGAATATAGAGAGTTAGGCAGAAGGTTAATGCGAAGGACAAAGAACAAAGAACAAAACAGCACGAGAAACAGGCCATTCAGCCCGTGCCACTATCCCGATGTTCCCACCTCTACCCATGATCCCTGTCTATGTTTATAGATCTATGGATTAAAAACCAAATTTGAGACAATTTAGGGAGAATTTGATTTCCCAGTTAGCATAAGAGCACATCTTTGGGATGTGGGAAGAAACCGGAGCACCCGGAGACAACCCACGCAAGCACGGGGAGAATGCGCAAACTCCCACACAGACCCAAATCCATGTATCTGCACAGCACAGCGATAGTCACTGAGCTGTCGTGTTGCCCATCAAATAGTCCATGTCAAGCGTGCACTAACGACGTGAAGCACTAGGATATTCTAGAAAAAAAATCCAAGAGCAGCCCTCTCACGACCCATCGCGTGTATGCCCCCTGTTAGACAACAAGGTGGACCAAAGCACCTGTAGGATAAAAACAAGTACATCAATATCATCATCTATTTACACACTTCCCAGGAACTCCCAAGGCTCATGATCCAATATGTGATATGACATTCGGCCTACCACCTGTACAAGATTTTGCAGCAGTAAACTCTTGCCAGATGTTTCAATAAAGTTTGTCATTTCTCCATTGGGTTTGTGTGAACTTCATTGATTGGAAACGCAGGGAGCCATCTCCTGGCTCTTGTCTGATGGTTAAATTAATCGTCAATTCAATGATTTATGTAACCAGCGTTTTGAATGCATTCTTGAACTTTGCTCTGAACTTGGACAATGTCACACCATAAATAAATGTGTTGATGCAGCAGCTAAAATTCCGCAGCATGTTTCCAATTTGCTGCAATAAATATTCAGACACGTTGTATTCCCTGGGATCTGTTCCTGTGGCAGTATAGTACATAAAATTGACAATGTACATCAGCCACAGAAGTATGAAGCTGCCAGATATGCTGAAGAGTAAAATAATGGACTTCCTTCTGTTCTCCATCTCGGGATCATTTTGACTTTTTCCCTTATTCTGACCCCTGAGTCGCTTCCGGGCTCGGCTGGCTACTAAAATGTGTCTGATTGTCAGGACATTGAGCAATAGGATTAAACAGAATGGGAGTAATGGTGTTAAAATCACGTTGAACAAATCAAATCCCACCCATCCAGGATCAGTATAATAGCTTGGCTTATCGTAACACCACCACGGTACATTGTCGATTATTTCTGTAGGTTCAAATATAAAGTAGAACGGGATGTTTTGGATACAGAGCAACGTACCAGTCGCAGTTAGAACCACAGATGCTGTTTTCCCAGTGCAATACTTTGTTTTCAGCTTCTGACAACAAATTTTTACAAAACGATCAAAGGAGAATGTGACGGTGAACCAGATGGACCAGTCCATTGTTGCATAGCGCAGGACAGCGCGAAGACTGCACACTGGTGTTATGTCTAGAAAACACACTGGGAAATAATAATAATTTATCTGATGTAAAATAACCTCACAGACAATGAAAAGTAAATCCGCTGTTGCCATGGCCACCAAGTAGCGAGTGGTGCAAGTGGAGAGGTCGCATTTTCCACGGGAAATGATCAGAATTCCCAATAAATTAACTGCAAGAGAGTAGGAAGGAAAATATTGTAAATTAGTGATGAGGAACCGCTGTCCCTCAGCAATACAGTGATGCTATTTTGTTCATGTCTATCGCCAAAGCCGTGCTCGTATGGAGAGAAGGAATACAAAAGCAAAAACGTAGTTGATAAGGGAAGGAGGAGGTCATCCAGCCCTTTGAGCCACATCTCTATGATCATGGTTGAACATCCAATAGACTGTACTTGACTTCTCCCCATATCCTTTAATCTCCTTCGTCTCAACTACTATTGCCAAATTATTCTTGAATGCCATTGGTTCACCACCTTCAGAGTAATATAATGTCCCCTAATTGTAATGTTAAATGACATATTCCATGTGCTGTGACCCCAATTCCAGCTAGAGGAAACATACCCCTGCATCTATTGTATCCCAGCCCTACCACATGTAATTGTTACTCTTCTACCATCTATTATATTCTTCTCTATCCCGATGAGTACAGTCCTAGTCGATTCAGTCATTCCTCGTATGGCAATATTGCCAATCCAGGAATCAGTCAGCTTCTACAGCACCTGTATTTCTCAGAAATGTGTTTCTCAGACTGTACTTCCCAGTCTGATCTGTTCAACACACACCGAATTCAATCGCTCAAGTCCACATCACCTTTACAGCCCTTCATTCATCAGCTGTATTCCCAAATCACTTGCACATAGAAATGAGCGCCATCAGGTTATTACAATATTTATGATTTTTTTAAAATATATTCACTGGCTCCCTACAATTCTACTTTCACGACTTCATTCCTCACTCGGCCAAGTGCTTGCTAGTAATACGAGAGGGCACAGTCTCAAGATTAACGGGGGTGGGGAGGCGGTTCAGATCGGAGGTGCAGAGGGGTTTCTTCACGCAAAGGGTGGTGAATGTTTGGAATTCTCTCCCTGATGAGGTGGTGGAGGCTTCCTCACTGAATATGTTCAAGTCAAGAGTGGATACGTTTTTGATTGACAAGGGAATTGACAAGGGATTGACGGGGAGAAAGCAGGAAAGTGGTACTGAACCACTACAGATCAGCCATGATCTTATTGAATGGCGGGGCAGGCTCGAAGGGCTGAATGGCCGACTCATAGAACATAGAACACTACAGCACAAACAGGCCCTTCGGCCCACAAGTTGTGCCGAACACATCAAAACATACCCAGCCATAGACCTATCTATAACCCCCAATCCCATTGGATCCCATATACTCATCCAGAAGTTTTTTAAAAGACCCCAGCGAGTTTGCCTCGACCACCACCGACGGCAGCCGATTCCATTCACTCACCACCCTCTGAGTGAAAAACTTTCCCCTAGCATCCCCTCTGTACTTGCTTCCCTGCACCTTAAATCTGTGCCCTCTCGTCGCGACCATTTCAGCCCTGGGAAATAGTCTCTGAGAGTCCACCCTATCTATTCCTCTCAACATCTTGTAAACCTCTATCAGGTCGCCTCTCAACCTTCGTCTCTCCAGGGAGAACAGTCCCAGCTCCCTCAACCTGTCTTCATAAGGCATGCCTCCCAATCCAGGCAACATCCTTGTAAATCTCCTCTGCACCCTTTCAATAGCTTCCACGTCCTTCCGATAGTGAGGCGACCAGAACTGCGCACAGTACTCCAAGTGTGGTCTGATAAGGGTCCTATAAAGCTGCAGCATTACCTCCTGACTCCTGAACTCTATCCCTCGATCCCTCCTGCTCCTATTTCTTATGTTCTTATATTGATAACGATCAGTTGATATTCAATCTCATTTTCAGAATGTTCACCATCCACTCAGCGACATCCCTGATCCAGTTCCCGGTCTCGAACTCTGATCAATGAGCCACACTCACACTAAATTTACACTGACTCCATCTCATATCTACTTTCTGCAATTTAATTCTCCCTGAGGTCTGGACCAACACTCCACCTTATTCCATTAATTTCAATACATTCGTAATTCCGGAAATTATTGTCTGTTGAGGAATCAGAATACTTTTAACTCAGTACAGCTGAGTTAAGCAAACCATACGAAAAATAGATATCTAAATGACGGTGCCCACGAGATTACGCTCACAGAGAAACCAGCTGAGGTGTTCAAGTATAGAATTAAACAACATCAATTGTTAAAAGCTTACCAGGAACCCCAATAACTGCGAGGATCACGTAAAATATTTTATTTGCCAAGTCGACTGGACGATGCATTTTCAGTACGAGGCAATGCCAAGCCTTTGTGTGGCAGATACCTTCTGCATTGAGCTTTGAATTGCTATATTCCCGAAGCCTTTAAATTACACTGTGGGGTTGCCTCTGGGGAATTTGCAATTGCAAAATCGTTGAGAGAATGGAAAAATTAATAAATGATACCATTGAGGGCGGCAATGGATTATGTTTATTCCAGAAATTGAGCTGCCATGTTCAAACACTATATTTTGAAATTTTTATTAATGCGTGGAATACGGGCTTCTCTGAAGAGTCCAGCTTTCACTGTCAATCCATACGTGCGCTTCAGGAGGTCTGACGGTGATAATATGCATTAAATTTTAGAATCAGAAGCAGTATTCTCTCATAACGTATGCTAACATCAAGGACAGCACGCCAATTGCATCTCTGGAACACGTGCCGCTTCAATACTGTCCTTCACGTGGCTCTGGTCATTTGGAAATTAAATTCACAATGCTAAAAAATAAATGTCATTCTGAGGCCTACATAAGAACATAACAAATAGGAGCAGGAGTAGGCCATTCAGCCCCTCGAGCCTGCACTATCATTCAATAAGATCATGGCTGATCTGAAGTGGATCAGTTTCACTTTCTCGCTTTCCCCTCATGACTGTCAATTCCCTTGTCTCTCAGAAATCTATCTACCTGTGACTTAAATATATTCAATGAGGTAGCCTCCACACTTCAATGGGCAGAGAATTCCAGAGATTTACCACCTTTTAAGTGAAGAAGTTCCTCCTCAACTCCATTCTAAATTCCACCCCCATCCCCCCTTATTTTGAGCTGCGGCCTCTGATTGTGGTTTCCTTTCTAAGCGGAAAGAATGTCTCTACCTCTACACTATCCAGGCCCCTTCAGTACCTTGTAAGTCTCTATAAGATCCCTCCTCACCCTTCTAAACTCTAACGAGTTTACATCACCAAGGGACATCGCTTCTCAATTTAACTGTGGACATTCCATTAAGACAATGAACAAAAAGAACAAAAAAGTGTGTAAGTATTAATTACAGATTTCAAAAAAGCAAAAGTGAATTCAACTGCACAAAGTAATTCAATATCTTAGTCTAATAAAGCAAATCAAATCAATAAAACACAATCTATACACAATTCAGACACCAGATCTAATGGAAACGCAAGAAGATGGTACAAACCTTTCAAATTTGTCATTTTCCTTGACATTTTTTCTGGTATTATTCTTCTCGGTTGTTCATTTTTTTGTCCATTCTTTTTTTACTTGTGAATCTGACTGATGTGTCTTCTTTTGTTGTTATCTGTTCCGAACAGAATTTCTTTTTGGGCGTTTCCAATGACTTTTCTTCAGACTGTTTTTTTTCTCCCCTGACACTTGTTCTGTTTCCTCCTTTTTACACGTTATTACTAGCGGTGGGTCTGACATTTTCCAACCATCTCATGCATTTCATTTTTCCTGATCTTCTCCCCTCCCATTTTATGTGAGTAATGATTCCATCAGTTATTTTCCATCTTTCAGATTGTGTTTGATTAATGATACCGGTGGATGTTCCATCTCAATACCTTGGTTATTGTTCACTCCAATTGTTGGGCCACCCTTACAATTCAACCCCCAAATCTTTGCGGGAACATAACGGACAACTAGAATACTTCTCGGGATGTCCGTCTGTGTTCAGGTGGAACCAGAAAATGAAGGCCACCATTGTGCCAGATACCGGGTGGTTGCAGAGGATAGCAGTTAGAAACAAATGAAAGCATTTTACACAGAACCAGAACAAGGTCTGAACAACCTCCAGTTCAACGTCCAAGTTCGAACTGGAGGTAGGCCAGAATCCTGGAAGCGGGAAGGAAGGCAGTCAGAATTGTTAGTGCTACTTGCAGGAGTACTATGATTGTCTTTGTAGGGGATTTTGTTTTCCTAACATAGAGTAGGAATGCCGTAGACTTCGGGGTTTTGATTGGTTTAAACTAGCTTGGCAGGAAAGCAAATAGGGAGCTGAAAGGAAATGCATTACTTAGCATAGTCAAGCTGAATACACACGATAGGCAGGAACATGGCAGGGAATGGGGAAAACCTGCCGCATTGAATTCCATATATTTTAATGCAAGAAGGCTGATGTATTCACCATACAAGGGGCTGGGATAATATAGCCATAACCGAAACTTGGCTAAGGGGGGGGAAAGGGCTGGCAGCTCTAAGAGTGACAAAAATGGAGGAAAAAGAGGAGAGGAGTTGCATTTCTGATTAACATAAAAACATCAGAACATAAGAAATAGGAGCAGGAGTAGGCCATGTAGAACTTCGAGCCTGCCCTGCCATTCAATAAGATCATGGCTGATCTGAAGTGAATCAGTTCCACTTCCCCGCTTTCTCCCCATTCCCCTTAATTCCCTTGTCTATCAGATCTATGGGTTAAATATATTAAGGGAAGCATCAGAACAATGGTAAGAGATGAAATAAGTGGGGAATTTTCCAGTGGCGTTTTATGTGCGCAAATATGGAATAAAAAAGTGGATGGTGGTATTATTGGGGTTGGACTATAGGCCCCGAAGTCGGAAACGGCAATTAGAAGAACAACTATGCATGGGATGGGGGGTGGCTGGAGAGACTTGCAGGAGTACTATGGTTGTCTTTGCAGGGGATTTTGTTTTCCTATCATAGAATAGGAATTCTGTAGACTTGATGGCTTTGATGGGGTGAAATTTATTAATTGTGTTCAAGAAAGTATCTTCAGGCATTCTAGGGAGAGTCTGATTTGGGGAAGGGCAAATCACGCCCATTGGCTTCAAAACACAACAGGGCAAATTACTGACGTAACGGTGGGGAACCACTTTGGGACAAATGGACATAATTCTGTTGCTTTTAAAATATTTTTGAAAGGGACAAGACTAGTTGCAAATTCTAATCTGGATCAAGACACATTTTGACGGATTTAGACAAGATTTGCAAAAAATTATTGGGAGGGTAGCTTTTTGGAGGGTAAGGAGACATCCAGTACGTTGGAGGCATTTAAAAGAGGAACAGAGTTCAGAGTTCATGTGTTCCTTTTCAGATGAAGGGAAAAGCTGGTAGAAATAGGCAACATAGATGACAAAACATGTTGAGGTTTTGGTCAGGAGAAAGAAGGAGGCCCTGACTCAGGTATAATGAGCTGGAATAAATGGATTCCTTGGATGTGGACATTGGATGCAGGAATATACTCAATAAGGAAATTAGGAGGGCAAAAAGGGGGAATCAGGTAGATTTGGTTGAGATGTCTAAGGTGAATCCGAATTAATAGTGTAAGTATATCAAAGGAAACAGAATGACTAGACAGAGAATAGGTCTCCTCATGGATCAACGTGCATTCATATGTGTGGAATCGCAGGGTATGAGCGAGATTGTCAATGAATATTCCCCCTCCGTGTTTACCATGGCGGAAGACACGAAGCCGTGGTACCTGTGAAGTTTATGGTAAAATATTGAGAGAAGTTTCCATTACAACAGATGAAGTGATGGAAGTTTTAAAATGGATGGACGTGGATAAATCTATTGGCGCTGACCAGGTATATCCAAGAACACTGCGTGAGGCTAGAGAAGAAATAGCAGAAGTCTTGGCTGGGAAATATGAATCTTCATTAGCCACTGGTGAGGTACCAGAAGAGTGGATGTCACTAAATGCTGTGTCCTTATTTAAAAGGGGCTGCAATAAAAAATCAGGGAATTATAGAACTAAATGCCTAACATTTGTACATTACAAGAGGGGATTCAGAGAGATAAGATATGCAGGCATTTAGAAAGACTGTTTGATTAGGAGTTGGCAGCACGGCTATGCATTTGGGAGATCATGTCACATAAATTTGTCAGAGATTTTAAGGAAGTTACCAGGAAGGTTGATGAGGACAGGGTGGTAAATGTAGACTACATGGACTTCAGTAAAAGGTCTTTGAGAAAGTTCCCCTGGTAGGCTGTTCTGAGAATTAAGGTCACATGGAATCCAGGGAGAGTTGGCAAATTGAACATAAAACTAGCTTGACCGTAGGAAGCAGAGGGTAATGATGAAAGGATGCTTTTGCCACCTCAGGGTCAGTGCTGGATTTATTGCTGTTTGTTATACAAATCAACAATTTGGATGATAGTGTACAATGCATGGTAAGGAAGTTCATCTTGGTTAGGGGACCCGCAATTTCCTCCCTAGCCTTCCACAATGCCCTGGGATGCTCTTCATCAGGCCCCTGGGATTTGTGTACCTCGATGTGCTTTAAGACTTCCAGCACCTCCTTCTCTGTAACATGTACACTCCTCAAGATATCACTATTTATTTCTCCAAGTTCCCGAACATCCATGTTTTCTCAATAGTAAATGTGGATAAGAAATATTCATTCAGGGTCTCCCCCATCTCTTCTGGATGCGCACAGAGGTAACCTTGTTGATGCTCAAGAGGCCTCTTTCGTTACTCTTTTTCCTTTATGTATTTACAAAGAACAAAGAACAATAAAGCACAGGAAACAGCACTTCGGCCCACCATTTTAACATTATGAGTGCCCTCCTCTACCTTTGTCTACATCTATCGGGGAAGATCGAGGGAAGATTAATTTAGGGAAATTTGTTACACCAATCAGCCTAAAAGCACGTTTTTGGTATGTGGGAGGAAATCGGAACACCCAGAGAAAACCCATGCAATCACAGGGAGAATTTGTGGAAGCTCTTTGAATTATCGTTTGCCATATCTGCCAAAACAATCTCATGTCCCCTTTTTCCCACCTGATGTCTTTCTTAACTCTAAAATTACACCCCCATTACTCTTCAAGGGATCCACTCGATCCTGGCTGCCTATGCATGTCATGTGCCTCTTTCTTCTTCTTGCCCAGGGCCTTAATATCCCAAGTCATCTATGATTACCTACTTCTGGCAGCCTTGACCTTCACTCTAACAGGATGCATTTATAGAACATAGAACATAGAACACTACAGCACAAACAGGCCCTTCAGCCCACAAGTTGTGCCGATCATATCTATACCTACCAGGCCATAGAACTATCTGTAAGTCCCAATCCCATCTACTCATCCAGAAGTCTCTTAAAAGACCTCAGTGAGTTCGCCTCGACCACTAATGACGGCAGCCAATTCCATTCACTCACCACCCTCTGAGTGAAAAACTTACCTCTAACATCTCCTCTGTACTTGCCTCCAGCACCTTAAACCTATGTCCTCTCGTAGTGACCATTTCAGCCCTGGGAAATAGCCTCCGAGAATCCACTCGAACTATTCCTCTCAACATCTTAAAAACCTCTATCAGGTCGCCTCTCAACCTTCATCTCTCCAGGGAGAAGAGACCGAGCTCTCTCAACCTATTTTCATAAAGCATGCCCCCATCCAGGTAACATCCTTGTAAATCTCCTCTGCACCCTCTCAACAGCTTCCACATCCTTCCTACAGTGAGGCGACCAGAACTGCGTACAGTACTCCAAGTGGGGTCTGGCAAGGGTCTTATAAAGTTGCAGCGGCTTTCTTAAGTAAGCCCACAATCACCTCTACTTACTCAGAAGGCAAAGAAACTTGGCATGCCAGCTACGACCATCACCAACTTTTACAGATGCACCATAGGAAGCCTTCTATCTGGTTGTCTCACAGTTTGCTGTGGCTTGTTCTCTGCCTAAGACTTCAAGGAACTACAAAAAGATTGTAGCCCTCTCCTTCGTGCAAACTAGCCTTCCAGCCATTGACTCTGTCTACACTCCCTGCTGCCTCGGCAAAGCAGCCAGCATAATTAAGCACCCAAGAACACCAGATGTTCTCTCTTTTACCTCCTTTCTTCAGGGAAAAAGGTGCAAAAGTCTGAAGTCATGTGCCAATCTACTCAAGAATAGTTTCTTCCCTGCTGCCATCAGACTTTTGAATGGATTTACTTTGCACTAAGTTGATCTTTCTCTACACCCTCGCTATGACTGTAACACTACATTCTGCACTCTCTCCTTTCCTTCTCTATGTATGGTATGTTTTGTCTGTAGAGCACACAAGAAACATTACTTCTTACTCTATGTTAATACATAATGTGCCCCTCTATCTTTTACTTCGCAGGTGATTCGGTCCGCCTTGTTGACTAACAAGGGGCATACACACATTAGGTTGTGTGAGGGTTGCTCTTGGATGTTGCTCCGAGGGTTACCTAGTGCTTCATGTCATTAGTGTATGCTTAAACAGGACCATCTGACGAACAGCATGACAGTTCAGTGACTATCACTATTTGCTGTGCAGATACATGGATTTGGGCCGATGTCTGCAGGAGTTGGCACATTTTCCCCCTGGTTGCGTGGGTTTTCTCCGGGTGCTCCGCTTTCCTCCCACTTTCCAGAAACGTGCTCTTATGTTGATTGGTGTAACAAATTGTCCCTAAATTAGACTTCCTTCAATCTTCCCCAATAGGTGTAGACAAAGATCATAGGTAGAGGAGAGCACTGGTAATGTTAAAATGACAGCGGGGGCTCATTGGGCCGAAGGTCCTGTTTCCCGTGCTGTGTTATTCTTTGTTTTTTGTTAATCTTGAGGGTTATTGGCAGACAACTTTAAACTTTCACGAGTAGCTTTAGAAAATCTGCCCACCGGCACATTGGATACATTCAGTTCAGATTAAACTCTTGTACAGGTCACTTCTGTGTTCAATGTATAATGAATTTGTGTGTAATGAAAGATGGGTCTCTTTCAGCTAAACACAATAAATGACAGACATTTACTAGAACATTCACCAGGTCAAAGAATTGACCAGTCAGATTCAAGCTTTATTCATAAATTCAAGATTTAATTCAAGATTTAATAACAAATCAGATCAAAAGATGCGTGTTTTAAATTTCAGACAATGATGGCCGTTAAGTGTGTCTCACAATCAACTCTGTCTTCTACATGCAATACTTCTGACCAGCAGTATACATTTGCCAATCAACCGTCTCCTCTTCCACAGTATAAAAGTATTACCTTTCTCAGGAATGCAACGAAAATGCACAAAGGTCAAAGAATAACGAGCAGTATAGCACAGAAATAGACACATCAGCCCACCAAACCTGTGCCAACAAATGATGCTTTTCTAAGCTAATGTCTATTTGCACCTACGTTGTTCTGATCCCTGAATCACCTACTGATCCATGTGTTTGTCAAGATGCCTCTTAAACTTTGCCATTGTATCTGCTCCAGCACCTCTTCCGGCAACGCATTCCAACCACTTACGACTTTGCTCTCACATAGGACATAGAACATATAACAATACAGCACAAACAGGCCCTTCGGCCCACGAGTTGCGCTGATCACATCTACCAATCCACAGACCTATCTATAACCCCCTATCCTATTCTTTTCCATATACTCATCCAGAAGTCTCTTAAAAGACCCCAGTGAGTTTGCCTCAACAACCTCCGACGGCAGCCGGTTCCATTCACTCACCACCCTCTGAGTGAAAAACCTACCCCTGACATCTCCTTTGTATTTGCTTCCCTCACCTTTTTTAAAATTGTCTCCTTTTACTTTTAATCTATCTCGCAAGTAATTGACAGTTCGACTCGGGGAAAAAAAAAATATCCATTCCCCTCATAAGTTATTAAATATTTATCAGGTCGCCCCTCAGCCCTCGATGTTCAAATGAAAACAAACAAAGATTTTCCAAGCTCTCTTCATCGTTCATACCGTCCAAACTGGGCAACATCCTGGTAAACCTCTTCTGTACCTTCTGTAACCCTTTTCATCATTCTGTTAGTGTGGTGACCAGAACTAAATGTAATTTTCCAGGTGTGGCCAAAATAAATTGTCATACAGTTGCAAGATGACTTGCTATTTGAAGACTCTGTGCCCCGACTGATGAAGGCAAATATGTGAAACACGGACTTTGCCTCCTTGTTACTTTGTGTTGCCACTTTTATGGAACTGTGGACTTGCATACCTGGATTACTCTGTATGTTAATGCTCGTAAGGATGCCAACATTTACTATAACCTGTCTTCGTCCTGGCAAGGCTAAAATTAACTTCATCAAAGCACTTTTTGTGAAGACGCAACTAATTTCTTCCGTCCAACCTTCAGGGAATCTCTTACATCTCGACGCAGACCGACCAATTTTCCACTTTATCACTGCGTTATAATTTTTGGACAGAAAGGAGTTAACTGAATGTGTTTGTTTGGTGAGTGGAATTAAAGTGATTCTCCATGGTTCTAATTCTGTCACTGGGGAGTTTCTCCCTTCTATTAATAAGAAGTACTTTCCATTGAATCATCATATCATGTCAGCGCTGGAAGAAAGTTCCACAGTAAAAGGATTGGCAGCTCCATAGAGACTGAGGGAAGAGGCAACGTCTGAGAATAATAGATTGCAATGTAAGAGGAAAGGAATTTAACATTAGAAAAATAGATTGAACCTGACAACTATGGAACATAATCTGAGAACACTAAATTGGAAATATCCAACAATGGATTGGGATCCGAAATCAATAATTTGGAATGTTACAGCAAAGGACAAGGATTTATCCAATTACTTGAACTTTTTGTCTTACCCTCATTGGTGGACCACGGCAGCTGAGAGGATCGAATATCGACTATATGTTATTCAATGTTTTTATTATCCCGCACTAGCAATCATTGGTGTCCCTGGTAAGTTATTTTCTATTCAGTTATTTATGCGTTAAATGATGTTTTACTCTATGAATGTTCATGACGTTAATTCTGAACTATCTGCTGAGATTGTTGCAAATGTTGGTTCTAGTTACCAAGATTTAGACAAAAAACACAGCACACTTTTGTAAATGTTTTATGATTATTCATTTCTCCTGTTTTGCTCATGGTTAGATGACTGGTAAGAATATGTATCACGCCATTGTGCCTGAAATACACATTTTAATATATTTTCAGTTTCTATTTTTTGTTGCGGGAATGTGGTGAGATGGATTTATACCCACTCACAAAACAATAAGTGAGGCTTTACCCGACTGTATACATTTCAACCAAGTTTATGTCTCAGCCAAAATCCATTCATCATTCTCCCGATGGAGTACCACTTTGTAAATACATCCCACCGATTCAGCAGCTCCCAGATGTAAACCTGATTTCGTGGCAAAGTTGCATCGTGCTTGAATGAGTAAAATTGCTAGGAGAAAAATAAATCTGACGAGACGTGTGCTGTGGATTGTCAGAGGCAATCCAATTTCTAGCAAACTAAGAAGGCAAATTATTATCTGAATGGCTAAACAATAAGTGGGGGAAATGTCAAAGGAGATCTGGGTGTTCTCGTACACCAGTCGCTGAAATTAAGCATGCAGATGCAGCAAGCAATAGAAAAAGCAAATGGAATGTTGTTTTTCAAAGTGAGATAATTCAAGTATAGGGGCAGGAATGTTTGTTGCAGTAACATAGTACAGTGATAAAGCTGCACTTGGATTATTTTGTGTAGATCTGCTCTCCTTATTTAAGGAAGGATATTCTTGCAATGCAGCGAATGCAGAAAAAGCATTTGCAGCTCCTCTGTCAGTTGCCACTGAGCTGGTAGCTTCATACAGATGTATTTCACGGTGAGAGAAGGAAACTGCCTACTTCAGGAGAAAACACATCCCAGTCTATGTATTTGCTTCCGTCGGGATCATTTCCACATCCTGTTTTAGAACATAGAACATAGAACATAGAACATTACAGCACAGAACAGGCCCTTCGGCCTTCGATGTTGTGCCGACCAAAATAAAAAGCAATGCCCCTCCAAACTAAACCATTCCCTTCTCTTCCATATACTTATCAATTAACCTCTTAAACGCCACCAAACTTGGCGCATCTACAACAGCTGCAGGCAGGGCATTCCACTCCCTAATCACTGAGTAAAGAACCTACCTCTGATATCCGTCCTATAACTCATACCCCTTAATTTAAAGCTGTGTCCCCTCGTGCTAGCTTTCTCCATCCTAGGAAAAAGGCTATCACTGTCCACCCTATCTAAACCTCTAATCATCTTATATGCTTCAATAAGATCCCCTCTTAGCCGCCTCCTTTCTAACGAAAACAACCTCAAATCCTTCAACCTCTCTTCATAGGACCTGCCCTCCATACCAGGCAACATCCTGGTAAACCTCCTCTGTACCCTCTCCAATGCCTCCACATCTTTCTTATAATGTGGGGACCAGAACTGCACACAATACTCCAAGTGCGGCCGCACTAGAGTTTTGTACAGTTGCAACATGGTGCTGCGGCTCCTAAATTCAATCCCCCTACCAATAAAAGCTAAGACTCCATATGCCTTCTTAACAACTTTATCCACTTGACTGCCTACTTTCAGGGATCTATTGACACATACACCAAGATCCTTCTGTTCCTCAACACTATTAAGAGCCCTACCATTAGCCCTATACTCTACACATTTATTGTTCCTGCCAAAGTGCATTACCTCACACTTTTCCACATTAAACTCCATTTGCCACCTCTCGGCCCAGCTCTGCAACTTGTCCAAGTCACTCTGTAAACTAAAACACCCCTCTTCACTATCTACCACTCCACCAACTTTAGTATCATCTGCAAATTTACTGATCCATCCCTCAATACCCTCATCCAGATC
Organism: Sphyrna mokarran; assembly: GCA_024679065.1. Lineage (NCBI taxonomy): Eukaryota > Metazoa > Chordata > Chondrichthyes > Carcharhiniformes > Carcharhinidae > Sphyrna > Sphyrna mokarran. Next base: position 203,170 of record JAGIQG010000043.1, on the reverse strand, counting down.
ATTTATAAAAATTACAAACAGCAGGGTCCCCAAAACAGACCCCTGAGGTACACCACTTGTCACCGAACTCCACGATGAATATCTCCCATCAACCACCACCCTCTGTCTTCTATCTGCAGCCAATTCCTAATCCAATTAGCTAAATCACCCTCTATTCCACACATCTGCATTTTCTGTAGAAGTCTTCCATGGGCCACCTTATCAAACGCCTTACTAAAGTCCATATATACTACATCAACCGCCTTACCCCCATCCACCTCTTTGGTCACTTTCTCAAAAAACTCAATGAGGTTAGTAAGGCATGACCTACCCTTCACGAAACCATGCTGACTATCCCCAATCAATTCATTTCTCTCTAAATAACTATAAATCCTATCCCTAATAATTCTCTCCAATACCTTGCCCACAAAAGAAGTAAGACTCACTGGCCTATAATTCCCAGGAAGGTCTCTCTTCCCCTTCTTAAACAATGGGACCACATTCGCTATCCTCCAGTCCTCCGGAACCACACCCGTAACCAACGAGGACCTGAAGATCAGAGCCAGAGGCTCTGCAATCTCATCTCTTGCCTCCCAGAGAATCCTAGGGTAAATCCCGTCCGGCCCAGGGGACTTATCCAACTTCAAACCCTCGAGAATTTCTAGCACATCTTCCCTATCTACTACAATACTTCCCAATTTGCAACCCTGTACCTCAGTGTTCTCCATAGCTACATTTCCAGCACTCTGCGTGAATACCGAAGAGAAATATTTATTCCGTGCCTCACCAATCTCTTCAGGCTCCACGCACAACTTCCCACTGCTGTCTATAACTGGCCATTTTGTGATGGGGGTGCGGAAGCATTCATGCACTCCTGGTTTAGAACATAGAACATAGAACAATATAGCACAAACAGGCCCTTTGGCCCACGAGTTGCGCCGATCACATCTACCAATCCACAGACCTATCTATAACCCCCTATCCTATTCTTTTCCATATACTCATCCAGGAGTCTCTTAAAAGACCCCAGTGAGTTTGCCTCAACAACCTCCGACGGCAGTCGGTTCCATTCACTCACCACCCTCTGAGTGAAAAACCTACCCCTGACATCTCCTTTGTATTTGCTTCCCTGCACCTTAAATCTGTGTCCTCTCGTATTGACCATTTCCGCTCGGGGAAATAGTCTCTGAGAGTCCACCCTATCTATTCCTCTCAACATTTTATAAACCTCTATCAGGTCGCCTCTCAACCTACGTCTCTCCAGTGAGAAGAATCCCAGCTCCCTCAACCTATCTTCATAAGGCCTGCCTCCCAATCCAGGCAGCATCCTCGTAAATCTCCTCTGAACTCTCTCAATAGCCTCTACATCCTTCCTATAATGAGGCGACCAGAACTGTGCACAATACTCCAACTGGGGTCTGACAAGAGTCTTATAGAGCTGCATCATTACCTCCTGACTCCTAAACTCTATTCCTCGATTAATGAAGTCCAGTACACTGTACGCCTTCTTGATCACTTCCTCCACCTGCGAGGCGGATTTAAGAGTCCTATGGACCCGGACCCCGAGATCCTTCTGCTCTACAACACAGCTAAGACTCCTACCCCTTATATTGTACTCCTTCATCCCATTGTTCCTGCCAAAATGGACCACTACACATTTATTTGCGTTGAAGTATATCTGCCACTTCTCTGCCCAGTCTTGCATCCCGTCTATGTCCCGCTGCAACTTTTGGCATCCCTCCTGGCGAACTTTCTAACCCATCCCTCCACTTCCTCATCCAGGTCATTTATGAAAATGACAAACAGCAAAGGTCCCAGAACAGATTCCTGTGGCACTCCACTGGTTACCGACCTCCGTGCAGAACAAGACCCTTCCACAACCACTCTCTGCCTTCTGCCGGCAAGCCAGTTCTGGATCCACGAGGCCAAAGCCCCTTGGATCCCATGCCCTCTCACCTTCTCCAGAAGCCTTACGTGGGGGACCTTATCAAACACCTTACTAAAGTCCATGTACACTACGTCCACCGCCCTTCCTTCGTCAATGTGTTCAATCACATTTTCGAAGAACTCAACTAGGCTCGTGAGGCTTGACCTGCCCTTGACAAAACCATGCTGACTATTTCTAATCAGTCCAAACTTCTCCAAATGTTCATATATCTTATCCCTCAGAAGAGACAGTGCACACCCAATGTGAGTTGTGAAGAAAGCATATAGTATGCTAGCCTTTATAGGAAGGGGTATAAAGTACAAGAGCTGGCCTTTAATGTTGCAGTTGTATAAAACATTGGTTACACCTCATTTGGAATACTGCATCCAGTTCTGGTCGCCTTACTACCGGAAGGACGTAGAGACTCTGGAGAGAGTGCAGAGGAGGTTTACCAGGATGCTGCCTGGTATGGAAGGTCTGAGTTACGAGGAGAGGTTAGGCAAATTGGGACTGTTTTCCTTAGAAAGACGTAGACTTAGAGGAGATCTAATAGAGGTGTACAAGATTATGAGGGTTATAAATAGAGTAAACAGGGTTAAGCTTTGTCCTAGGATGGAGCCGAGGGGTCACGGGCTTAGGGTGAGGGGGATAGGATATAATTTGGATGCTAGATGATATTGATGCAGTTGTTTTTATCCTACAGGTGCTTTGGTCCACCTTGTTGTCTAACGAGGGGCATACACGCGATGGGGCGTGAGAGGACTGCTCTTGGATTTTTTTTTTTGAAAGTATCCCAGTGCTTCACGTCGTTAGTATACGCTTGACCTGGACCATTTGATGGGCAACACGACAGCTCAGTGACTATCGCTGTGCTGTGCAGATACATGGATTTGGGCCTGTGTCTGTGGGAGTTTGCACATTCTCCCCGTGTTTGTGTGGGATTTCTCCGGGTGCTCCAGTTTCCTCCCACATCCCAAAGATGTGCTCTTAGGCTGATTGGCAAAACAAATTCTCCCTAAATTGTCTCGAATTTGGTTTTTAATCCATAGATCTATAAACTTGGACAGGGATTGCGGGTAGAGGTGGGAACATCGGGGTGGCGGTGCGGGCTCGTTTGGCCAAAGGTCCTGTTTCCCGTGCTGTTTTGTTCTTTGTTTTTTATACAACCAAGCATACCAAATGCCTTCTTCACCACTCTACCCACCTACGATTCCACTTCTAAAGGCCTCACTAAAATCCATGTAGACAACATCAAGTCTACTGCTCTCATCTACCTTCTTGGTTACCCCTTCAAAAAACTCAATGAAATTTGTGAGATGCTGTTACACTCCAAATAAAATGCCGATCATTCCTTGTCTTCTAAATACCTGCAGATCTCGTCTCACAGGATACCCGCTGGCAGCTTAGACACTGCTGATGTTAGGCTCACAGCCCTATAGTTCCAAGGGTTTTCTCTGCAGTCCTTTTTAAACAAACGTGCAACATTTGTCACCCTCTAATCTTCAGGCACATCACCTATGGATGTTGACGATTCAAATATCTCTGCGAGGGGATCCGCAATTTTCTCCCGAGCCTCCCACAACGTCTAAGTTGCACTTCATTAGGTCCTAGTGATACAGCTACTTTGATGCATTTTAAGACTTGTAGCACCTGCTACTTTGTAATATGTACATTCCTCAATACATCACTATTTATTTCCCCAACTTCTCTGACATTCATGTTTTTCTCAATGATAAATGCAAATGAGAAATATTCATTTAGGACCTCACTAATCTCTTGATTTTAAAGTCTGCTTACACTGATCAGAGATCCGTACCTGCTTTAAGAAGACGATCATCATCCACATGCCAAAGAAAAGAACTTAGAACATAGAACACTACAGCACAATCAGACTCTTCGGCCCACAAGAAGGCAGAGAGTGGTTGTGGAAGGGTCTTGTTCTGCATGGAGGTCGGTAACCAGTGGAGTGCCCCAGGGATCTGTTCTGGGACCTTTGCTGTTTGTCATTTTCATCAATAACCTGGATGAGGAAGTGGAGGGATGGGTTAGCAAGTTCGCCGATGATACAAAGATCGGTGGTGTTGTGGATGGTCTGGAGGGATGCCAAACGTTGCAGCGGGACATAGACAGGATGCAAGACTGGGCAGAGAAGTGGCAGATGGACTTCAACGCAGATAAATGTGTAGTGGTCCATTTTGGCAGGAATAATGGGATGAAGGAGTACAATATAAGGGGTAGGAGTCTTAGCTGTGTTGTAGAGCAGAAGATCTCGGGGTCCGGGTCCATAGGACTCTTAAATCGGCCTCGCAGGTGGAGGAAGTGGTCAAGAAGGCGTACGGTGTACTGGCCTTCATTAATCAAGGAATAGAGTTTAGGAGTCAGGAGGTAATGATGCAGCTCTATAAGACTCTTGTCAGACCCCAGTTGGAGTATTGTGCGCAGTTCTGGTCGCCTCATTATAGGAAGGATGTAGAGGATATTGAGAGGGTTCAGAGGAGATTTACAAGGATGCTGCCTGGATTGGAGGCAGGCCTTATGAAGATAGGTTGAGGGAGCTGGGACTCTTCTCACTGGAGAGACGTAGGTTGAGAGGCGACCTGATAGAGGTTTATAAAATGTTGAGAGGAATAGATAGGGTGGACTCTCAGGTCTGTGGATTGGTAGATGTGATCGGCGCAACTGTGGGCCGAAGGGCCTGTTTGTGATTTATTGTTCTATGTTCTATGATGGTTTTCTGAGGATCGTTTGTCTCTTTTCTGGTACCTTTCTTTGTTCTTTGTTCTTTGTTCATCAGCCTATTAATGCTGAATATGGTAGTAGTGTAGACATACAACACATCAACTCTATATAAACAGCACCTGTTAACATCAGGTGTTAGAGTAACATGTGGGTGTTGGAGTAAAATAAACACTGAACCAAGGGAGGGGACATTATGAAGGCTGACCAAAACTTTGCTTGAAGAAAATGGGTTTTTGAGGTAAATCTTGAAGGAAGTGGTGACATCGGGGTGGCGGCACGGACTCGTTGGGCCGAAGGGCCTGTTTCCCGTGCTGTTTTCTTCTTTGTTCTTTGTTCTTTCAGTGTAACCCGAATTGAACACCTCACACTTGGACTTCAGGAATCATTGGATGTCTCTGTCATCCATTGTTTTCAGTTGGGGATCACGTGGATTTGTTTTAACTGTTTATTTATTCGTTTAATATGCATATTTACAAATTGCTTCTTCTCTCAATGTTCATGAAAATTCACTTTGGGAATGAGGAAACACATAGAACATAGAACAATACAGCACAGAACAGGCCCTTCGGCCTTCGATGTTGTGCCGACCAAAATAAAAAGCAATGCCCCTCCTAACTAAACCATTCCCTTCTCATCCATATACTTATCAACTAACCTCTTAAACGCCACCAAACTTGGCGCATCTACAACATCTGCAGGCAGGGCATTCCACTCCCTAATCACTCTTTGAGTAAAGAACCTACCTCTGATATCCGTCCTATAACTCATCCCCCTTAATTTAAAGCTGTGTCCCCTCGTGCTAGCTTTCTCCATCCTAGGAAAAAGGCTATCACTGTCCACCCTATCCAAACCTCTAATTATCTTATATGCTTCAATAAGATCCCCCCTTAGCCGCCTCTTTTCTAACGAAAACAACCTCAAATCCTTCAACCTCTCTTCATAGGACCTGCCCTCCATACCAGGCAACATCCTGGTAAACCTCCTCTGTACCCTCTCCAATGCCTCCACATCTTTCTTATAATGTTGGGACCAGAACTGCACACAATACTCCAAGTGCGGCCGCACTAGAGTTTTGTAAAGCTGCAACATGATGCTGCGGCTCCTAAATTCAATCCCCCTACCAATAAAAGCTAAGACTCCATAAGCCTTCTTAACAACTTTATCCACTTGACTGCCTACTTTCAGGGATCTATTGACACATACACCAATATCCTTCTGTTCCTCAACACTATTAAGAGCCCTACCATTAGCCCTATACTCTACACATTTATTGTTCCTGCCAAAGTGCATTACCTCACACTTTTCCACATTAACTCCATTTGCCACCTCTCGGCCCAGCTCTGCAACTTGTCCAAGTCTCTCTGCAAACTATAACACCCTCTTCACTATCTACCACTCCACCGACTTTAGTGTCATCTGCAAATTTACTAATCCATCCTTCAATACCCTCATCCAGATCATTTATAAAAATTACAAACAGGAGGGGCCCCAAAACAGACCCCTGAGGTACACCACTTGTCACCGAACTCCACGATGACTATCTCCCATCAACCACCACCCTCTGTCTTCTATCTGCTAGCCAATTCCTAATCCAATTAGCTAAATCACCCTCTATCCCATACATCTGCATTTTCTGCAGAAGTCTTCCATGGGCCACCTTATCAAACGCCTTACTAAAGTCCATATATACCACATCAACCGCCTTAACCCCATCCACCTCTTTGGTCACTTTTTCAAAAAACTCAATGAGGTTAGTAAGGCACGACCTACCCTTCACAAAACCATGCTGACTATCTCCAATCAATTCATTTCTCTCTAAATAAGTATAAATCCTATCCCTAATTATTCTCTCCAATACTTTGCCCACCACAGAATTAAGACTCACTGGCCTATAATTCCCTGGAAGGTCTCTCTTCCCCTTCTTGAACAACGGGACCACATTCGCTATCCTCCAGTCCTCTGGAACCACTCCCGTAACCAACGACGACCTGAAGATCAGAGCCAGAGGCTCTGCAATCTCCTCTCTTGCCTCCCAGAGAATCCTAGGGTAAATCCCTTCCGGCCCAGGGGACTTATCCAACTTCAAACCCTCGAGAATTTCTAACACATCCTCCCTATCTACTACAATACTCCCCAATTTGCAACCCTGTACCTCAGTGCTCTCCACAGCTACATTTCCAGCACTCTGCGTGACTACCGAAGAGAAATATTTATTCAGTGCCTCGCCAATCTCTTCAGGCTCCACGCACAACTTCCCACTGCTATCTACGACTGGCCCTAATCTTGCCCTCACCAATCTTCTATTCTTAACATATCGAAAGAAAGCTTTAGGATTCTCCTTAATCCTATCAGCCAACATCTTCTCGTGTCCCCTCTTATCTCTCCTCAATTCACTTTTTAGCTCCTTCCTGGCTAATCTATAGCTATCCATTGCACTAACTGAGCCTTCAAGCCTCATCCTGACTTAAGCCTCCTTTTTCTTCTTAACCAGCAAATCAACTTTTTTCGTACACCAAGGCTCTCTTACTCGACCATTTCCTCCCTGCCTGACAGGGACATACTTATCAAGGACTCGCAGCAGCTGCTCCTTGAATACGCACCACATTCCAGATGTTCCCAGTCCCTGTAGTTCCCTAGTCCAATCTATGCACCCTAATTCTCTCCTGATGGCCTCATAATTACCCTTTCCCCAGCTATAACTACTGCCCCCAGCTTCATGCCTATCCCTATCCATCACTAAGGTGAACGTAACCGAATTGTGGTCACTATCACCAAAATGTTCACTAACTTCCCAGCCTAACACCTGGTCTGGCTCATTGCCCAGCACCAAATCCAATGTAGCCTCACCTCTAGTTGGCCTATCTACATACTGAGTCAAAAAAAAACCTTCCTGCACACTCTGTACGAAAACTGACCCCTCTAACGAGCTAGATCTATAGCTATTCCAATCAATATTAGCAAAGTTAAAGTCCCCCATCACAATTACCCTACTACTTTCACTCCTAATCAGAATTGACTTCGCAATCCTTTCCTCAACCTCTCTAGAACTATTAGGAGGTCTGTAAAAGACTCCCAACAGGGTGACCTCTCCTGTCCTGTTTCTAATCTCAGCCCATACTACCTCAACAGACAAGTCCTCATCAAACTTCTTTTCGATCACCGTGATACAGTCTTTGACCAGTAACGCCACTCCTCCCCCCCTTCTACCTCCTTCTCTACTCCGACTAAAGTAGAGAAGTCATTCAGTTATTTGGGAAGTCAGAAAATGGGAACGTTTTCCCACATTTCCCCTTTTGTCCTCAGTATATTTTTTACATCTCAGTTCTGTCTTAACAACAACTCCACCATGACGTTTGCTCCTCATCCCCAGCACAGTCGCACAGTGGGTTACCACTGCTGCTTCACAGCTCCACAGTCCTGATTCCAATTCCTGGCTTGGGTCACTGCCTGTGTGGAGTTTGCACATTCTGTTTGTGTCTGCATGGATTTCTTCCGGGTGCTCCAGTTTCCTCCCACAGTCCAAAGATGTGTGGGTTAGATTGATTGGCCATGCTAAAAAATAGCCTCTTAGTGCCTAGGGATGAATAGGTTAGAGAGCTTAGTGGGTATAATATGGAGGGATATGAGAGCAGGGCCTGGGTGGGATTGTGTTCGGTGCACACTTGATAGTCCAAAGAGCTTCTTTCTGCACTGTAGGGTTCTGTGATCTACTTCAAGAGCACCAGTCTCTCATTTTGTTCTTACAGCACTATTGATATTTTGGATCTGCCTGCAGGTCTCAATAAGTTGTGAATCAAACATGCAACTTTGTGAAAACAATGATATAATTCAGTTCCTTCTTCCTCTTCTTTACAGTGAACTTAGTTACAATTGTGATTCTCAAGTGCAGAAATTGTGGCCTCTCCAAATGTGTCACTCTCTACCTGGTAGCCATGGCAATGGCTGATCTACTCGTCATTGCATTCGACCTGATTTTGAGACAGATTCCAATTGTTTATAAAGAAACATTTGATTTTGTGAAATCCATCGCCACGTGTAACATCCACGCCGTCCTACTTTTTGCCGCCACTGACTGTTCTGTTTGGTTTACTGTCACATTCACCTTCGATCGATTTGTGGCAATTTGTTGCCTGAAACTGAAAAGCAAATATTGCAGTGAGAAAATAGCAACAACAGTTATTTTAACAGTAACTGTGCTGAGCTGTTTCAAGAATCTGTTCTGGTATTTTATGTTATTCAGTAAGTATGCACTGATGAATGAACCATGGTTTTGTGATTCTTCAATGGATGTTCTATATTCTACACTGTTTGTAACGCTCGAGTGCCTCCACAATTTTCTAAACCCCCTTGTCCCTTTTCTCCTGATTCTGCTCCTCAATGTTTTTACTGTCAGGCATATTTTACTGAGCAGCAGAGCCCGAAAAAGACTCCGGAATCAAAACACAGGCCAGAATGTTAAAGACCCAGAGATGGAGAGTCGAAGGAAATCCATCATGTTACTGTTTTTTATCTCTGCCAATTTCATCCTGCTATGGTCAGTGTTAATGATATACAGTATATGGAGCCGGCTGTATTATTTTGGATATCGAGAAATACTCATGGATTATTACGTGATGGAATTAGGCTTCATGATGCAGCTCCTGAGCTGCTGCACAAACACTGCTATTTATGCAGTTACCCAAACAAAGTTCAGAGAGCAGGTGAAATATGTGCTGAAATACCCTTTCATCAAATTCCTCAATCTTTTCAACATCAAGAAGAAATGAGTCATTCAGGCACTCCAGAATGTTTTCATTTCAACTCCTTTTTAAATTTGGGGAGGTGTTCTGCTACACATTGTTCACTTCCTCACAGTAGTTTTACTAGAAAGTTCCTTGCATCACTAGACTGGAAATGTGAAATACAATGGGTGTGTATTCACATAGAAAATGAACACAAAACATTTATGATGTTACAGTGCTGGTCAGAGCAGAAATAGGCCAACAGTTACCCCCAGCAGCTCAGGCAAAAATGTAGGTGTGTAAAGCTCAATCCATGTTGTGTCTTAAAGCATATTTGGAAGACAATTGCACTCGAATTTAACTTGCAGAGATGAGAATTCCCCTTGAAATAAGAAACAACAATCGCAGAAGATGAGAGGGAATGAGAAATAAAAAAAGATAGATAAAGGGCAGAGAGAAATAGAGAGAGAGACAATTTGAAGAAGGCAGGAAGAAGAAAAAAAATGAGAGAAGGTGGGAGAGTGAGACAGAGAGAGAAAGAGAGAGTTGCAGGGAGAGAATGGTAAGAAATAAATAGTCTCAAGAACGGCAGGAAATAATTAGCCTTGATGTACAAATCCAACAATTTAACTGACACAGTGACTCATGCATTAATATACGGGTATGTGAAAAACTCTGATACAATTTCCCATTTGAAAAAGAATCGTTTGATTTATTTCTTCGTCATTGCAATTATTGATAATATCTGTTAGTTCTATTTTGGAAATATGAATGGATAAGTCTGAATTTTGACAGGATAATCAACATTGTTTGGACCTCTTGGCTTACAGATGGAAATGGATGAGGAGTCTGCAATCAGCTGGGACGAGCTTCCCCGAGTTAATCCCATATTCTGCTGTGATTGGGAAACATCAGTTATTAACACTCTGCACAATTTTCAGACTGTTCATCCATTTGTATCTGTATGCCAAGAGGGCCAAGCAATGTTGATTATCCTGCAAAAATTCAGACTTATCCATTCACATTTCCAAGAACTGAAAGATGTTATCAATAATTGCAATTGTGAAGAAGTAAATCAACCGTTGCTGTTCGGGATGGGAAATTATATCAAAGTTTTTTCTTTCACACATCAGTACATTGATGCACAATATCGTAGTTGGCCAGAAAGATGAGGTTTTAATTACACAGTAACACAGCCAAGTTGTTATAGACAGAACAGGCAATGAGTCAGTTGCATTTATTGATGCATTATAGCTCATCAACTTGAAAGCAACTTGGGAAAATATTATATTATTATTATATTGAACACATAAGAGGGGACTCAGGGATCATAGTGGCCAACAGTTACCGTAGATTGTAGAAAGAGATTAATCATGGTATGACCCTGAGGACTATCTGAACACAAAGGTGATGTATTTGGAAATCTTGCTAAGATTTCAAATTCCAGTAGTAGTGAAGCAAACAAGCTTTGAGAAATATGGACTAATTAACAAGGAGCATGGGTACGAATAAGCAGCAGGAAGGAGAGATGTTGGAAAGTACCAGGCAAATCACAACTGTGGGAAAACGGAACTCTGGTGCAATGAGCTCAGAACGCCAAAAAATATTACTGAAGGAGGAAACACGTGTGGGATGACAACATATCAGAAACTCTGGGGCAGAAATTATTGGTGCAAAAGGTGGAAAGAACATCTATAAGGACAAGCGAAATTTCTCTTGTCCACATGAAAACAGGTAATGGGCAAACATCAAGTGACACTAACATGTACTTTCACAGCACATTAACCAGCACCTCAGTATGAGCAACTTAAGAGCCAGCTGATCTATTATGCATGGGACATTGAAAACATTCCAGACAGTTAGGGGAGATTACAAAGAACAAAGAACAAAAACAGCACGGGAAACAGGCCCTTGGGCCCAACGAGCCCGCGCTGCCACCCCAATGTTCCCACCTCTGCCTGTGATCTCTATCTATGTTTATAGATCTATGGATTAAAAACCAAATTTGAGACAATTTAGGGAGAATTTGTTTTGCCAATTATCCTAAGAGCACATCTTTGGGGTGTGAGAGAAAACTGGAGCACCCGGAGAAAACCCACGTAAGCACGGGGAGAATGTGCAAACTTCCACAGACACAGGCCCAAATCCATGTATCTGCACAGCACAGCGATCGTCACTGAGCTGTCGTGTTGCCATCAAATGGTCCAGGTCAAGCATACACTAACGACATATAGCACAAGGATACTCTCGAAAAAAATCCAAGAGCAGCCCTCTCACGACCCATCGCGTGTATGCCACTTGTTAGACAACAAGGTGCACCAAAGCACCTGTAAGATAAAAACAAGTACGTCAATATCATCATCTATTTACACACTTCCCAGGGACTTCCATGGCTCATGACCCCTATTTTAAGTCAGTTTTCTATACCCCTCCATTCCCATTCTGTTCATGTGCCCATCTAAGTATTTCCTAAATAACTCCACAGTGCCTGCCTCCGCCACTTTACTTGGCAGCGCATTCCATACCCCCACCACCCTCTGTGTGAAAAAACTCCCTCTAGCATCCAAATTAAACCTTACCCTCCTCACCGTAAGCCCGTGACCTCTCCTGCTATTCAAGTCCATCCTAGGAAAAAGCTTAACCCTGTTTACTCTATCTATACCCCTCATAATCTTGTACACCTCTATTAGATCTCCTCTAAGTCTATGTCTTTCTAAGGAAAACTGTCCCAATTTGCCTAACCTCTCCTCGTAACTCAGACCTTCCATAGCAGGCAGCATCCTGGTAAACCTCCTCTGCACTCTCTCCAGAGTCTCCATATCCTTCCAGTAGTAAGGCGACCAAACTGGACAAGCATTCCAAATGAGGTCTAACCAACGTTTTATACAACTGCAACACTAAAGGCCACTCTTGTACTCTATCCTTTCCTATAACGACTATCCTACCATATGCTTTCTTTCCACTTTCTTTTGTACACCTGCACCCCCAGGTCCCTCTGCGTTTCTATACTCTTAATAGCTTTATCATATCCCCCGCTACATTCTTTCTCCTGAAATGCATCACCTCACATTTATCAGGATTGAATTCCATCTGCCATCTATCTGCCCAAGCTACCAGCTTATCTATGTCTACCTATACCAGCCTATCTAGGTGCCTATCTATTATCTTTTACAGATAACTTGTAAATTAATACAAAGAGAGGCAGACAGAAATAGATAGATTGGGAAAGCAAGGATAGACAAGGAGAATGAAAGAAAGAACGATATGCAAAGGAAATAAAGAATAATGATAGACAAGTATGAAATGAAGAGATAGAAAGAAAATGTCTTTGGAAAAAAAGTATTGGAGAAAGAAAGAGATAGAGATGGGAAGAAAAATATAGAACGATTGAAAGCTATGGACATTTGAAGAGAGAAAGGTAGCAGTGAGAATTTAAAAAAAGGCATAGAAGCAAAGAGAGAGAGATCGAAATTCAAGAAGATAGAAAGGAAAAGAGACTGGATGAGGCATAATAGGTAAAAAAAGACGAGAGAGATAAAAGAGAGGTGCAATGAGATTTAAAAAAAGAGACTGTAATAAAGTGAGATAGAAAAAATTAGAATGATCGAATTGAATTGACGTAGTATTGACACTGTTATTGGAATACAGTGAAAATTATCGTTTGCAAATAAAGTATTGTTTATAAAGTATTGCTGCGAGATAACAGTGCTAACTAATGTGCCACCATGTAGCCCCTCTTGTCTTTTGTCCTCTGGTGTTCCACAACCCTACCCAAACAGGTTTCACATTGTCCAGGCGAATGTCCTTCCTCATTATTGCATTAACACCGTCCTTAATAAGCAACGCTATCCCCACCCCCTTCCATTTCCATCTATCTTTCCGGCGTATTGAATAAACCTTAGTTTCCAAATGTGATCGCCCTGGATCCAGGTTTCTGGATCCCAATTACACCATATCCACGAATGACTGTGCGGTTAATTCATCAACTTTATAACAAATTCTCCTTGCATTGAGACACAGAACTTTCAGGCTTGATTTTTTTTTTTGGCATTTATGCTCCTCTTAGAAATATGCTGCAACGTGACTTTTTTTTGATTTTTATCTTGTGTTGCTCTGACTCCCAATGTTCTCCTCGCTGTTTTTTTTTTCTGTCCCCACTTTACTCCTGACAGCTTTCCTGCATCGGGTCCCACGCCCCTGCCATATTCGTTTAAACCCTCCCCAACGATGATAGCAAACATTTCCCAAGCCCATTGGTTCCAGACCTGCCCAGTTGCAGATAGATCAATTTGTATTATTTGAATTCTACTTGGTAGCTGCCATAAGCAGTGTGTATTAATATATTAACACATTCATCAGAAGCCAGGTAACAAGTCGTGAATATCAGAAGCTGCCAGAAGCAGCCATTTACTTAACAGTACCATGTAAGTAAAGCTCTGTTATTTTAAGTCCCCAAGCTTCCTAATCTCAATTGTACAATGTACAACACTAATACTCAGGGTTAGCTCCTATACAATAGAGTTAAGGTAACACCTCAAAGTTTGGGCAGTGGTGAGGGGAGAAGGAAAGTAGGAAAACAAATCATAAAATCCTACAGTACAGAAAGAGGCCCTTTGGCCCATTGAGTCTGTACCGAACACAATCCCACCCAGGCCCTAGCCCCATATCACTACATATTATACCCACTAATCCCTCTAACCTACACATCCGTGGACGCTAAGGGGCAATTCCTTAGCATGGACAGTCAACCTAACCTGCACATCTTTGGACTGTGGGAGGAAACCGGAGCACCAGGAAGAAACCCACGCAGACTCAAGAAGAATGTGCAAACTCCACACAGACAGTGACCTGAGCCGGGAATCGAACCCAGGTCCCTGGAGCTGTGAAGCAGCAGTGCTAACCACTGTGCTACCATGCTGCTCCGTGGAATAGTTCAGAATCAGGCCGAAAGGCAAGTAAAAATATTTGGCTGGAGGAGGACGTGCAGCAATTGGAGCGCCTGTTTCGCATAGAGGGTCTAATCATGTTAGTGGCATCACAACAGTCGGAATGGCTGGATCAGCTGGTCTGCAGTTTATGAGAGTCATAACATTTTTCATGTTTGACATTAAGGAGTTTCTGAGGTATCATTTCGGAAGTTTGAAATCTGTTGGAGCCATTGGACTATGTGTGAGTTTCTACGGAATCACAGAAACAATTATTGCTGCAAGCAGTATGTCACTCATGCACTGGATTAGCAAATCAGAATCATGACGTAATGTTATTTCCCTGCAGTTTTCCTGCACATTGTTTCTAATCCTATGATCATCCTCTGAATGTTTCAATTGAACCTGTCTCCACCACACTTCTTGGTATTGCATTCCAGACCCCAAACACTAATTGTATCAATAAAGTTGTTTCTCCCATCGCATGTGATTCTTTTGTAAATCACTTTAAATCTGTGCCTTTTTTTTATTCCTTTGACGCGTGGGAGCAGTTTCACTCAATGTATTCTTTCCAGCTCCTTATAATTAAGAACACTCAAATTAAACCTCCTAGCAGTGATTCTCCAAGAACATCCGCAATGTCTCCAATCTATGCAAATGTTTTTTACTATTGTATTTTTTTAAAATATGCAATTTACGATACCAGCGCTTCAGTTAGAACTCCTTCACACGTAATATCAGCGGAGTTTTATAACATAAATTGGGAGTCTTTCTAACGGGATGTTTACAAAAAACATAATTATTTCAGTGTAGAGAATTTGACGTTTTTAACAAGCATGAGAGAGGTGGAATAAATAGAACCATAGAAAATTACAGCTCAGAAATAGGCCATTGGCCCTTCTTGCCTGGGCCAAACTATTTTTTGCCTAGTCCCACTAACCTGCACCTGAACCATATCCCTCCACATCCCTCTCATCCATGAACCTGTCCAAGATTATTTTAAATGTTAAAAGTGACACCGCACTTTATCCGGCAGCTCATTCCACATTCCCACCATTCTCTGCATGAAGAATTCCGCCCCCCCCCAACAAATTCCCTTTAAACTTTTCTCCTTTCATCCTTAATCCATGCCTTCTGTTTTTTTTTCTCTCTAACTCAGTGGGAAAAGCCTATTTGCATTTATTCTATCTATACCCATCAAAACCTTCTATTATCAAATCTTCCCTCATTCTTCTACTCTATAGGGAATAAAGTTTTAACCTATTCAATCTCTTTCTGTAACACAGCTTCTCAAGTCCCGGCAACATTCTTGTGAAACTTCTCTGCACGTTTTTCAAACTTATTTGCATCCTTCCTATAACTAGGCGATCAAAACTGTACACATGGTAGCACAGTGGTTAGCACTGCTGCTTCACAGCTCCAGCATCCTGTTTCAATTCCCGGTTCGTGTCACTGTTTGTGTGGAGTTTGCACATTCTCCTCGTGTCTGCGTGGGTTTCCTCTGGGTACTCCGGTTTCCTCCCACAGTCCAAAAATGTAAGGGTTAGGTGGATTGGCCATGATAAGACATTGCCCCTTAGTGTCCAGTGATGTGTAGGTTAGCGGGATTAGTGGATATAATGTGTACGGATATGGGCGTAGGGCCTGGGTGGGATTGTGTTCGGTGAAGACTCGACGGGCCGAAGGGCCTCTTTTTGCACTGTAGGAATCTATGATTCTATAATACGCTACAATCGGCCTCACCAATGCCTTAAACAATCTTACCATAACACTCCAACTTTTATACTCAATATTCCGATTTACAAAGGCCAATGTACCAAAAGCACTCTTTACAACTCTATCCACCTGTGACGTCACTTCTAAGGAATTCTGTACCTGTATTCCCAGATCCCTCTGTTCAACTGCACCCTTCAGAGTCCTACCATTTAGCCTATACGTCCTACTTTGGTTTGTTCTTCCAAAGTGCAATACCTCACACTTATCTGTGTTAAATTCCATTTGCCATTTTTCAGCTCATTTTTCTAGTTTGTCTAAATCCCTCTGCAAGCTTTGAAAACCTTTCTCACTGTCCACTACACTTCCAATCTTCGCATCATCAGCAAATTTGCTGATCCAATTTATCTGTTTATCATCCAGATCATTGCTATAGATAGAACATAGAACATCGAACATTACAGCGCAGAACAGGTCCTTCAGCCTTCGTTGTTCCACAGACCAATTATGAAAAAAGCAATGACCCTCCAAACTAAACTATTGCCTTTTCGTCCATAAACTTATCTACTAACCTCTTGAACGCCACCAAACTTGGCGCATCTACAACTGCTGGAGGCAGGGCATTCCACTCCCTAACCACCCTCTGGGTAAAGAACCTACCTCTGATATCCGTCCTATAACTACCGCCCCTTAATTTAAAGCTATGTCCCCTCGTGCTAGCTTTCTCCATCCTAGGAAAAAGGCTATCACTGTCCACCCTATCTAAACCTCTAATCATCTTATATGTTTCAATAAGGCCTCCTCTTAGCTGCCTTCTTTCTAACGAAAACAACCTCAAATCCCTCAGCCTCTCCTCATAAGACCTGCCCTCCATACCAGGCAACATCCTGGTAAACCTCCTCTGTACCCTTCCAATGCCTCCACATCTTTCTTATAATGTGGGGACCAGAACTGCACACAATACTCCAAGTGCGGCCGCACTAGAGTTTTGTACAGCTGCAACATGACGTTGCGGCTCCGAAATTCAATCCTCCTACCAATAAAAGCCAATAAAATAAAAGTAGTCTGTGTATGAGCTGACTGGGTTCTATTGGTTGTGATGATGGGCGGCCTGCGTTACTCCAGTTGTTCTATTGTTTTAACCACTTCTGATAGTGCAAAGTGATTTTTGGATTGAGCATGGTTTTCCAAATCCAGTGCTTCGGTAGTTCAAGACAATACATTGAAATAGATATTCAACAAAAAGTCTGAAATAGGCATTTTAATCTCTTAACTGAGTTTGAGAGCAGCCAGATGCTCGGGTGTGGCGGGGGAGGGGGGACACCTTCTGACGCTTGGAGGTGAATTAGTTTTTCGTCTTAGTCACGTGAAGGTCATCGCTGAAGCTCTGAGATAGAGGGACACCGGTAAAGGTGTTTGAGAAAAAAATGGAGGTGAGAATAAAAGTCCGTGGTGGGGCAGCTATGAGAAGTTTTTGTTATTCGTTATTACGATAAGCACAACATAATTTTAGGAGGTTAACGATTCCGTCTCTAATTGGAATTGATTCTATCAAAACACAGGTTGAAACGGATGTCGTAATCTGATATTTCCAAATGATATTTTTTCCAAAGTTTAAATCATGATGCGTTTGCTGCTCCCCTGAGGCGGTCCCTCGGGGTATAAAGTGCAACGTTTCCAAATGTCAGATCTCAACAGAGAGAATTCACCTTTCGTACAAAGTGGCAGAACATGCGTGATCTTTTTAACCGAATTGAGAAAATGTACTATCTAGTTCTAGCGGTTATTGGTGTTCCTGGTGAGTGAGTAATAAATATCCAAGTTTTGGAAACGAAAAATTGCGTGAGGTTATTATTATTTTTTCTCTTTGCAATTGAAAATGTCACGAGTATGTTTAGTGTCGAAGGCAGCAGAAACCCAATGAGTGACATCATTTTCATTAGTCAAATCTGTTTAATTACTGATGCCTTCTGTTACGGTCCCCTGAACTGGAAACAAACTTCTGGGTTTTTTTTATATATTGTTCAGGCTCCCTGTTATTGACTGAACTTGAGAATAGTGTACACCATTATCAGTACTTGGCACAAGACTTGTTCTGCGGAAAGATTTGTAGATGCGCTGTGCTGCTCTTTGCCCAAGGCAGCGCAGGTTCTGAAAGAAGGATTGTCTGTCAATACAGAATCCCGCTTCGTCTGTGCCATCAAATGCAGTTCAGTTGCCATTGGTAATGCTTTTGCTAGGAGCGAATATCTGCATCCAACATATAACATGCATCGAACATATAATATGCATTGCTCTCAAAATAGATTTGGGACATCCTGTTACCGATTCCATGTATAACTGGAATGGTCTGTCATTGTAGAATTCGACTTAATGTGCAGAACTAGCTAATCTGTGGCAAACATTTTGATTGAGAAGCTGTTGCTTAGAATAATGAATAGTATTGTTTAAGTGCAATGTTGTTTCCCCAGTGAGAATATGTGAGGCCTGAGCGTTTCCTTTAGTAGATTTCTGTTGGGCTAATGGGCTTTAACGGGCTTGATGACTAAGTAAATAAAACCGAATGAACACGCTCACATCTATCATTTGGGTTTTAGTCACATGACTAATGGGCTTGAAATTTGCATTTATTAAGCATTAGGGCGGCACGGTAGCGCAGTGGTTAGTACTGCTCCTTCACAGCTCTAGGGTCATGAGTTCGATTCTCGGCTCGGGTCACTGTCTGTGTGGAATTTGCATGCTCTCTTCGTGTCTGTGTAGGTTTCCTCCGGGTGTTCTGGTTTCCTCGAACAGTCCAAGGATGTGCAAGTTAGGTTGATTGGCCGTGCTAAAAAATTGCCCCTTAGTGTCCAGCGTAGTGTAGATTAGAGAGATTAGTGGGTATAATGTGTAGGGATATGGGGGTAGGGTCTGGGTGGAATTGTGTCCGGTGCAGACTCAATGGGCTGAAGGGCCTCTTTCTGCACTGTTGCGTTCTATGATCTCTGAGAAAGAGATGCCTCCTTCAGCTGGAGACATATTAATAGAGACCTTGCACATCGAGTTTTTTTTCATTATCAAGATCTAGTCGGCTGCTAAAGAATTGCGTCATTAATGACGCATTTAAAAAAAAAATCACAATTCTTTCTGGTACAATACTGTGCGAAATTATGACAACATCAAATTTCATGTAAGTTATTTGTTAAATTTGAATCCTGCTCACAAGATAAAAATGGAGGATGGAAAGTGGCATAGTAGTTAGAACTGCTGCCTCAGAATTCCAGGTAGCGGGTTCTCGTGTCTTTGTGGATATCCTCAGGAAGATACAGTTTTCTCCCACAGTCGAAAAGGTTCGGTGGATTGGCCATGATAAATTGACCCATTGTATCCGGTGATTAATTCAGTGGACTGGCCATGGT
The DNA here is from genome assembly GCA_024679065.1 of Sphyrna mokarran. Classification (NCBI taxonomy): domain Eukaryota; kingdom Metazoa; phylum Chordata; class Chondrichthyes; order Carcharhiniformes; family Carcharhinidae; genus Sphyrna; species Sphyrna mokarran. The sequence goes on along the minus strand of JAGIQG010000043.1, from coordinate 183,768 downwards.
AAAATGCACGGTGTTACAGAGGGTGAGGCTGAGGAAGGGACTAGTGGATACTGGTCCTAATCCTCTGCCAGAGAATTGTGTAGACTTTATGGTCCAAATGGCTTCCTACTGCATGTAGGGATTCCTATCTATTCTTCTGTGATTCATCTTTATTTAGATATTGGAGTCATGTCAGAGGAAAATAAATAAATAACGTTTAAAATGAGTTTAATTAAAAATTGTGATATTATGAACACGTTTAGTGGGACAACCCACCTTGTGCAAATGTTTCTCTGTCGCCTCCCCGCCTGCCCCTGCATCAGTTGAGTCAGTAACGACTGCGTTACAGCACTTAGGTATTTGTCATTAAAATATCACCGATGACCTGCCAAAAAAATGGCTATTGTGCTTCATGGAATCGCTACAGTGCAGAAGGAGGCCATTTAGCCCACTGAGTCTGCGCCAACCACAATCCCAACCAGGCCATACCCTCATTTACCAAGCTTGTCACTAAGGGGTAATTTAGCATAACCATCCTGGGGCTGTGGGAGGAAACCGGAGAATCTAGAGGAAACCCCTGCAAACACGGGAAGAGTGTGCAAATCCCATGCAGGCGGTAACACAAGCCGGGAATCAAATCTGGGTCACTGGGTCACTGCTAGGCATGGTGTCACCGCGCTGCCTTTGTCACTTGAATCCATTCATTTATTTTTTGGTCATCAATGGTAAACACATTTTTTTTTAATTCACTGTTTATGTCTAGGTTATTAATGGTAAATGTTTCACCTTCAGTTCATGGTTCAATTTCACTTCTCTGTTTTTTACAGTTAATCTACTGGCGATCCTGATCTTATCCCGGGGAAAGTGTGGTCTATCTACCTGCACCACTCGCTACCTGGTGGCCATGGCAACAGCTGATCTGTTGCTTATTGTCGATGAGGTTATTCTGTGGTGGATCAGTAACTACTATTTCCCGAGATCTTTCCTGAATATGACACCCGTGTGCAGCGTTATCATTGTCCTGAGCCGTGCTGCTACAGACTGTTCTGTCTGGTGTACTGTCATTTTCTCGTTTGATCGATTTGTGGCTATTTGTTGCCAGAATCTCAAAATAAAGTATTGCACCAACAGAACTGCGACCATTGTCCTAATAACAACATGCAGCCTGATCTGTTTAAAAAATATCCCCTTCTATTTCCCACAAGAATCTGGGATGATCATTGACAACAAATCATGGTACTGCTTTATGAATCCTAACTATTATACAGACCCCGCATGGGTGGGATTTGACTGGTTTGACACTGTTATAACCCCACTTTTACCATTCACTTTCATTGTGTTGCTCAATGCTCTGACGGTCAGACATATTTTAGTGGCAAGCCGGGTCCGTCGGGGCTTGAGGGGTGAAAGCAAGGCAGGAAATCGCAGTGACCCAGAAATGGAGAGTCGGAGGAAGTCCATCATTCTGCTCTTCACCATATCTGGCAACTTCATTTTGCTGTGGTTGTTAACGGTTATCGAATTCTTCTACTATAACATGGCAGGGAAAGATCCAGGACATTACAACGATTCTGAATATATATTTCAGCAAGTTGGATGGATGCTGAGGAACTTAAGTTGCTGCACAAACACTTTTATTTATGGGGTGACGCAGTCCAAATTTAGAGAGCAGATAATAAGCCTCAGGAATTATCCAGTTAAATCCATAATCCAGTTTATTAATAAGCAATGTAACCAAAAGACACCAAGAGGCAGGAGTGTGTGAATGGAATATTAGAACATAGAAAAACTAGAGCACAAACAACTCCTTCGGCCCACACGCTGTGCCGATGATATCCATACCCACTAAGCTTACCTATAACCCTCAATTCCATTAAGTCCCATGTACTCATCCAGAAGTTTCTTGAAAGACCCTATCGAATTTGCCTCCACCACCACCGACAGCAGCCGATTCCACTCACTCACCACCCTCTGAGTGAAAAATTCACAGATTTGCACGATATTCTCTGGAATGTATAGTGCTCTGTTACTCAAGAGTAAAGTTACGAAATTTGGAATCCAATTGGCCAAAACGAAACTGGGATCACCAGCAGCAGGAGATCAGGGAAACTTCAGCCAGAGCACTTCTTACCCATTCCTATTCCAAGTGCTTAATCCTCAACACTACATAGTACTTCAGAATTAATGATTTATTGTACAGAGGCAGAACTGCTCCAGTTCTTATTTGATTGAAATCTTTAAGTGTAGCACATTTATGCAATCTATCACCCATAGATTTTCCCTTCCAGGTCACTGCCAGCTCTCTCGCCTTGAAACAGGCATCAGACAGAAATGTCATGTCCGAGGAAGGCCAAGTGAGGGGTTTGATTTCAAGAATGAAAAATAGTCCTAGGAAAATGTTTACTCAGGTTATTATGCACATACTGGTCAAAATATTGGTTTATAAGCACAGCCGCTGAATTTCACTGATGTGGGATTGACTACGTATATATCTCTTTGATCTTTTAGACCTCTCTGCACAAGTTGACAGATTTCGTGTCTCCTTTTTCCATAATGCCTCTCTATAACTCTGTGAGCACGGTTCTCACCAGAATCCATAGATATCGAATACTAATCAGGGTATATATTAAAATTGCTTGTGTTACCGCTATTGTGCCTTTATTTCTTATGTCGCTCATGATCCATTCTTGTTCATCCTCGATTTATCACTAACATCCTGCCTTGAGTGAAATATCGTAAATTCAATTGTCACCTGTAATCTGATGAAACTTAATATCGTTCACCAGTACCTCTTTTAAACTTCCTCACCACCAGCAACGTGGTTCGGATGCGCAAAATCCGGACTCTTTGTGACTTAGCTCTCTGCTCCTTTGTTTCTCTGAACATTTTTGCTATGATTACCAGATGCGATAATTCCCTTCCTCAATGCTGAACGCCGTTCTCTGCAAAAACAGCAAGGGAAGTGTTTTCCCGTGTTGCTCATTTTTACCAGGATGTTGCCTGGTCTGGTGGGAAGGTCTTATGAGGAGAGGCTGAGGGACTTGAAGTTGTTTTCGTTAGAGAGAAGAAGGTGACTTAACTGGGGCATACAAGATGATCAGAGGATTAGATAGGGTGGACAGTGAGAGTCTTTTTCCTCAGATGGTGATGACTAACACGAGGGGACATAGCTTTAAATTGAGGGATGATAAATATAGAACAGATGTCAGAGGCGGGTTCTTTGCTCAGAGGGTGGTAAGGGCGTGGAATGCCCTGCCTGCAGCAGTTGTGGACTCACCAACATTAAGGGCGTTTAAATGGTCAGTGGATAGGCATATGTATAATATTGGAATAGTTTAGGTTAGAGGATCATTACATTCGTTCCACTGGTCGACGCAACATCGCTGTACTGCGCTGTAATGTTCTATGTTCTATGCTACATATTACCAAATCATCCAATAGCAGTCTAATGTTAATTGATAACAAGCACGGGTCGGTTAACCGTCCCAACAAACACTCCCAAATGACATGTAGTGCCGGGTATCAGAGACAGAAAATCTCCAGATAAGTATTTTTATTCACTTACAGTAGACAGAGGAAATGCAGACTAAATCTCTTCTGCATCTAGCCCACCAACCGCTCCCCCCCCACCCCCGCTTCCCCGCAACACGTTAGGCAGACTAACAGACTGAGTCAGGGATACAAATGGAAAGTATGCATGACACAGAGAGAACAGTGAGACAGAGTCTCAGAGCTAAAATATAATCACAAAGAAAAGCAGCATGAGTGAATGTTGTAATAGGTCGCTCCCAGCTTCATTAAAAGTAAAACTTACATGTCATTAAAAATCCTCTGAAACTTTGCTCCACTAGCTTCAGGGCAAATGTATTCATCGGTGCATCAAAAGACCTAAACTGTGCAAATTACTCCAAGTGTGCTCTGTCAAATGATGTTTACAACTGTATTTAAAAACTCATATCCTTCAAATAAAGACCACCTTGCGAATTGTTCCCGAAATCGATTGCTTTATGCGCGTGGCAACGGTGAGTGAAATGGCGAAATGGGGGTAGAAAGAGGGAAGGCTAAATGATGCAACTGATTGGGCAATAAATTTGGACAAAGTATGACATATGTAGCTACATGTCAATTGGGAAAGAAGGAGAAAGTGAGGGGGAGAGGGAGGGAGGTAAAGAGAGAAAGAAAGAGAGGGTGATGTAAAACGTCAAGAAGACAGAAATCGAGCATGGGGGCTGTAGAAACAGAAAGACAGAACATGATCTTATTTGAATCTGGTTTGGATGGGAGTTGGGGGGGGGGTTGTAACTTTTCTTGGTGTCTTTAAGTTCTGTCAGCCTCTTGTCTGGTGACTCCCGGGTTCCTCACTTGGTTGTCCATTTCACCAGGTTAGTGAATCTTCCAGCAACTTCCATGATCTTGTTTGCCGCTGCATCCAAAAGGTAATGGGCCAGAATTTCCGATCGCCATCGGAACTGTGTGGTCCACCCAAAATGGACAAAAAAACACACTTTATACAAATGCGTTGGAACACCCCCGCAATGTATGCAGCATCTTCAGACCAACAATGAAACCTTCAGACCAGGCCCCAGGTACTTCAAGAAATGGCTGACCATGGACTCTTACAACGTGGCAAGTTTGAAAATGACTGAGGTCCAGGATCAAAAAAAAGCTTTCTTACAGTGAAAATGGGGTCCTGTTTGCTCTTAGTATATATTTGTATTTGGATTTCATTCTTTTTGCTATTTTTAAGTAGCTAATATTATTGTTATTGCCTCACTCGAGTTGTATTTTTAAACTTATTTCAATTATTGGACATGAATATTTTTTATTATCCATGAATAAATAAATGTTTTATTGGTTTCAAATTTGTGAAAATACTATTTGGAATCATAGAATCATAGGTGTGAAATTATCTACGTCGCTATAAATCTATATTATTACGATTGTAATTTCTGGTCGGCGCAACGTCGAAGGCCGAAGGGCCTGTTCTGCGCTGTAATATTCTATGTTCTAATATGTTTGGCATGTGTATTTTTTTTTAGTTTAGAACATGGCCATTGAAAGGTTTGCTGGAAAAAGTAAACGCAGAATTTCTCTGACCATGATTTGGAAGACGTAATTTGTGAAGTGGTTTGATCAAGATAAAATGAAAAGCCAATTGATTATACATAATGTGTATGTGTGAGTGTTGTGTGTGTGAGTGAGAGAGACAGTGATACACGCACAAGATAATGGAAAAGTAATTGCGCTTTCTTGAACTGTCACATATGCCTTGGTTACTGCAGAGCGAAATATGCTTGAATCAAGTCACATTACATATACCTATTGTGATGGGAGGGAAAATGGTGCATCATAGCAGTGAAACTCTGAAGCTGAGGCAGATAAGGCAGTCTGATGAATTCTCTGACATTACGGTTCAGGGGGTCGAGTGTTCAGGGAGGGGAAGGCCTGTGATGACACGTTTGCTGTAATGGAGGAAGAACACCCAGGAGTTTCAGGAAGTGAGGAGCCTTTGTTACTTACAGAGGAAGACTCCACACCTTCTGTACCTGCGCTTCTCACCGTCAATGACAGTGAGAAAGAGCTTATTAATAAACTGTGTGCTGTTGCTACGGTGTTGACTGAAGGTTATACTGAAACAGGAAGGCTGTCACCCGGAGTGATACAGCTCCAAATAGCGAATGAGCTTCTGAGATACCATCATGAGAGTTCAGTGCAGCTGACTGAGCTGCTGAGACAGAGAAATGAGTCTCTTCGGTGGTTAGTAATTAAAATGATGAGACCTGCTTGTGTGTTCCATTTTAATTACTTAATCCAATTTGTTTATGTTAACATTTCCGCCCTCTTTAATTAAATTACTCAATTCGTCTTCTCATATTAGAATATTACATTTCAACATTTGAATAAATAAATTTAAGTTAAATGGAAAAATTTGATTGAACAAATGAGAAAAATAATGTTCTAATTACAAAGGTTTGCCCATGTTCATACTTAACATAACATAATTACCTCAACTTAAAAAATTTACGAAAAATATATTCTATAACTTCAACACCATAACCATTGAAACATATTTCGACTTTAATAAAACGGTTTCTTTATTTTTGTAGACAAATGGGGTGGGGGAGGATTTAAAGGGAGGAAAAGATACAAGGTAGAGAAGGGAAGTGCTTGGGAAAATGAGTTAAACATTTTAAAAGCTCATTGTCCGAACAACAGCGGTTCCCAATCAATCTCGAACTATTCTTGGAGGTTGAAGCTCCTTTTTTTCCCTCATCCAACCCCTCCATTGCCGTTGGCAATTGATCCTTGGAGTGAATGTTCAATCCATGCTGGAGTGTTAGTATTGAGAAAATGCACAATTCAAGACAACAATCTTTGTCCCCATCTCCTTTGGACACTGCAATGTCTTCATTACACCATTTTTTCTCTCCACCGCCTGACCTGTTGCTATGTGGGGCGTCCCGTTGCTTGCTTGCTGAAGAACAATCTCCTGGTGTGCATACCAACCGACATTATTTCATATCTTGTCCTTTGCCGATACATTCTGATGGGTGGAGAATTGATTTGCCCCTTCGTCAGGCAAAGATGTGGCCGGATTCTTCGTTCATGGTGACCTTGTAGCGGCAAGAGAGTACCTAGTGATTCTTAAACTCATTGCTGACAGCCTGAATGCTTGTGAGACATGACTCCCTATTTCCAGTCTGCTCGAGATTCTCAATACCTGTCAGAGACATAGTTCACACCCCCTTACAAAAGACTTGCATATATCAACTGAGGCGTTAAATGTACTTAAGGTATTTAAAGTAATTACTGAAGTGTGCATGGATGAGCATAAAGTACATTATTAAAATATTGATGTATTTCTTCACTTAGGCTTGTCAGAATGAAGATAAAGTGCATTCTTAAATTATGTATGTATTTCGTTGCTGAGGCTTGTAGGAATCTATATAAACTGCATTATTAAAATATTTATATCTTTCGTTACTTCGGCTTGTAAGATCACACAACGGAACTTAAATTATTTTTCTTAATTCATGACTGAGGCTTGTAATGATTAATATAAACTGCAGCACTTCAATCAAAATGTTTTCAATCATACCGACCTCATAACTTCGCTGCTCAGAAAGCAGGTGGAATATTCAGTTTAATACCTGACGGAACATCCTTGCAGGCAGACCAGTTTCACGCTTTCTTGTTAAAGTGCATTGTGCTGCTTCAGCGCAACAAAACCCCGATTAGGACCCGAACCAGAAGTTTGAGAGAACCGCACTTTGAGCGTAAATGCAGGTGTGCATGCGGGGGACTTCTGGGACGGTCCCAAAACGCGTGTCCAGTTCTCCAACAGCGGAATCTGACACTCGGGTTGGAAATTAGGTCGCATAACGTTTGGAAAGATCATTGGCTGTGCAGGGCTCTGGCCTCATTGGCCGGTGCACCTATTTGCCTGATCTACCGCATGGAAAATTATCTCATTTTTTTGTACCTTAGCTTATGAATAATGAGCTCAGAATGAATGATTCACTTTCTGCTCAATCAGCTCAACACAGCAATTTTCCCCCCACTGCCCGGATAAAGATGATGGCGCTGGACTGGGGTAGGCGCAATAAGAATAAACCTATTAGGCTTTAAACTGGTGTGTTGTGAGACTTCTTACTGTGCCCGTATAAGAAAGCATGCAATTTCTTATTCACAACATTAGCCGGACAAATGTGTCTTCCATAAAATTGTCCCCACCTCCACTCCACCCGCAGTGCGTGTATCTGTGTGTTTCTGCGGGTGTATCTGTGTGTTTCTGCGGGTGTATCTGTGTGCTCCTGTGCATTTCTGAATGTATATACATTTCCCTGTGCTTTGTGTCTGTGTATCTGAGATTCTCTGTGTGTGTTTCTCTGTGTGTGTCTTCGTGTGGTTCTCAAAGAACTCAAAAAATCCCCACTGCTCAGAAGGAGGACGCTGGTCCTATCAAGCCTGGACTTACCACAATCATATCCAAGCCCCATTCCCGTCATCCCATGTATTTACCCTGCAAAAGCCTCTGACATAAAGGGGCAATTTACCATGGTCAATACACTTCATCTCCACATTTTTTTTTTGCAGTGTGGGGGATAACTGGAGCAGCAGGAGAAAACCCACGTAGACATGAGAGAATGTGCAACTCCACACAGGCAGTTACACAAGGCTGGAAATGAACCCGAGTCCTTTGGTGCTTTGAGGCTAAACACTGTGCTTCCTTACTATCCGTTCTGTGTGTTTTTTTCTGTTCTTCTGTGCGGGTGTGTGATTCCATTTATATGTGTGTGTGCATTCTTATGTGTTTGCACGTTTCCATATGTGTGAGTTTGTTTGCTTCAGTGTGTTCTCATACGTGTGTGTCTATGTGTGTGTATGCGTGTGTGTGATTATTTGCATGATTTCTTCTGTATGTGTGCGACTCTGTGTGCATGTGCATATGCACATTTTTGTGTTTGTGTTCTTCCACATGTGTGTGTTTGTTTATTTTTCTGGCTGTGTGTGTGCGTGTTTCATTTGTGTGTGTGTGTGCGTGTTTCATTCTGTGTGTGTGTGTTTGTTTCATTCTGGGTGTGTGTGTGCGTGTTTCATTCTGTGTGTGTGTGTGCGTGTTTCATTCTGTGTGTGTGTGTGTGCGTGTTTCATTCTGTGTGTGTGTGTGTGTTGTGCGTGTGTGTGTGTGTGTGTGTGTGTGTGTGTTTCATTCTGTGTGTGTGTGTGTGCGTGTTTCATTCTGTGTTGTGTGTGTGTGTGTGTGTGTGTGCGTGTTTCATTCTGTGTGTGTGTGTGTGTGTGTGTCGTGTTTCATTCTGTGTGTGTGTGTGTGTGTGTTTCATTCTGTGTGTGTGTGTGTGTGTGTGTGTGTGTGTGTGTGTGTGTGCGTGTTTTCATTCTGTGTGTGTGTGTGTGCGTGTGTGTATGTGTGTGTGTGTGTGTGTGTGTGTGTTTCATTCTGTGTGTGTGTGTGTGTTTTCATTCTGTGTGTGTGTGTGTGTGAGTGTGCGTGTTTCATTCTGTGTGTGTGTGTGTGCGTGTTTCATTCTGTGTGTGTTTGTGTGTGTGGTGTGCGTGTTTTCATTCTGTGTGTGTTTGTGTGTGTGTGTTGCGTGTTTCATTCTGTGTGTGTGTGTGTGTGCATGCGTGTTTTATTCTGTGTGTGTGTGTGTGTGTGCGTGTTTCATTCTGTGTGTGTTTGTGCGTGTTTCATTCTGTGTGTGTGTCTGTGTGTGTGCATGTTTCATTCTGTGTGTGTGTGTGTGTGTGTGTTGTGTGTGCGTGTTTCATTCGTGTGTGTGTGTGTGTGTGTGTTTTTCTGTGTGTGTGTGTCTGTGTGTGTGTGTGCATGTTTCATTCTGTGTGTGTTTGTGTGTCTGTGTGTGTGCGTGTTTCATTCTGTGTGTGTTTGTGTGTCTGTGTGTGTGTGTGTGATTCTGTGCATTTCTGTGTGTGTGATTCTGTGTATGCATGTGCCTATTTCTCTCTGAGCACTTCAGTGTGCATTTGTCAGTTTCTGTGTGTGTCTGTTTACATGTGTGCGTGTTTGCCTTTCATTGTGTGTGTGTTTCGATGTGTTTCTTGCATGTGCTTATTTCTGCATGGGCATTTCTATGGGCATTTGTGTGTTTCCGTGTGTGTTTGGACGTGTCTGTTTCTTTGTGTTTCCATGCATATGTCTCTCTATGTGTGAGCGGTTCTGTCTGCGCATGTGTATGCTTTTTTATTTGAGTGTCTGGTTTTTTTCCTATGTGTTTCTGTGCATGTGTCTGTCTCTATTTGATTTTATTTTTGCTTTAAATACATTTTATATCGGTAAAATACATATATTTAAGATTCTGCCTGAAAGATTCATACCTTACATAATCACCTGATTTGATTGCAGTGATGCCAAACTGTAGTAGTAGATAAGTGTTAAAAAGAGACCGTTCACAATTATCACAAGGGAAGGTTTTCTCCTTCGAAATATTTACAATAAGTTCGAGATTGAATTTATACCTCCTTATTACAAGTCCGGTTGCCAAATATGTATATCTTTACAAATATTAAAGTCTGTGCTAAAGAGACCAGTGAGTATAGCTCTGTCCTAGAAAGGTTGGGATGTAGAGATGCCGGCGTTGGACTGGGGTAAACTCAGTAAGAGGTCTGAGGACATCAATTTTAAATCCAAACGATTTAATTGATAGTAAACTTGCTAGCTTTCAGCCTTTGTAGTCTTCGTCAGGCGAATGAGGTGTTCTGGAGACGTGGACCTGGAGACCAGAACACTTCATTCACCTGACGAAGGCACAAAGGCCGAAAGCTAGCAAGTTTACTATCAAATAAATCGGTTGGATTTAAAATTGGCGTTCTCAGGCCTCTTACTAGAAAGGTTGGGGCACCAGTTTCAAGGCGTATATAGGAGGTAATTGATTAGATTTTCAATCAAGCCCTCAAAATGCTAGGCAAATGGAAACAATGAAACGTTTCATAAAACTCTCTACCAAATGACTGCAGATTTATTTTCCTGCAGTTGTTAAAGCATGGTCTTTGCTGTAGCAGCAGTTAAAGAACATAGAACATTAACGCACAGCTCAGGCCCTTCGGCCCTCAATGTTGTGCCGAGCTATGTCCAAACCCGAGATCAAGCTATCCCACTCCCTATCATCCTGGTGTGCTCTGTATGCCTATCCAATAGCCATTCCTAAAGTGTCCGATTCCAATATTACAGCAGGCCACACCTCAACCACGTCAGCAAATGTTATAAACAATTTTTGTTTATAAACTGTGTTATAAACATTTGCTCGCGCAGGAAGGAACTCAATCAGGTCTCTTGGCGGCTCAAAAGATAAAATTGCACACTTCAAATTCAAGAATTAATGCAAACAGCAAAGTAAACTGCAATCTGTATTTCACTCCCTAACATTCTCGAGTGTTCCATGTGCCTATCCAATAACTGCTTGAAAGTTCCTAAAGTGTCCGACTCCACTATCACAGCAGGCGGTGCGTTCCACACCCCAACCACTCTCTGAGTGAAGAATCTACCTCGGACATCCCTCCCACCATAAACCTCATAGTTATGCCCCCTAGTAACAACTACATCCACCCGAGCAAATAGTCTCTGTACGCAAACTCTATCTATCCCCCTCATCATCTTCTAAACGCGTAGTTCATTCTCATCAGGTTTTTGTGCCATGCTAGTTATCTCTGACAATGTATGTTTTGAGTCCAGATTAAAACCAGGTGTGAAAAAAACCAAGGGAACTCTACCCCACACTCCCTCCAGAGAGGTACAGACACTCCCTAGAGAGATACAGACTTTTCAGGTTCTAACAGGGTGGGCCCCTGCTGTTTGTAATTTTTATAAATGATCTGGATGAGGGTATTGAGGGATGGATCAGTAAATTTGCAGATGATACTAAAGTTGGTGGTGTGGTAGATAGTGAAGAGGGGTGTTTTAGTTTACAGAGTGACTTGGACAAGTTGCAGAGCTGGGCCGAGAGGTGGCAAATGGAGTTTAATGTGGAAAAGTGTGAGGTAATGCACTTTGGCAGGAACAATAAATGTGTAGAGTATAGGGCTAATGGTAGGGCTCTTAATAGTGTTGAGGAACAGAAGGATCTTGGTGTATGTGTCAATAGATCCCTGAAAGTAGGCAGTCAAGTGGATAAAGTTGTTAAGAAGGCTTATGGAGTCTTAGCTTTTATTGGTAGGGGGATTGAATTTAGGAGCCGCAGCATCATGTTGCAACTGTACAAAACTCTAGTGCGGCCGCACTTGGAGTATTGTGTGCAGTTCTGGTCCCCACATTATAAGAAAGATGTGGAGGCATTGGAGAGGGTACAGAGGAGGTTTACCAGGATGTTGCCTGGTATGGAGGGCAGGTCTTATGAAGAGAGGCTGAGGGATTTGAGGTTGTTTTCGTTAGAAAGGAGGCGGCTAAGAGGGGACCTTATCGAAACATATAAGATGATTAGAGGTTTAGATAGGGTGGACAGTGATAGCCTTTTTCCTAGGATGGAGAAAGCTAGCACGAGGGGACACAGCTTTAAATTAAGGGGTATGAGTTATAGGACGGATATCAGAGGTAGGTTCTTTACTCAAAGAGTGATTAGGGAGTGGAATGCCCTGCCTGCAGCTGTTGTAGATGCGCCAAGTTTGGTGGCGTTTAAGAGGTTAGTTGATAAGTATATGGATGAGAAGGGAATGGTTTAGTTAGGAGGGGCATTGCTTTTTATTTTGGTCGGCACAACATCGAAGGCCGAAGGGCCTGTTCTGTGCTGTATTGTTCTATGTTCTATGTTCTATGAAATCACCTGGTCCAGAGCAGCACCATGTGGCAGTTGAGGGTATTGACAAAGGAACAGCATTTCTGAAAGCTTGTGGCCTTCACTAACAAATAAACCTGTTGGACTTTAACCTAGTGTTGTGAGACTTCTTAGTGCAGTATAGGGTACAGCAGAGAAATTCAAGAGAGACAGAGAGACAGGGAAAGTTTTGGGAGGCAATTTGGAACCTAGGTAACCAACCAATCGGTAAACTGGGATGTATCCAACAAAGGAATCGAACCCCGGCAAAACCGTGCCTGATCAGAGGGGTCCAAATCCCAGGGGACTATAACACGAAACCCTTATCTTCTTCCCCGGGAGACCCGTACCCTCGTTTGGTTTACCTCGGTCATGTTTCTCTGGTCAAGGTAGCTGCTTGTCCAAAATCAGGCAGCCGTGGTCTCCGAGTTATTGGTCAGCGACACGCCATGCTTCCTTCCCCTGTAGACACCCTGAGGGCTTGTAGTCTCACTGGGGCCTCCAAAAACTGTCAGAGATCCTGGTTATCAGCAACCTTAAGCACACCTGGTCGACTTGAGCGTAGACATTATTAGGAACCATGCACAATCGATATGAGGCTTTGTAATGACCTGTTATTAAATGACTTGTGTACAAGGGGAAACAAGCTCATGTCCTTCCTGAAAATGTTTCTGACCTAACAAACAAACAACTCGGCAATCATAGTCAATTACATCAAACCAGTATTTTTCTAATCATTTCCATATATATTCACCAATTAAATCTCAGCTTTTTGCCCTTTCTCATTCGATGAAAAACTGTCTCCAGCTAATAATTGGCATGTCCCTATATCTTGTATTCGACTAAGGCCAACAGCCGTTCCTTACCCACTGTCTGTGCATCTCACAATATTGTACACCTCAATCAGGTCGCCTCTCGGTCTTCTCTGCTCCTCCGGAAATGACTCAAGCCTGTCCAAACTTTCTTTATAACTTAAACACTCCATCCCAGGCAGCATCCTGGTGAATCTCCTCTGCACACCCTCCAATGCAATCACACCTTCCCGACAATGTGGTGCCCAGAACTATAAACCGCACTTTAGCTGTTGCCTCACCAAAGTTCCCTCTGACTCCAACACGACTTCACTGCTTTTGTAATCTATGCCTCAATTGACAAAGGCCCATTGTCCCATATGCCTTTTCTCACCACTCCACTAACATGTCCTTCTATTTTCCGAGATTTGTGGGCAAGCACTCCAAGGTCGCTTTGTTCCACAGAACTTCCTAATGTCCGATAATTATTGAAGACGTTTTTGTAAAATTATTCCTTCCTCACATTTTCAGGGTTAAGTTCCATCTGTCACCAATCTGTCTATTTGACCATTTCATCTATGTCTTCTTGAAACACAAAACACTCCACCTCACTGTTAACCAACCGTTTGTTCCCGCACCCTGGACTCTGCCATTAGGGGCTCTTCAGTGCGGGAGAAGAACTTTGAACAGAAGGGCCCCAGTTTTACTTGCCCACGCACGTGCCAATAATATCGGAAGATTGCGGAACACAATTTTGCAGAATTAGGATGGGGAGCCAAGCAACGATTTTGGAGGCGGAACGTCGAAGTTAATAACATTGGGATTGTTATTTAGCGCATATTGAGACTGTCACATGAGCACTGTTACAATTAACCAAGGGCAAACAAGACCAGAGCAATAAATGCATGGCTTGCAAAGTCTGCTGTGACTGAGGTGGAACTGGGTTTGTGACTCTTTAGTGCAGGGGAAATTGGGTGCTTTACTGTCAGAATTGTCCGCGCCTGAACAGTGCTTAGACAAGTCTCCTCAAAATCTGGAAAACTGGGAGCCTACTGAACATATATAAATAGGTCAGTGATCAAGCTTCAAAACATGTTGCAAATAAAGGGCTAGATTCTGGACAAAGGCCATCTGAGAAATGAGAATCAGAGAACACCTGCAAAAAAAGAGACAAAGTCAAACAACAACATATCATTGATTAAAAGTGAATGTTAGAAAATAACAGAAAATGGAAACGAATGAGAACGTTTGCAACAAATGGAGAGAATTGAGAACCTACTTTCATTTAAACAGACATGATCATTACATTACATTACATTACATTACATTACTGAGAAGGGAGATCAGAAAGACAAGAATTTGGTTTTGAACAATGAGGAGCACACACCATTCAAAAAGAATGGGAAAAATAAGTAAAGTTTGACGGGCAATCACGAGAAAAGGCATGACATTGATATAATAGTTTGAGATTAGAACATAGAACAGTACGGCACAGTGCAGACCCTTCGGCCCTCAATGCTGTGCTGAACTATTCCCAATCCCAAGATCAAGCTATCCCACTTCCTATCATTCTGGAGTGCCTCATATGCCGATCCAACAATCACTTCAAAGTTCCTAAAGTGTCCGACTCCACTATCACAGCAGGCAGTCTATTCCACTCCCCAACCACTCCCTGAGTAAAGAACCTACCTCCAACATCACTCCTATATCTCCCACCATGAACCTTATAGTTATGCCCCCTAGTAACAGCTACATCCATCTGAGGAAATAATCTCTGCACGTCCACTCTATCAATCCCCCTCATCATCTTATAAACCTCTACTAAGTCGCCTCTCATCCTCCTCCGCTCTAAAGAGAAAAGTCCCAGCTCCCTCAATCTTTCCTCATAAGACTTACCTTTTAAACCAGGCAGCATCCTGGTAAATCTCCTTTGCACTCTCTCCAATGCTTCCACATCTTCCTTATTGTGAGATGACCAGAACGGAACACAATATTCCAAATGTGGCCTCACTAATGCCCGGTATAGTTGCAGCATAACCCCGTGGCTCTTAAATTTAAACCCCCTATTAATAAATGCTAACACACTATAAGCCTTCTTCACGACTCAATCTACCTGAGTGGGAACTTCAGAATCTGTGGATTTGAACCGCAAGATCTATCTGCTCCTTCACATTTCTTAGAACCCTGCCATTGATCCGATAATCCGCATTCAAGTTTGTCCTACCAAAATGAATCACCTCACAATTATCAGGATTAAACTCCATCTGCCACTGCTCAGCCCAGCTCTGCATCCTATCAATGTCTCTTTGCAGCCTGCAAGAGCCCTCCACCTCATCCACTACCCCACCAAATCTTGGTGTCACCAGCAAATTTATTAAAAGTGAATAAATTTTTGATTGATTGATTGATTAAAAGTGAATATTAGAAAATAACAGAAAATGGAAACAAATGTGTTTGCTTCCGAATGTTTGCAACAAGTGGAGAGAATTGAGAGCCTACATTCATTTAAACAGACATGATCATTACATTACATTACTGAGAAGGGAGATTAGAAAGACAAGAATTTGGTTTTGAACAATGAGGAGCACACATCATTCAAAAAGAATTGAAAAAAAATAGGTAAAGTTTGACGGGTAACCACGAAAAAAGCAATGACTTTGACATAATAGTTTGAGATTAGTTTCGATCAGGAGATTAAGATGTTCTTACAGCCATGGCTGTAGTGTGGAATGATGACGGAAAGACGTTACCTCCATGAGGTGTCTAAAGCCCGGGTAGAAGTGACCGCAATATTGAGCAAAGAACACAAGAGGAAATATTCCATATTTATCAAGAGGGAATGGAAATCCTCCTGGGTGATTAATCAATTCATCAATTAGAAAAATCGGTTGTAGCTGTTTGATAAATTCAAAGAAGGTTTGTGGGAGTCTCTGATAGAGTGGAAAGATCTGGAACAGAGGCATTTTATTCTTGGAAGTGGGATGTTTACAACAGTGATGAATGAGCAGATTGCTTCCTCTTTCAATTCAACATTTTACTTCATCAGAACTTTCAATGTCATCCAACACTGATTAATCCAGCTAACAAGGAAAAATAACTATCACAGTATACATTAAGTAGAATCAACACTAAAGCATCCACTGCTCTCTGGGCCTTGGAACTTCCAAGGTTAACATATTTTTCAGTACTTGAATTCGTTCAGATGTTTCTATGAAACTCGTGACAAGTAATCCGTGCCTGCAATCCACCCGCTTCCACTTGCAAGTAAGAATTTTTCTTCATCGTTGGCAATGTCATGCAGAATAAGAAGCCCCACACACCAGGTTTAAATCCAAAAGTTTTATTTGGTAGCAGAAGCTTTCAGAGGTCACTCCTTTTTCGGGAGATTACCTGAAGAAGGAGTGACACTTGCAAAGTTTGTGCATAAGAACATAAGAAATAGGAGCAGGAGTCGGCTATCCAACCCCTCAAGACTGTCTATCCATTCAATAAGATCATGGCTGATCTGAAGTGGATCAGTTCCACTTTCCCACTTTCTCCTCATAACCCTCAATTTCCCTAGTCTATCAGAAATCTATCTACCCGTGACTTAAATATATACAGCGAGGTAGCCTTAACCGCTTCAACGGGCAGAGAATTCCGGGGACTTTCCGCCCTTTGAGTGAAGAAGTTCTGTTCTAAACCGGCCTCACTGCACCCCCCCCCCCCCCCCCCCCCCCCGTCCCTTATTTTGAGGCTGTGTCCTCTAGTTCTGCTATCCTTTCTGAGCAGGAAGAATCCCTCTACCTCTACCCTATCCATCCCTTTCATTATCTTTAAAATTTCTATAAGATCCCCCCTCAGCCTTCTAAATTCCAACAAGTACAGGTCCAGTCTATTCAATCTCTCTTCATAAGCTAATCCCCTCATCTCTGGTTTCAGCCTGGTGAACCTTCTCTGTGCTCCCTCCAAGGCCAATATATCCTTTCGCAAATAAGGGGATGAAAACTGCACACAGTTCTCCAGTTGTAGCCTCACCAGTGCCCTGTACAGTTGCAGCAAGACCTCTCTGCTTTTATAATCTATCCCCCTCGCTATAAAGGCCAACATCCCATTCGCCTTCTTGATCACCTGCTGCATCAGCAGATTGAGTTTTTGCCGTTCGTGCGCAAGGACCCCCAGATCCCTCTGCACCGTCTCATGCTGTAGCTTTTCGTCCTTTAAATAATAATCTCTCCTACTATTACGTCTAACAAAATGGATAACCTCACATTTGTGCTACCAACTAAACCTGTTGAACTTTAACCTGGTGTTGTGAGATTTCTTACCGTGCTTATCCGTGCTTATTACCGTGCAGAGAGACTTGGACAAGTTGCAGAGCTGGGCCGAGAGGTGGCAAATGGAGTTTAATGCGGAAAAGTGTGAGGTAATTCACTTTGGCAGGAATAATAAATGTGTAGAGTATAGGGCAAATGGTAGGGCTCTTAATAATGTTGATGAACAGAGGGATCTTGGTGTATATGTGCATAGATCCCTGAAAGTTGGCAATCAAGTCGATAAGGTTGTTAAGAAGGCAAATGGAGTCTTAGCTTTTATTGGTAGGGGGATTGAATTTCGGAGCCGCAACGTCATGTTGCAACTGTACAAACTCTAGTGCGGCCGCACTTGGAGTATTGTGTGCAGTTCTGGTCCCCACATTATAAGAAAGATGTGGAGGCATTGGAGGGGGTACAGAGGAGGTTTACCAGGATGTTGCCTGGTATGGAGGGCAGGTCTTATGAAGAGAGGCTGAGGGATTTGAGGTTGTTTTCGTTAGAAAGGAGGCGGCTAAGAGGGGACCTTATTGAAACATATAAGATGATTAGAGGTTTAGATAGGGTGGACAGTGATAGCCTTTTTCCTAGGATGGAGAAAGCTAGCACGAGGGGACACAGCTTTAAATTAAGGGGTGATAGTTATAGGACGGATATCAGAGGTAGGTTCTTTACCCAGAGGGTGGTTAGGGAGTGGAATGCCCTGCCTGCGGCAGTTGTAGATGCGCCAAGTTTGGTGGCGTTTAAGAGGTTAGTAGATAAGTTTATGGATGAAAGGGGAATGGTTTAGGTTAGAAGGTCATTGTTTTTTCTTAATTGGTCGGCGCAACATCGAGGGCCGAAGGGCCTGTTCTGCGCTGTAATGTTCTATGTTCTGTGTTCTACATCCCAGTCTCATGTTGGCATCTCCACACATGCAGGACAGGAAGTTATTGATGTGAACAGAGGAAGGACGGCTTGCTTAAAATCTGTGCCGGGGAAAACTGCATTCGCCAAATGGTTGTTTTATTCATTAAACCTGGCTGTATGAATTTCTGACAGATACATGCACAAATAAACATGGAAATACACAAACACACAGGGCAAGAGGGAGGAGGAGAGAGAGAATGGCAAAGAAAGGTAGAAAAGGACAGATATTTGTCATGCTCCACTCATGTTTAAAGATTAGCTTTGATCCTTGCGGAAATGATAAACACTGATCAGATTGCAATTACTGGACTTCAATGAGCAAAGCAGGTTTGAAAGTTGTTCAGACAGATTTTTCCACGCAGTGGAATATGTCAGTTCCTCCAGCCTTGATTTCTCACCCAGGGAAACTGCTCGCTTTTCGTTTATCCGCATCCCTACTTAGTAAAACTCTTTCTACTCACTGACAGTAATTCCATCACTGATGGCTCTTACACATGGAGCTACACAATTTCCCTTCCACTGATCCAACCTAGAACCAATCCTTCAACCATTTAATCTCTGAACCCCCATTCGCTCCCAATCCTCGGCTCACTTTCACAATATGTTGGCTTTCTCCTGACTGCCATCATTTAACAGCCATTGGAAATCCTCCCCCTCTTTCAACCATATCCACCTCACTCACCCGTTAACTGTTCAAGCCCTTCGCCCATCCATTACCATATAAAAACTGGAATTCCCATGTACAATCCTATTAGATGCAGACATTATTTCTACCCTTTCACACCCAATACAACCCTTCACGTGAACCATTTTCCCATTCATTGAAACCCTTCCCTCCTGAAGACGCAAGAACAACCCAATACATTTGGTGCCATTGGGTGATCCCTCTGCCATCAAGTGACACCATTCACCAACCCCTGATCCCTCTTTTGCAACTCCTACAATGCCTTAACCCCACAATTTCCATTCACCCCACACTAAAAATTCTTCCTCTTGCACTTACCTGTCATGCACTGAGAAACAGCAGTCTGTCTGACCCTGTCTCCAGCTACAGGACAACTTGGGCACCCATCCCAGCTGCTCTTAAATCCTACTTCGGACAACTCGCGCTCCCTCAGCCGATTCTCCACTGTCTGAAATTCTTCCTGTCCATCAACCATTTATTCTATGCCCCATTATTACATTTGCTTTATCCAATTAGCTTATCCATCCATTTAACAACAGTGAGAAACTTCCACTGGCCTTGATCCCTCGTCTGCACCCAAAACGCTCTGAGATATTCTTCTTAATTTTACCAAGATTTAGCTCAACGTTCATTTTTGTTTGGCCTTGTTTCTTCAAGCTGGATACCTTCACATTAGCTGCACAGTTTTGGTGCTATTTGAATGCATTTATTACCACGTCCATTGTCACTTCATTTAATATTTTCAATATGTGCCTTTGATTTATAGATAATTTACAGCGTCTGTAGTGGACAGGGGATCTGTATCAGTTGGCAGGTGTAAAGCATGTGGAGCAAGTTACCCAGAGGGACCCGGGTGTGCAAGTCCACAGATCCTTAAAGGTGGCAGCACAGATGGAAAGGGGAGTGAAGAAGGCTTATGGCATGCTTGCCTTTATTGGATGGGGCACGGAGTATAAAAGTTGACATATGATGTTGCAGCTATATACAACGTTGGTGAGGCCACATTTGGAATACCACATACAATTCTGGTCGCCACACTACCAGAAGGGCGTGGAGGCTTTGGGCAAGAAATATTTACCAGGATGTTGCCTGGTATGGAGGGTCTTAGCTATGAGGAGAGATTGGATAAACTGGGGTTGTTCTCCCTGGAAAGACGGAGGATGAGGGGAGACCTAATAGAGGTGTATAAAATTATGAAGGGCATAGATAGGGTGAACAGTGGGAAGCTTTTTCCCAAATCGGAGGTGACAAACACAATGGGGTCACAAGTTCAAGTGGGGGGGAGGGGGGCGGGGCGAGGTTCAACACAGAATTCAGAGGGACGTATTTTACACAGAGGGCGGTGGGGGCCTGGAATGCACTGCCAAGCAAGGTGGTTGAGGCGGACACGCTGGAATCGTTTAAGACTTATCTAGATAGCCACATGAACAGACTGGGAATGGAGGGATACAAATGAATGGTCTCGTTGTGCGCATGTGGGGTGCAGACTTGGAGGGCGAAGGGCCTGTTCCTGTGCTGTATTTTTTTTTGTTCTTTATGTTTTGTATTTGCTTCATCGGGTGGATGAGATGTGTGAATCGATGTGAGGGACTCTGTGAGTTTGAAGGCATTTCCATGCAGTTATATGTTGAATGGGCATTATTAAAATAATAGATGTTTTTCATGGAATAACAAATCTCTCTCTGCCCATCTGAGGGGTGAGGACAATGACCTTCCATTGGGTGAACTGTTACCTTATGTTAGTTACAGGCAATAGTGAGTAGATTCTCCCAGATTTTATGGTGTAATATTTGAGGTGTTTTTAAAGATAGATCATAGATCATAGAACCCCACAATGCAGAGAGAGGCCCTTCGGCCCATCGAGTCTGCATTGAACACAATCCCACCCAAGTCCTACCCCCATATCCCGACATATTATATCCACTAATCCCACTAATCTATGCATCCCTGGACACAAAAGGGGAGAGGGGGGAAGGGTAGGTAAGTGGGGGAGGAGAGGGGGAAGGGGGAAGGGAGGAGTGGGGAGGGAAAAGGGGGGAGAGAGGGAGGGAAGAGGGCCAGAGAGTAGGAGAGGGGAGAGGGGGGGGGGGGTAGGGGTGAGGAGAGAAGGGAGAGGGAGATGGATAGGGAGGGGAGAGGGGGAGGGAGATGGGGAGGGGGAGGGAAGAGGGAAAGGAGGAAGGGGGAGGGGAGATGGAGGGGGGAAGGTGGAATGGGGAGGGGGGAAGGGGAGGGGCGGAGGGGAAGGGGAGGGGGGTGGGAGTTAGGAGTTTGGGGGAGGGGGGAGGGGGGGGAGGGGGTAGGGGAAGGGGGAGTGGGAAAGGGGAGGGGGAAGGGAAGGGGAGGGGAGGGAGATGGAGAGAGAGAAAGGGGAGGGGGAAGGAGGAGGGGACGGGACGAAGGGGGAGGGGAAAGGGGGAGTGGGGAGAGGACGGGGGAGAGGATGGGGAGGGGAGAGAGGGAGAGGGCGAGGGGGAGACGGGGAGAGGGGAGGGGGAAGGGGGAGGGGAGAGGGGAAGGGGAAAGTGTAGGGGGAAATGGGGGAATGGGGAGGAGAAAGGGGGAGGGGATAGGGGGGAGGGGAGAGGGGGAGGAGAAAGGGGGAGGGGAGAGGAGAGGGGGAAGGGGAAAGTGTAGGGGGAAATGGGGGAATGGGGAGGAAAGGGGGAGGGGATAGGGGAGGGGAGAGGGGGAGGGATAGGGGAGGAGAAAGGGGAGGGGATAGGGGAGGGGGAGGGGAGGGAAAGGGGGAGGGGAGAGGGGAGGGGAGAGGGGAGGGAGGGGAGAGGGAAAGTGGGGAGAGGATAGGGAGGGGGGAGGGAGGGGAGAGGGGGAGGGGTAGGGGAGGGGAGAGGGAAAGTGGGGGAGAGGAGAGGGGAGGGGAGAGAAGAGATATAGGAGAGTGAGGAGGAGGGGAGAGAGGGGAGGGGTAGGGGAGGGAGGGGAGAGGGAAAGTGGGAGAGGGGAGAGGGGAAGGGGAGGGGATGGGGGAAAGGGGAAGGTGTGAGAGGGCTGGGGAGAGGAGGAGGGGGAAACGGGGAGGAGGGGAAAAGGGAGTGGGACTCTGGCCAATTAACCTAACCCATACATCTTTGGACTGTGGGAGGAAACTGGAGTACCCAGACGAAACCCATGCAGACATGAAGAGAACGTGTAAACTCCACACAGACAGTGACCCGAGCTGGGAATCGAACCCAGGACCCTGGAGCTGTGAAGCAGCAGTGCTAACCCACTGTGCCACTCAATAGTTGTATTGTTATAGGTGCTAACTTAGTGTGTGATGCTGCATTAATTTGTTATTGTCAGTAGAACTGATGTAGAATTATTCGAATTCTACTGAACACAATCACATTTCTCAGACTGTACTCACTTAAATCATGGTTGAAGGGGACAGCTACACCCGTGAATATCATCGATTCTGTCAATGAGAGACAGTGTAATGTTCAGATAATAATTCATTATTGCTTGCAGAGGAGGAAAATGCCTTAAGCAACAACAGAGAATATATTTGGAAGGTCGAACAATGTCTGTGGACCGAAGAACAGAGTCAATATTTCCATTGGAACATGATTTGTTTTTTAGATGGTGGTTGTGTGGCAATGTCAGGGATTTTTTACATATATTTTAAGTATCCGATCATATTTTAATTTCCTTGTAATGCACAAAGTGCTACATGGAGCAACTGCAGAGAGCAAAACCTCACCAAGGGGAAGAAAATGGTTAATGCAGACAGTTAGAACCCTGCTCTGCTGACAGATCATGATTACCACGTGCTATCAGCTCCTAATTTGCAGGAGTACATTACAAATTATCACAACAATGAGAGAACAGGCGTTAAGACAGCCAGGCTCCATGTGGTATAGGGAGGGCATAGTATTCTGTACAACATAGCAGAGTGGGGCAAAGATTAACACACATCGTTGTAAACCTGTTGGGCAAATACAATGCTTTGACCCCACAATTGGGTAAATGGAACAGATGTGGAGATGCCAGCGTTGGACTGGGGTAAAAAGAGAAAGAAGTCTCGTAACACCAGCTTAAAATCCAACAGGTTTGTTTGTAGCAAATGCCACAAGATTTTGGAACAGGCTCTTCCTTTGTCAGGTGTTCACAACTCACCACCCACCTGACGATGGGACAGTCTGTTCTGAAAGCTTGTGGCTTTCACAAATAAACCTGTTGGACTTTAAGCTGGTGTTACGAGACTTCTTTGTAAATGGAATGTCCAGGGAACTGATTGATGGAGTTGTGCCAGTCTGGTCTGCATAGTGTAATTAGAAGAGCAGTCTTGTATCCATCTAGAGGAATTGATTTGCTAATGTAAACCTTTGTGATTCGACCTGTACGAATCTACCAAGGTCAGAGAGAACTCACAGACAGCCTGAGATTTCAAGCTGGAGTCCATCTCTCCCTCATGCATGTGGAAATAAAAGCTTTTGTTAAAGTTGGATACGGTCTCCAAGACTCACTCGTTTTACTTCCCTCCTACAGATGGACAGATATCAGTAAAACAACATGGTCATGTGACATTGTACGAATGAAGTAGTGGCATGATGGGAGAATTGGTCAAGTATTTGGTAGAAAGGAAAACGGATTCTGCATACCCTAAGACATGACTAACACCGGAGAAGGTCAAATGCCTGACCTCAGTCTGTTTTGATAAGGTTGACTCCACAGACCCTGGGACTATATACGCAAAATAAGATAAGGTCAGAGTCACAGAACCTTCTATTACACCAGAAAGCAAGATATGGGCAGAGATCATGGAACCTTTCTGTCCCTTCAAAGGACAAGATAATGATATTATTGATGAGACAGAGGGGTCTCGGAGGTCACCGATCATAATACTATTAACGATGTACTATGCTTGTATTAATAATTGAGGTCATGTAAGCTGATAAGAGCAAAGTATAAAGATTGAACTGATTCTTGTAGTTAGTGTGGTCTTGGGATAAAATCATCAGTTTGTGTGGACTGATCTCTGTTTCCAAGATTCCAAGATGCCATATACTGCATGTGGTCTTTCAGAAATAGACTAGTTGTTTTGTTAGAATGAACTTTGCTGAGTCTCTGTCACAGTCAAGAAGCAGGAGAAAATTTTCCACTACAACAGTCCTTGTAGACGGAACTCATAGTCATTGCTGATAGGATATGGATTTCAATTGTCTTATTTAATTAACATCTGCTGAACTTTCCAGCCCTTAGAATTTTTCAATGTATCAGTCCTTTTACTCGATGTTATCATCTGTTTATGAAACTCAGAGTAAATTAGTCTGCGTACTCCATATCTCAAGGGAGCGCCTACTGCATATAAATAATAGAGTCTGTGATTTATGACACAAGTTTTAATACAGAGCAACTAACTGCAGCAAAGAAGGACACATAGCGAAAATGCTTGAAATATTTTATGTCATCAGGAAATTATATTACTTGATCCTTGCTGTTGTTGGTGTTCCTGGTAAGTAACTATCAATATTGAGATTATGGGAAATGTCGGGTTCTCTGATGGTTGTTTTTGTCTCTGTCAATTATTACTACATTTTTTTTCTACAGTTGTCCCATGGGTAAGCATCCAAGGTCTGCGTTCATTGTCTTGGCAGAGTTTTATTTTATTAACACTGTAGTTACATTATTTTTGCCTCAGTATGCCTCTGTCCCCATCTCACAGTGGCTCTCGAATAATAAGGTAATTCCTGTGTGGAAACACAGAGATGTGGATGAACATAGAACATAGAACATAGAACAATACAGCACAGAACAGGCCCTTCGGCCTTCGATGTTGTGCCGACCAAAATAAAAAGCAATGCCCCTCCTAACTAAACCATTCCCTTCTCATCCATATACTTATCCACTAACCTCTTAAACGCCACCAAACTTGGCGCATCTACAACAGCTGCAGGCAGGGCATTCCACTCCCTAATCACTCTTTGAGTAAAGAACCTACCTCTGATATCCGTCCTATAACTCATACCCCTTAATTTAAAGTTGTGTCCCCTCGTGCTAGCTTTCTCCATCCTAGGAAAAAGGCTATCACTGTCCACCCTATCCAAACCTCTAATCATCTTATATGCTTCAATAAGATCCCCCTTAGCCGCCTCCTTTCTAACGAAAACAACCTCAAATCCTTCAACCTCTCTTCATAGGACCTGCCCTCCATACCAGGCAACATCCTAGTAAACCTCCTCTGTACCCTCTCCAATGCCTCCACATCTTTCTTATAATGTGGGGACCAGAACTGCACACAATACTCCAAGTGCGGCCGCACTAGAGTTTTGTACAGTTGCAACATGATGCTGCGGCTCCTAAATTCAATCCCCCTACCAATAAAAGCTAAGACTCCATATGCCTTCTTAACAACTTTATCCACTTGACTGCCTACTTTCAGGGATCTATTGACACATACACCAAGATCCTTCTGTTCCTCAACACTATTAAGAGCCCTACCATTAGCCCTATACTCTACACATTTATTGTTCCTGCCAAAGTGCATTACCTCACACTTTTCCACATTAAACTCCATTTGCCACCTCTCGGCCCAGCTCTGCAACTTGTCCAAGTCACTCTGTAAACTAAAACACCCCTCTTCACTATCTACCACACCACCAACTTTAGTATCATCTGCAAATTTACTGATCCATCCCTCAATACCCTCATCCAGATCATTTATAAAAATTACAAACAGCAGGGGCCCCAAAACAGACCCCTGAGGCACACCACTTGTCACCGAACTCCACGATGAATATCTCCCATCAACCACCACCCTCTGTCTTCTATCTGCCAGCCAATTCCTAATCCAATTAGCTAAATCACCCTCTATTCCACACATCTGCATTTTCTGTAGAAGTCTTCCATGGGCCACCTTATCAAAAGCCTTACTAAAGTCCATATATACTACATCAACCGCCTTACCCCCATCCACCTCTCTGGTCACTTTCTCAAAAAACTCAATGAGGTTAGTAAGGCATGACCTACCCTTCACGAAACCATGCTGACTATCCCCAATCAATTCATTTCTCTCTAAATAACTATAAATCCTATCCCTAATAATTCTCTCCAATACCTTGCCCACCACAGAAGTAAGACTCACTGGCCTATAATTCCCAGGAAGGTCTCTCTTCCCCTTCTTAAACAATGGGACCACATTCGCCATCCTCCAGTCCTCCGGAACCACACCCGTAACCAACGAGGACCTGAAGATCAGAGCCAGAGGCTCTGCAATCTCCTCTCTTGCCTCCCAGAGAATCCTAGGGTAAATCCCGTCCGGCCCAGGGGACTTATCCAACTTCAAACCCTCGAGAATTTCTAACACATCCTCCCTATCTACTACAATACTCCCCAATTTGCAACCCTGTACCTCAGTGTTCTCCATAGCTACATTTCCAGCAATGGATGCTGGAATCTGAAACAGAAAGAGGGGCATTGCTTTTTATATTGGTCGGCGCAACATCGAAGGCCGAAGGGCCTGTTCTGTGCTGTAATGTTCTATGTTCTATGTTGGAAAATCTCAAGAGCCCAGGCAGCATTTCTAAGGAGAGGAAAAAGCTAATATTTTGAATCCAAATGGATGTTCATCAAAGCTTTGACAAAGGGTTGTCTGGACTCGAAACCTTAGCTCTTTTCTTTCCTTACAGATGCTGCCAAACCTACTGAGATTTTTCAGCATTTTCTCTCTTACATAGAAATATAGATGGTTATAAATTAAAGGCAGGTTTATTCCAGTCAGACAGTCGAACTCACTTTGTCATTCAATATGATTATGGCCAACCTTCTTTCTCAATGTCATTATCGCGTGCAATCTTCAAAACCATTGGTCCCTTTTTGAATATATAATTCGGATCAATTTCCTTCCTCAATGCATTCCGTGACTTGGCCCCCAAACCCTTCTGTGATGGAGAATTTTACAGATTTACCACCCTCTGAGCGAACTAATTGTGATTTTCACATTTAAAAAAATTAAGATGTAGTATTATCTGCATTGACCAGATTCTGTTTCCAATTCGACAGATCCGACGGTATCAATAGTTAACTATTTACTGTCCTGTCTGGAGACAATACACATCTCTTTAACCTATACCTAATGCTATCTCCAACCACATTGTCTGCATCTTTAAGACTTGAATAGCAGGTTAGCTGCAAAGACTCGCATTCTAATTAGTATTCGGTGAACTGTCTGTGCTTTTATACGCTCTCTTTGAAACCAGAACCCCCCCCCCACTCACTTGATGAAGGGACTAACCCCGAATGCTTGTGGGGTTGCTATCAAATAAACTGGTTGGACTTTAACCTGGTGTTGTGAGACTTCTCGCTGTAACTATTCACTAACAGTTTAATAGGAAGACACTTAAAGAATTCAATTCTTCAGCAAATAGCATCATTCCCATCCTAAATATAATTAATGCAAATGATTTGTTGCATTTGGGCGCCATCCTCCAACACAGAGCAAGGAAGCTGTGGATCCTATTTGCAGGATTTAATAGTCTGACTATTCCAAAGGTTGTTAAGAAGGCATATGGAGTCTTAGGTTTTATTGGTAGGGGAATTGAATTTCGGAGCCGCAACGTCATGTTGCAACTGTACAAAACTCTAGTGCGGCCGCACTTGGAGTATTGTGTGCAGTTCTGGTCCCCACATTATAAGAAAGATGTGGAGGCATTGGAGAGGGTACAGAGGAGGTTTACCAGGATGTTGCCTGGTATGGAGGGCAGGTCTTATGAAGAGAGGCTGAGGGATTTGAGGTTGTTTTCGTTAGAAAGGAGGCGGCTAAGAGGAGACCTTATTGAAACATATAAGATGATTAGAGGTTTAGATAGGGTGGACAGTGATAGCCTTTTTCCTAGGATGGAGAAAGCTAGCACGAGGGGACACAGCTTTAAATTAAGGGGTATGAGTTATAGGACGGATATCAGAGGTAGGTTCTTTACTCAAGAGTGATTAGGGAGTGGAATGCCCTGCCTGCAGCTGTTGTAGATGCGCCAAGTTTGGTGGCGTTTAAGAGGTTAATTGATAAGTATATGGAAGAGAAGGGAATGGTTTAGTTTGGAGGGGCACTGCTTTTTATTTTGGTCGGCACAACATCAAAGGCCGAAGGGCCTGTTCTGTGCTGTAATGTTCTATGTTCTATGTTCTAATGGTCTTTCTCCTCCTGCTCCAATTACAGAACATAGAAAAACTACAGCACAAACAGGCCCTTCGGCCTACAAGTTGTGCAGATCACATCTCTACCTATCAGGCTTACCTATAACCCTCAATCCTGTTATGAGTCCTATGACTCATCCAGAAGAGTCTTAAAAGACCCTATCGAATAGGATTGGAATGAGACTCTCACTGAGTGTTAAAATGGTGGTGCAGGTTTGTAGGGCTGAAGGGCCTGTTTCCTGTGCTGTGTTGTTCTTTGTTCTTTGAATTTGCCTCCACCGCTACCGACGGCAGCCGATTCCACTCACCCACCATCGTCTGAGTGAAAAACGTACCCCTGACATCCCCTCTGTACTTGCCCCCTAGCATCTTAAACCTGTGTCCTCTCGTAGTGACCATTTCAGCCCTGGGAAATAGCCTCTGACTATCCACTCGATCTATACCTCTCAACATCTTATAAACCTCTATCAGGTCACCTGTCATCTTTTGTCTCTCCAGAGAGAAAAGATAGTGCTCGCTCAACCTATCCTCATAGGATATGTTCCCCAATCCAGGCAACACACTTGTAAATCTCCTCTGCACCCTTTCAATGGCTTCCACATCTTTCCTGTAATGAAGTGACTAGCACTGAACATAGTACTCCAAGTGGGGTCTGACTAGGGTCTTATAAAGCATTATCTCCTGACTCCTAAACTCAATCCTTTGATTGATGAAGGCCAGAACACCATATGTCTTCTTGACCACATCCTCCACTGCGAGGCCAATTTAAGAGTCCTATGGACCCGGACCCCCAGGTCCTTCTGATCCTCTACACTGTTAAGAGTCTTACCCTCGATATCATACTCCTTCATCCCATGGGACCTACTGAAATTATCTTAAATGTGTATTTGAAAGTGTGAACGTTACTTCATCTTACGCTTGGCTACTTGCTATTTTAGTCTACACTTCCATCGCTCCCTCCCCCTGCCCTCTCATAAGAAGCAGTTTGTCCTCAAACACTCTGTTCACAGCCTGGTTCAGTGACGATGGATAATGTGTAACTCCTTGTTGCTTTGCAGTAAATTTACTGGCGATTGTCATCTTGAACCATGGGAAGTGTGGGCTGACCCGCTGTACCACTTGTTACCTGGTGGCTATGGCGATGGCGGATCTACTGGTCATTATCACGGATGCCATCCTTTATCGGATCAGTTATTACTATTTCCCTGGATCGTTCCTGGACATCACGCCGGTGTGTAGTGTTATCTACGTTCTCAGCCGTGCCAGCACAGACTGTTCTGTCTGGTTCACCGTCACTTTCTCATTCGATCGTTTCACGGCCATCTGTTGCCAAAAGCTCAAAGTCAAGTACTGCACCAAGGAAGCTGCAGCCCTCGTTCTAGCAACCACCACCGTTCTGCTCTGCCTGAAAAACATCCCTTTCTATTTCACCATTCAACCCGTGCGCATAATTGACAATGTCCCATGGGACTGTGATGATAAACCAAGCTATTTTACTGACCCTGGCTGGTTGGGATTTAAGTGGCTTCATAAGGTTTTTACTCCACTGCTCCCATTCACTTTAATTCTATTGCTCAATGCTCTGACAGTCAGGCACATTATAGCAGCAAGTCGTGTTCGGAATAGACTGAAGGGTCTGAGCAAGGAAGATAATCGTAGTGACCCAGAGATGGAGAGCAGGCGGAAGTCTGTGGTCCTCCTCTTCACAATTTCGGGGAGCTTCGTCCTCCTGTGGTTGGTGTATGTTATTGATTTCTTGTATTACAACATTACAGGAACAAATCCGACATATTACAACGATTCTTTCTATATATTTCAACACATTGGAATAATGTTGCGAAACCTGAGTTGCTGCACAAACACATTTATATATGGGGCAACTCAGTCCAAGTTCAGGGAGCAGTTCATGAGCGCAGTGAACTATCCAATTACATCCATCACTAAATTAATACAGAACAAAAGAGAGTAAGAAAAGATTGCAGCAGAGGCACACCATGCGGTCCATCAGACCAGGTTCTCTATTCAAGAACTCCACAACTGTGACTGATGTCACTGCCTCTTTATTTCCACTTTCCAGCTTGCCACTATATCATGAGAATTGAGCCCTTTGTCGTTTCGACGAGTTAACCAAGCCTTGAATGTATTGACTGGCACGTCTCTGCTGGATGTTGGTGGCGAGAAATAAAAATGTGATCAATAATCTCCGATAGATGAAATCTAAGTACATCTTCATTGCAAACAGCAGATTTTTGTATTTTGAACATATTTCTCTTTCTCTTGCTCGAATCCAGTGAAAGGGAGATCTCTTCTCTGCTGAATATGCTCTAAGAATTGACAATGATTAAATGTGCCGTCATAGGCAGTGCTGATGTTCGTAACAAGGATGCCTCAAATACAGAAGAAAGACTGGGAACACCAGTTCTTAACTAGTTATTTGGGGGGAAGATGTGAGAACATGCAAAGGAAAAGGTTGGTCTTGTTTAAGTTTAAGTTTTTTTTTTATATACTGTCACAAGCAGGCTTACATTAATGCCACAATGAAGTTACAGTGAAAATTGCCCTGTTGCCACACTCTGTTCAGGTGCACTGAGGGAGAATTTAGCGGTCTTGTAGTAAATTATTCAAATAACAAATCTTTATTAAACTTAAAACATGCAAGATCGAAGTCAAGCAGAAGGAACAACATCTACAATTAACTATAATAATTGTTATCTGGAAAATGTGGCTAAATTATAACCTCACGCACAATCTCAATGTAACTTCCTTCTGAACTCCAAACATGTACTTTCCATAAACAAACTTCTAAAGGTTGTCACACCATGAGCTAAACTGAGCAAATAATTACCACACATGACCTGAAGCTTCATTTGAGAGACGTTCTCCCAGTTTAATGTAACCATTTTGGAATTCACAGAGCCAGAGTTATTCTGCATTATATTTTGCACAGCAGTTTTCTTCTCTGAGAGAACTTTATTTGTAAAATAACGTTGATACGATCGAGTTACTTGGAGAATTCAAGTCTACTATGTCTAAAATGAAACAGTTTCATCCTGCTACAATCTGCTAAAATCTGCTAATGAAACTGGATGCTTATCAGGTTTTGATGCAGGATTGTTAGCCTTTCATTTCATTGCAACTACTATCATCCGTTTTCAGAAATCATGGAATCATAGAAAAACTACAGCACAAACAGGCTATTTGGCCCACAAGTTGTGCCAATTATATCTCTACCTACTTAGCTTACCTATAACCCTCAATCCTATTAAGTCCCATGTACTCATCCAGAAGTCTCATAAAAGACCCTGTCGAATTTGCTTCCACCACCACTAACAGTCAATTCCATTCACCCACCCACTTCTCAGTTAAAAACTTACCCCTGACATCTCCTCTGTACCTACTCCCCAGCACCTTAAACCTGTGTCCTCTTGTGGCAGCCATTTCAGCCCTGGGGAAAAGCCTCTGAGAATCCACGCCATCAATACCTCTCAACATCTTATACACTTCTATCAGGTCCCCTCTCATCCTTTATCTCTCTAATGGAAAATGATCGGGTTCTCAACCTATCCTCATAAGACATGCTCCGCAATCCAGGCAACACCCTTGAAATCTCCTCTGCACCCTTTCTATGGCTTCCGCATCCTTCCTGTAAAGAGGCGACCAGAACTGCACACAATACTCCAAGTGGGGTCTGACAAGGGTCTTATAAAGCTGCAGCATTACTTCCCGACTCCTAAACTCAATCCCTCGATTGATGAAGGCCAGTACACCATACGCCTTCTTAATCACATCCTCTACCTGAGAGGCTGAGAGATTTGAGGTTGTTTTCGTCAGAAAGAAGGTGGCTAAGAGGAGACCTTATTGAAACATATAAGATGATTAGAGGTTTAGATAGCGTGGACAGTGATAGCCTTTTTCCTAGGATGGAGAAAGCTAGCACGAGGGGACATAGCTTTAAATTAAGGGGTGGTAGTTATAGGACGGATATCAGAGGTAGGTTTTTTACCCAGAGGGTGGTAAGGGTATGGAATGCCCTGCCTGCTGCAATTGTAGATGTGCCAAGTTTGGGGGCGTTTAAGAGGTTAGTAGATAAGTTTATGGATGAAGAGGGAATGGTTTAGTTTAGAGGGTCATTGCTTTTTCTTAATTGGTCGGCGCAACATCGAAGGCCGAAGGGCCTGTTCTGCGCTGTAATGTTCTATGTTCTATGCTCTACCTGTGAAGCCAATTTGAGAGTCCTACGATCCCCAGAATCTTTCTGATCTTCCACACTGCCAAGAGTCTTACCCTTAATACTGTATTCCTAATGAAATGGAGGAACATAATTAAAGGACAATATCAATTTTCCAACTATTGCTATTATTATGGTCAATATGGAAACATCAGAGAGGATGGATTTACATGAAACAGCAGTCACCGTCTTTGCAGAGCAAGGAGTTTCAATTTGTCATGCTCAGGATGTAGACAAATTGTCACATGTTCTCTTTGGAGCACAGATAATTCAGATGTTACCTTATTGAGATATTCAGAATTAGGAACACATTTGGCAAGGTAAAGAAGAACATTTTGCTTTCACTAGCCGGTATGTCACTGACTAGTGATCACAATTTCAAAAATGGCAGCAAGAAAGCTCAGGGCGAGCTAGGGAGAAATTCTTTACTCGGAGCAGTTTTGGGATTTACAATCTCCTATCAGGGAGAATGGTGGAGGCAGGTTCCATTGGTGGTAGGATAGGTGGTAGAGAGCAGGATATTTGTATTTGGAGGAATGGGGCTAGCTGGGTCACTCTTGCGAGCCAGGGCAACTCCTTCTATGCTGTAAAATTCTGGACTATTTAAATGTTACCAACAGTGACACAGACCTTGAAGCAGGCTGAAACATGTATGGAGTTCACATTTGCCCCATTCATTTCGAAGATCTGCAATAATTCATTTGTGTCAAAAAGACTTCTACCAAAGTCTTACTGATCCCAGCTTCCATGTTGGAATCTGTGTTGTCTGATTCTTCCAAACCAAAGTAAATCTAATATCATCTTTTAGCCTCCAGTGCTGATTTCATCATTCTGTCTCCCCTTGTTAATCTTCATTATCTGAAATGAGCTGGCAGTTCTGGGCATTGGCATTGTGTCTAATCAAAATATACAAAGTTGGCGCATTCAGGTGTCGAAGTGAAAATTTTCCTGTATCCTGACTGTGATAGAGAGACTCAACAAAATTTGTTCTGATCAAATAATTAGTCTTTGTTGAAGGAAGATTCCATGCAGTAATGGGAAGTAATTTGAGTTCAAAGGGCCCTCGTTATGACTTGTGAATTCCTTCTCAAGTCCGTGCTTACATAAAGAATCAGTTCAGTATTTATACAGAATCATTGTCAGTTTGCATGACCAGAGTTTATTCAGGAATTTGATCAATCATAAGCAATGTCACAAGTCATGATCTAACTGGTTGACCTCCTAAAACTCTTTGCTGACCTCCTGGAATTCTTTGTCTCATCATTCATATCTTTATCTTGTCCATTTGACAGAACAAAACGAGGCTGATGATTTCATCATTTCTGACCTTACCTTGCCTCACTCATTCAGCTGTATAGAACATAGAGCATAGAACATTACAGCGCAGAACAGGCCCTTCAGCCTTCAATGTTGCGCCGACCAATTAAGAAAAAGCAACGACCCTCTAACCTAAACCATTCCCTTTCATCCATAAACTTATCTACTAACCTCTTAATCTCCACCAAACTTGGCGCATCTACAACTGCAGCAGGCAGGGCATTCCATACCCTTACCACCCTCTGGGTAAAGAACCTACCTCTGACATTCTTAGGACCCTGGTCAGACCCCACTTGGAGGTCTGTGCTCAGTTCTAGTCGCTTCACTACAGGAAGGATGTGGAAGATATAGATAGGGTGCAGAGGAGATTTACAAGGATGTTGTCTGGATTGGGTGGCATGCCTTATGATGATAGGTTGAGGGAACTAGGTTTTTTTTCCGTGGAGAGACAAAGGATGAGAGGGGGCCTGATAGAGGTGTATAAGATGTTGAGAGGTATTGATCAGGTGGATTGTCAGAGGCTTTTCCCCAGGGCTGAAATGGCTGCCACAAGAGGACACAGGTTTAAGGTGCTGGGAAGTAGGTACAGAGGAGATGTCAGGGGTAGGTTTTTCACTCAGGGAGTGGAGGGTGCATGGAATTGGGTGCCGCCAGCGGTTGTGGAGGCAGATTTGATAGGGTCTTTTAAGAGACTTTTAAATAAGTACATGGGACTTAGCAAGATATAGGGTTATAGATAAGCCTAGTAATCTCTAAAGTAGGGACACGTTCGGCACAACTTAATGGGCCGAAGGGCCTGTAGCGCACTGTCGTTTTTCTATGTTTCTGTGAATAGTGGAGCAGGCTTGAAAGGTCAAATCACCTACTGCTGTAACTCGTTTCAATGAGGTGACACGGTAGCAGTGTGGTTAGCACTGCTGTCTCACAGCACCAGGGACCCCAGGTCTAATATCCCAGTCTTAGGTCACTGTCTGTGTGGAGATTGCATGTTCTCCCCGTGTCTGCGTGGGTTTCCTTTCAAGTAATGTAAAGTTCATTAGTTACAAGTAAGCTACTGTGAAATTCTCCTAGTCACCCCTCTCTGGCACCTGTTCGGGTAAACTAAGGGGCAATTTAGCATGGCCAGTCCACCCAACCTGAACATCTTTGACGGTGGGAGGAAACCCGAGTACCCAGAGGAAACCCATGCAGACACGGAGAGAATGTGCAAACTCCACGCACAGGCGGGAATCGAACCTGGGTCCCTGGCGCTGGGAGGCAGCAGTGCTAACCACTGGGCCACTATGCCACCCGCGTCCTCCGGATGCTCCAGAATGTTTCTGGAGGATTGGTCATGCTAAATTATCCCTTAGTGCCCAAAGACACGTAGGTTCAGGGAATCAGTGGTGTAAATCAGCGGGGGATGGGATCTGGATAAGGTGCTCTGTCAGAGAGTGGGTACAGAGTCGATGGGCTGAGTGGCATCCTTCTGAGCTGTAGGGATCTCTGTCCCACACTCAGCTGAGTTTCAAAATTAAAAAAAAGTTTCACGAGAGGGACTACTTGCTGAGCAAAAATACACAGACATGAGGGAGTTGTGAATTTAAAGAAAGTTAATTAGCCATTAAAAAGAAATATTAATGAGCTGAGTAGGACAGCGTGCATGTGGCAGCCTCAATTGGCCAGTCTCGGGCTGGTCACTCACTCACCCACAAT
Source organism: Sphyrna mokarran (assembly GCA_024679065.1). Taxonomy (NCBI): domain Eukaryota; kingdom Metazoa; phylum Chordata; class Chondrichthyes; order Carcharhiniformes; family Carcharhinidae; genus Sphyrna; species Sphyrna mokarran. The sequence goes on along the minus strand of JAGIQG010000043.1, from coordinate 148,447 downwards.
GTGTACGAGTGTGTTTTTTTTATTCATTCATGGGACATGGGTGTCGCTGGCTTTCCTGCGTTTATTGATGTGGAGATGCTGGTGTTGGGCTGGGGTAATCACAGTAAAAAGTCTCACAACACCAGGTTAAAGTCCAACAGGTTTGTTTGCTGGTAAACCCACAAGCTTTTGGAACACACTGTTCCTTCGTCAGGTCAGAGGGGAGTTGTGTCCAGAAACAGGACGATATACATCCTTTAACCTGTGCCTAACACTCTCTCCACTCACACTGTCTACACCTTAGAGACTTGATTAGCTATAAAGACTCACATTCTAATCAGTATTCTGTAAACTGAGTGTGTGCCTTTAAATGTCCTGTTTCTGAACAAAACTCCCCACTCATTTGACAAAGGAACACTGTGTTCTGAAAGCTTGTGTCATTTACTGTTGAATGAAACTGTTGGACTTTAACATTGTGAAACTTCTTACAGCATTTATTGCCCATCCCTAGTTGCTCTTGAACTGAATGGCTTTGCTCAGAGGGCAGTTGAGAATCAACCACCTTGCTGTCATACATAGGCCAGACCAGGTAAGAACGGCAGATTTCCTTCCTGAAAGCACTTTAGTGAACAAGACAGGTCTTTCCTGAGAATCGACAATGGTTTCATGGTCATCAGGAGATTCTTAATTCCAATTTCTTATTACTGAATTCGAATTCAGCCATTTGTCAGGGCTGGATTTGAATCTGGATGCTCAGAACATTAACTGAGTTTCTGGAGTAATTGTCTAGTGATAATATCACTCGGCCATCACCTCCCCATCATTTGAGTGTATGTGTTGGCATGTGTGTTCCTGTGTGTGTGTGTGCATGTGTGTTCCTGTGTGTGTGTGCGTGTGTTTCTGTGTGTGTGTGTGTGTGTGTGTTCCTGCGCGTGTGTGTTCCTGCATGTGTGTTCCTGTGTGTGTGTGCATTTGTGTTTCTGTGTGTGTGTGTGTGTGTGTGTGTGTGTCTCTGTATGTCTCTGTATGTGTCTGTGTTCATTGGTGTGTTTGCGTGTGTGTGTCTTTGTGTGTATGAGAATGTGTTAGTATGTGTATGTGTCTGCTGTGTGTGAGATTGTATCGGTGTGTGTGTGTGTGCGTGTGTGTGTGCGCCCGTGTGTATGTGTGTGAGGGTTGTCTGAGTCTGTATGTGTGTTCATTGCTGTGTGTTAGTGTGTGTGTGTGTATGTGTCTGTGTATGTGAGAACGTGTTAGTGTGCGTATGTGTCTGTGCATGTGAGAATGTGTTAGTGTGCGTATGTGTCTGTGCATGTGAGAATGTGTTAGTGTGCGTATGTGTCTGTGTATGTGAGAATGTGTTAGTGTGCGTATGTGTCTGTGTATGTGAGAATGTGTTAGTGCGCGTATGTGTCTGTGTATGTGAGAATGTGTTAGTGCGCGTATGTGTCTGTGTATGTGAGAATGTGTTAGTGCGCGTATGTGTCTGTGTATGTGAGAATGTGTTAGTGTGCGTATGTGTCTGTGTATGTGAGAATGTGTTAGTGTGCGTATGTGTCTGTGTATGTGAGAATGTGTTAGTGTGCGTATGTGTCTGTGTATGTGAGAATGTGTTAGTGCGTGTATGTGTCTGTGTATGTGAGAATGTGTTAGTGTGCGTATGTGTCTGTGTATGTGAGAATGTGTTAGTGCGCGTATGTGTCTGTATATGTGAGAACGTGTTAGTGTGCGTATGTGTCTGTATATGTGAGAATGTGTTAGTGTGCGTATGTGTCTGTGTATGTGAGAATGTGTTAGTGTGCGTATGTGTCTGTGTATGTGAGAATGTGTTAGTGTGCGTATGTGTCTGTGTATGTGAGAATGTGTTAGTGTGCGTATGTGTCTGTATATGTGAGAATGTGTTTGTGCGTCTACATATATGCGAGAGTTTGTCGGTGTGCATGTGTCGGTGTGCATGTGTCTGTTGGTATGTGTGTCAGTGTGTGTGCGTCGGTGTGATAAGGCGAGAAGCCTAGGATTGGGATATAGAACATAGAACATTACAGCGCAGAACAGGCCCTTCAGCCCTCAATGTTGCGCCAACCAGTGGAACCAATCTAATGACCCTCGAACCTAAACTATTCCAATGTTATCCATATGCCTATCAACTGACCAGTTGAAAGCCCTTAAAGTTGGCGAGTCCACAACTGTTGCAGGCAGGGCATTCCATGCCCTTACTACCCTCTGAGTAAAGTATACATACTCAATCTTCCACACACACTAATCAATCTCTTCCCCAGCCACCTCCTTTGCACAGTTTGGAAGATTGTCATTCCCAATCCTAAGGGGAAGAGTTTTCCCTCCCACATCAGCTGCTGTGAGGCAGAAAGCAGTAGGAGAAACAGCATTTGATTAGAGGGTCAATCCCTGCAGAATTTCTCCACCCTAGCTTATTTCTCAGTGTCATTGTAAAATCTGGCTCCAGAATGGCTTTGGGGTCTGCTATTAGCCTGCAGGTTGGACAAGCCTGCTTTAAGAACTCGGTTTGCGTGACTCCCTCCATGGCCAAAGAGCTGGGTGTGCATAATTTCCCCAGAGACAATAAGCTGTCTGTGTGTGTGTGTGTGTGTGTGAGAGAGAGAGAGAGAGAGAGAGTGTCCCCCCTGTAGTTGATGAACTGACTCTCTGTGATTCCCCCTGTACTTGATGAGCTAACTCCCTGTGATTCCCCCTGTAGTTGATGAGCTGATTCTCTGTGATTCCCCCTGTAGTTGATGAGCTGATTCCTGTGATTTCCCCTGTAGTTGATGAATGATTCTCTGTGATTCCCCCTGTAGTTGATGAGCTGACTCTATTTGATTCCCCTGTAGTTGATGAGCTAACCCTCTGTGATTGCCCCCTGTGGTTGATGTGCTGGCTCTCTGTGATTCCCCCTGTAGTTGATGAGCTGACTCTCTGTGATTCCACCTATAGTTGATGAGCTATCTCTCTGTGATTCCCCCTGTAGTTGATGAGCTGACTCTCTGTGATTCCCCCTGTAATTGATGACCTGATTCTCTGTGATTCCCCCTATAGTTGATGAGCTATCTCTCTGTGATTTCCCCCTGTGGTTGATGAGTTGGCTCTCTGATATTGCCCCTGTAGTTGATGAGCTGATTGTCTGTGATTCCCCCTGTAGTTGATGAGTGACTTGTTTTCCCTATAGTTGTTGCCCTGACTCTGCGTTTCCTCCTGTAGGTGGAGTTGACTATGTGATTCTCCCTGTAGTTGATGAGGTGAGTTCCTGTGATTTCCCCTGTAGAGCATCCTACTCAGAGTCAATCCCATTGACTCCACAAATTTACCCTGCTAATCCCCCTAAACCTGCATAGACTCTGATACTAAGATTTAACAATTGTCAATCCACCAAACCACACATAGCAAATTCCCTGTGACTTGACAAGTGAAAATGTTACACAGGCCTGCCAGAAGACAGAGGGACAGAGACACAGAGAGACAGAGACATGCTGATACAGAGACAGACATAGAGAGAGACAGAGATGCAGATACAGAGATAAACAAAGAGAGACAGAGAGAGAAACAGATATGGAGACAGAAACAGACAGAATACAGCTGATGGGTAATATGACAGTTTGCTGTGCAGATACATGGATTTGAATCAGTGTCTGTGGGAGTTTGTGCATTCTCCCTGTGATTGTGTGGGTTTTCTCCGAGTACTCTGGTTTTCTCCCACACCCAAAGTTGTGCTTTTAGGCTGATTGGTATAACAAATGTCCCTAATTTGTTTCCCCTCAATCTGGTTTCAAATATGGCTTTCCATAAGCATAGACAAGGGTCATGGGTGGAAGGATGGGGGCGCAGGCTTGTTGGGGCAAAGAGCCTGTTTCCTCTGCTGTGTTGTTCTTTGCTCAGCCGGATGCAGATACAGAGAGAGAGAGAGAGAGACACAGCCACAGAGAGAGATTTTTGCTATGTTTCTATCCAATCAAAGTCCAATTCAGAATCTCAACAAGTGAAACATTCCAGATCCAAACTGACAAGACTCTGTCTTGGGTTTGATCTACATGATCCAAGCTGATTGCAGCAGGCAATGGAACTCCCCCAAGGCTTGATCCCATTCACATCTTGGCCAAAAGGCCCCAAGATGCCACTTTTAAAAATTGCATCAAATGAAGCTAAAATGTAACCTAATGACTTCATCCAAATACAGCATGTCAATGCTCTGCTTGACCTTAGCCAAAAAGGCTGAGAAGCAGGATGAGGAAGGGACACAGACACAGAGGGAGCACAGAGTGGGACGCGGCTCCTTTGAAGGGAATCAGAGCTCCAGCCCCGCCCCCTTGGACCATCCGGCGTCCCAATGAGGGGCGGGGCCTCGGGAAGGCGGGGTCTGTGGGGGAGAGCAGGTGTAGGGGCGGGGCCAAGGAGTGGGCGTGATGAATGGAGGGGCGGGGCATCAGGGGAGCGGGCAGAGTGGAGGGGCGGGGTCTGTGTCTGGTGTAGGCAGAGCTGAGGGGCGGGGCAAGATGGGGAATGAAACAATGGGGGGGGGCGGGGCTGGGCCGGAATGGATGACGCCCCGGGGCGGGGCTTGTGGGGAAGGAGCCCAGAAGCTGCAGGGGGCGGGGCAGATGAAGTGTCGAGGGGGCGGGGCCGGCGGGGGAAGCAGGCGCAGGGGGGGGGGGGCGATGCGGGGGCGGGCTGAACCGGAGGGAGGAGCATCAGTGGAGTGGGCTGAGCGGAGGGGCGGGGCCTAGGGGAAATGAACGGGGGGGGCGGCGGCGACGGGGGGCGCGGATGACGCAGAGGGGGCGGGGCTTGCGGGGAAGGGGAAGAGGAAGCGTCAGGCGGCGGGGGTGAGGGGTCAGGGGGCGGGTTTGGAGTTGTACCCGGATGGCGGTGCAGGCGCTGCTGAGGAGGCTGCGGCCGGGCCGGGGAGCGGAGCGGAGCCGCTGTTCACCGGTACCGGGGGAGGGGGAGGGGAGGGGGAGGGGGAGGGGAGAGGAGGAGGGGAAGAGGGCTGGGAGGGGAGAGGGGAGGGGGAGGGGGAGAGGGAGGGGAGGGGGGAGGGAGGGGGAGGGGAGGGGAGGGGAGGGGGAGATGGGAGGGGGAGGGGGGAGGGGAGGGAGGGGGAGGGGGGAGGGGAAGAGGGGAGGGGGAGGGGGAAGAGGGGAGGGGGGAGGGGAGAGGGGAGGGGGGAGGGGGGAGGGGAGAGGGGGAGGGGGAGGGGGGAGATGGAGGGGAGGGAGGGGGGGGAGGGGAAGAGGGCGGGGAGATGGGGGGGGAGGGGGGAAGAGGGGAGGGGGAGGGGAGAGGGGAGGGGGGGAGGGGGGAGGGGAAGAGGGGAGGGGGGGGGAAAGAGGGAGAGGGGGGGGGAGGGGAGAGGGCGGGAGGGGAAGTGGAGGGGAGAGGGCTGGGGGAGGGGAGAGGGCTGGGGGGAGGGGAGAGGGGGGGGGAGGGGAAGGGGAGGGGGAGAGAGGGTGGGGGAGAGGGGGGAGGGGAGAGGGGGGGATGGGAGGGGGAAGAGGGCTGGGGGGAGATGGGAGGGGGAGGGGAGAGGGATGGGGGGAGATGGAGGGGGAGGGGGAGGGGGGGGGTGGGAGGGGGATGGGGGGGACGAAGCGGGGGGAGGGGGCAGGGGGAGAGGGGGAGGGGAGGGGGCTGAGGGAGAGGGGGGTAGGGGGGCATCGCTCACACCCTGCCCGCTCGTCGACTACAGGGGGTTTTGTCATATTATTTCACTGCTGGATTTGCCATTAATCACTCCCTGTCTCTGTTCCTCCCCCTCCCCCCCCACCCCCGTCTCTGTCTCCTGCGCTCCTGTCTCTTCCCCCTCTGTCCCCTGTCTCGTCCCACCGCCCCCATCTCTGTTTCTCTCCTGTCCTCTGTCTCTGTCCCCCGCCCCCTGTCTCTCTCTCTCTCTCTCTCTCTCTCTCCCCACTAGGTTGCCGCTGGGCCGGGGGATCGGTTTCGCAGGCTGAACCAGAACACGTGGCGGACACAGCGGAGAATGAGGTGGTCACAGCGCGTTTCATCAACCGCAACCCTCGGAACCTGGAGCGGTTAGCGCTGGCAAGAAAGGACAATGGCTGGCAGACCGTCTGGCCCAGGCACAGCTACTGGCATCGGTGAGGAGGGGCACAGTGCAGGGAAAGCCCAGGGTCCACCTCCTTCCCTCTGACTTCCACTCCATCAACATACCCTGCTCAGACCCCACTTGGAGTACTGTGCGCAGTTCTGGTCGCCTCACTACAGGAAGGATGTGGAAGCTATTGAGAGAGTGCAGAGGAGATTTACAAGGATGTTGCCTGGATTGGGGAGGCAGGCCTTCTGAAGGTAGGTTGAGGGAGCTCGGTCTCCTCTCTACAGAGAGACGTAGGTTGAGAGGCGACCTGATAGAGGTTTATAAGATGTTGAGAGGAATAGGTAGAGTGGATTCTCGGAGGCTATTTCCCAGGGCTGAAATGGTCACTACGAGAGGACACAGGTTTAAGGTGCTGGGGAGCAAGTACAGAGGAGATGTTCGAGGTAAGTTTTTCACTCACAGGGTGGTGAGTGAATGGAATCGGTTGCTGTCGGTGGTAGAGGCGAACTTGCTGGGGTCTTTTAAGAGACTTCTGGATGAGTATATGGGATCTAATGGGATTGAGGGTTATAGACAGGCCTGGTAGGTTGGGGTATGATGGGTGCAACTTGTGGGCCGAAGGGCCTGTTTGTGCTGTCGTGTTCTGTGTTCCTTCCGTCCCTATCTCCCACGCGTGTTATTCGAGAATCGACCTGAACTCTGAATTAAAGATATTCAAGCTTCTGCTTCCACTGCCCTTTGAGGAAGAGCATTACCATTGTCTGAGAGAAGAACAGAAAGTACAGCTCAGGATCAGGTCCTTTGGCTCTCCAAGCCCATCATAATGTCTGAACTCAACTAAACTGAAAGATAACCCTTCTGCCCTTCCTCTATCCGTATCCCTCTATTCGCTCCCTATCCATGCATCCGTCCCGCTGCCTCTTCAATGTTGTAATGTTCCTGCTTCCACCACCTCCTCTGGCAGCGCGTTCCAGGCACCAGCCACTGTCTGTGTGAAAAACATCCCCCTCCGCATGCTTTCCTTAAACTTTTACCCCTCTCACCTGTGCCCCTCTGGTAACAGACACTCCCACCCTAGAGGAAAAAGCCTCGGACTATCCACCCTCTCTGTGCCTCTCATAATTTTAAAACAAAGAACAAAACAGCACGGGAAACAGGCCCTTCGGCCCAACGAGCCCGCGCCGCCACCCCTAAGTTCCCACTTCTACCCATGATCCCTGTCCATGTTTCTAGATCTATGGATTAAAAACCAAATTTGAGACAATTTAGGGAGAATTTGTTTTGCCAATCAGCCTAAGAGCACATCTTTGGGATGTGGGAGGAAACCGGAGCTCCCGGAGAAAACCCACGCAAGCACGGGGAGAATGTGCAAACTCCCACAGACACAGGACCAAATCCATGTATCTGCACAGCACAGCGATAGTCACTGAGCTGTCGTGTTGCCCATCAAATGGTCCAGGTCAAGCGTACACTAACGACGTGAAGCACTAGGATACTCTCGAAAAAAATCCAAGAGCAGCCCTCTCACGACCCATCGCGTGTATGCTCCTCGTTAGACAACAAGGTGGACCAAAGTACCTGTAGGATAAAAACAAGTACATCAATATCATTGATGTTTTGTAGACCTCTCTCAGGTCTGCCCTCACTCTCTGTCTTTCCAGTGAAAACAATTCCGGTTTCTCCAATCTCTCCTCGTAGCCAGCACCCTCGAGACCAGGGCAGCATCCTGATGAACCTTCTTTGCACTCTCTCCAAAGTTTGCACACCCTTGTAGTGTGGCGACCAGAACTGCACGCAGTGCTCCAAACACAACCTAACCAAGGTTTTATTCAACTACAACGTGATTTCACCACTCTCGTACTCATTGCCCCGGCTGATGAAGGCAAGCACACCACATGCCTTCTTAATCATAAGAAATAGGAGCAGGAGTCGGCCATCCAGCCCCTCGAGCTTGCCCCGCCATTCAATAAGATCATGGCTGATCTGAAGTGGATCAGTTCCACTTTCCCGCTTTCTCCCCATAATCCTTAATTCCCTTGTCTATCAGAAACCTATCCACCCTTGACTTCAATATATTCAGTGGAGGAAGCCTCCACCACCTCATCAGGCAGAGAATTCCAAAGATTCCCCACCCTTTGAGTGAAGAAATTCCTCCTCAACTCTGATCTGAACTGCTACACCCCCCCCCCTCCAATCTTGAGGCTGTGCCCTCTAGTCCTGCTATCTTTGCTAAGCGGGAAGAGTCTCTCAGCCTCTACTCTATCCATCCCCTTCATTATCTTATACTTCTCTATAAGATCTCCTGTCAGCCTTCTAAACTCCAAAGAGTACAAACCTAGCCTATTCAGTCTCTCCTCATAATCCAACGCCCTCATCTCCGGTATCAGCCCAGTGAACCTTCTCTGCACCCCCTCCAAGGCCAATATATCCTTCCTCGAATGCGGCGACCAAAACTGCACACAGTACTCCAGCTGCGGCCTCACCAGTACCCTATACAGCTGCACCAGAACCTCCCTGCTTTTATATTCTATCCCCCTCGCTATAAAGACCAACATTGCATTTGCCTTCTTAATCACTGCTGCACCTGCAGACTGGGTTTTTGCGATTCGTGCACAAGGACCCCCAGGTCCCTCTGCACCGTCGCATGCTGCAGCTTTTCGCCATTTAAATAATAATTCGTCCTACCGTTATTCCTCCCAAAGTGGATAACCTCACACTTGCCAGGTCCTCGCCCACTCACTCAACCTATCCAGATCCCTCCGCAGACTTTCCACACCCTCCATGCAATCATCTTGTCCGTGTGCGTTGCCTCTTTTAGGGAGCTGTGGAACTGCACGACCAGATCCCTCGATCATTAACGCTCTTAACAGTTCTGCCGTTTTCTATATAATTCGCACCTAGATCTGATCCTCCAAAATATTAACTGAATGAGTTAAGTGTTCCCCTGGACTGCTGGAGTTTCGCCCAGTGCCGGCTGAGTGAAAATAAAACTCCAGGTTAAAATCTTTTCTGCCGGCCTCCGAACCGATCTCCGCCCCCATCGTTCTCCTGGCCACTTGTCTGAAGCTGAACCAGATTATCTACAACCCTGGCCCAAATTCCTCCGATGCCTCGCCCTGTATACAGGCTGACCTCGGTGTGTTTCCCATTCAGTAACACCTCAATTTTAAAAAAAAATCCAGTGTTTGTTTCAGCAACCGGATGTAGCTTTTTTGTGTCTCTATTGGCCATCTAGCTTATTCTAACCCCGTTTCTAACACTTCCGTCCCGAGCCTTGTGTTTCAAATGCTCATCTAAACGTTGTGAGAATTCCCGCCTGTGCCAGCCTCTCTCTCTCAGTTCCAGATTCCCGCCACCCTCTGGGTGAGAGCTTTTCCCCCCAACCCCCTTCACACCTCCTGCCCCCTTACCTTAAATCCAAGCCCCCTGGTTATTGACCCCGCTGTAGAGTCGCAGAGGCTCACAGCAGGGACACAGGCTCTTCAGCCCAACTTGTCCGTGCTGCCCTTTTCTTTTGAAGTCCTAAGCCAGTCCCAGTTGCCCGCATTTGGCCCATATCCCTCTGTACCCATCATATCCATGTTACTATTTAACTGCTTTTTAAAATTCAAAATTGTATCCGCCTCTACTACTGCCTCTGGCAGCTCGTTCCAGACACTCACCAGCCTCTGGGTGAAAAAATTGCCCCCTCTGGACACTTTTGTATCTCTCCCCTCTCACCTTAAACCTATGCCCTCTAGTTTTAGACTCCCCTACCTTTGGGGAAAAGATATTGGCTATCTAGCTGAATTTATTATTTTATAGACTTCTATAAAATCACCCTTCAGCCTCCTACGCTCAAGGGAAGCAAGTCCCAGTCTATCCAGCCTCTCGTTATAACTCAATCCGTCAAATCCTGGTAGCATCTTTTCTGCACTCTCTCTAGTTTAATAATAAACTTTCTATAATAGGGTGACCAGAACTGTACACAGTATTCCAAGTGTGGCCTTGCCAAAGTCTTGTACAACTTCAACAAGACACAGAACATTACAGCACAGAACAGGCCCTTCGGCCTTCGATGTTGTGCCGACCAATATAAAAAGCAATGACCCTCCAAACTAAACCATTCCCTTCTCTTCCATATACTTATCAACTAACCTCTTAAACGCCACCAACTTGGCGCATCTACAACTGCTGCAGGCAGGGCATTCCACTCCTGAACCACCCTTTGGGTAAAGAACCTACCTCTGATATCCGTCCTATAAATATCACCCCTTAATTTAAAGCTGTGTCCCCTCGTGCTAGCTTTCTCCATCCTAGGAAAAAGGATCTTCTGCCAAGGGGAAGATTTTCTTCCCATCTATCCTAGGCCCCAGAATTTTGCACTCCTCTGTGTGGACCAGTTTCTGTGGGAAAGTTTGCGCATTCTCCCCGTGCTTGCGTGGGTTTTCTCCGGGTGCTCCGGTTTCCTCCCACACCCCGAAGATGTGCTCTTAGATTGATTGGTGTAACAAATTAACCCTAAATTAGTCTCTCCTCAATCTAGTTTCCAATGCGGAGTGCCATAAGTGTAGACAAGGGTTATGGGTGCAAGAGGGACGTCACACTGTTAAAATGGCGGCGTGGGTTCATTGGGCCGAAGGGCCTGTTTCCCATGCTGTGTTGTCCTTGCCCTGATCAGATCCCCGCTCAGCTTTCCCCGCTGTAAGGGTGTATTTGTTTTTATCCTACAGGTGCTTTGGTCCACCTTGTTGTCTAACAAGGGGCATACACGCGATGGGGCGTGAGACGGCTGCTCTTGAATTTTTTTTCCAAGAGTATCCTAGTGCTTCACGATGTTAGTGTACGCTTGACCTGGACCATTTGATGGGCAACACGACAGCTCAGTGACTATCGCTGTGCTGTGCAGATATATGGATTTGGGCCTGTGTCTGTGGGAGTTTGCGCATTCTCCCCGTGCTTGCGTGGGTTTTCTCCGGGTGCTCCGGTTTCCTCCCACATCCCAAAGATGTGCTCTTAGGCTAATTGGCAAAACAAATTCTCCCTAAATTGTCTCAAATTTGGTTTTTAATCCATAGATCTATAAACATAGACAGGGATCGCGGGTAGAGGTGGGAACATTGGGGTGGCAGCGCGGGCTCGTTGGGCTGAAGGGCCTGTTTCCCGTGCTGTTTTGTTCTTTAGAACATAGAACAATACAGCACAAACAGGCCCTTCGGCCCACAAGTTGCGCTGATCACATCTACCAATCCACAGACCTATCTATAACCCCCTATCCTATTCTTTTCCATATACTCATCCAGAAGTCTTTTAAAAGACCCCAGTGAGTTTGCCTCAACAACCTCCGATGGCAGTCGGTTCCATTCACTCACCACCCTCTGAGTGAAAAACCTACCCCTGACATCTCCTTTGTATTTGCTTCCCTGCACCTTAAATCTGTGTCCTCTCGTATTGACCATTTCAGCTCGGGGAAATAGTCTCTGAGAGTCCACCCTATCTATTCCTCTCAACATTTTATAAACCTCTATCAGGTCGCCTCTCAACCTACGTCTCTCCAGTGAGAAGAGTCCCAGCTCCCTCAACCTATCTTCATAAGGCCTGCCTCCCAATCCAGGCAGCATCCTTGTAAATCTCCTCTGAACTCTCTCAATAGCCTCTACATCCTTCCTATAATGAGGCGTCCAGAACTGCACGCAATACTCCAACTGGGGTCTGACAAGAGTCTCATAGAGCTGCATCATTACCTCCTGACTCCTAAACTCTATTCCTCGATTAATGAAGGCCCGTACGCCTTCTTGACCACTTCCTCCACCTGTGAGGCCGATGTAAGAGTCCTATGGACCCGGACCCCGAAATCCTTTGTGCTCTACAACACAGCTAAGACTCCTACCCCTTATATTGTACTCCTTCATCCCATTATTCCTGCCAAAATTTTTTGTTCTTTAACCAGTCCCTCTTTGTTGCTGAAACATTCGCATCCTGGTGAATCTCCTCTGCACCCCCTCCAGTGCGATCCCATCCTTCCTACGGTGTCGCGATCAGAACTGTGCACTGTACCTCGCTGAGGCCTAACCAGCATTTTGTACAGCGCCATCATAAACATCCCTGATATTTTTTTTTCTACGCCTCGGCTAATAAAAGCAGCTATGGCTTTTAACCATCTTATCTACCTCTTGTGTTGCTGTCAGGGATCTGTGTATGTATATCCCACAGCCGCTCTCTACTTGCTAGCTTCTCACAATTCATTCTGTATTCTCCTGCCTTGTTAGTCCTCACCAAAGATGCATCACTTTTCAAAGTTAAACTCGATTCGCCACTGTTCTACCCACTTGATCAACCCGTCTATATCATTAGAATCCACATTCATATCGTATGGTAGAATATCCCAGGTAGGATAGTGAGTTTTAAAGTGCAGATATATGAATAGGATGGGAATAGAGGGATTTGGTCCCCGGACGGGTAGGGGGTTTGAGTTCAGTTGGGGAAGCATGGTCGGTGCAGGCTTGGAGGGGCCGAAGGTTCCTGTGCTGGAATTTTTCCTTGTTCTTTAATCCCTAAAATGTTTCGGCCCGTTGAGTCCACACTGACAACAATCCTATCCCCGTAACCCCACATATTTACCCTGCTAATCCCCCCTGACACGAAGGGGCAATTTAACACGGTCAATCCACCTGAGATCTTTGAACTGTGGAAGGAAACCGCCTCCCCATGCAGACGCGAGAGGGGAATGTGCAGATTCCACACAGACAGTGACCCGGAGCTGGAATTGAACCCGTGTCCCTGGCTGCGAGGCAGCAGTGCTGACCATCGCCGTCCATCTTGGAATCTTTCCTCCGCGCTACGGCACCAATTTTTGTGTCGTCACTGAACTTGCTGTTCATTCACGTCTAGATCATTAATGTACGCTACAAAGCAGTGGACACATGTATCTAATCACTGACACAATCTTCTGCCTGCTGCTGTAAAGCCAGTTCTCTATCCCCCGAAGTTAATTTGAGTTTGTTTATTTGTTTGGTGTGCAAAAGAGATACCAAATTGTCTGCGCTCCTCTGTGCTCTTTCATTTGATTTATTATTGCCACATGTTGAGCATAGAACATAGAAAAACTACAGCACAACAGGCCCTTCGGCCCACAAGTTGTGCCGATCATATCAGTACCTACTAACTTACCTATAATCCTCAATCCTATTGACTCATATTTACTCATCCAGAAGTTTCTTAAAAGACCCCAGCAAGTTCGCCTCTACCACCACCGACGGCAGCCGATTCCACTCACCCCGCCACCCTCTGAGTGAAAAACTTACCTCTAACATCTCCCCTTTACCTGCTTTCCTGCACCTTAAATCTGTGTCCTCTCGTAGTGACCATTTCAGCTCGGGGAAATAATCTCTGAGAGTCCACCCTATCTATTCCTCTCAACATTTTATAAACCTCTATCAAGTCGCCTCTCAACCTACGTCTCTCCAGGGAGAAGAGACCAAGCTCCCCTCAACCTATCCTCATAAGGCCTGCCTCCCAATCCAGGCAACATCCTTGTAAATCTCCTCTGCACCCTTTCAATACCTTCCACGTCCTTCCTATAGTGAGGCGACCAGAACTGCGCACAGTACTCCAAGTGTGGTCTGACAAGGGTCCTATAAAGCTGCAGCATTACCTCCCGACTCCTAAACTCAATCCCTTGGTTAATGAAGGCCAGTACACCGTAAGCTTTCTTAACCACATCCTCCACCTGCGATGGAGGATGCTCCAGGCTGTCCTGCGATGTCCAGGAGGCTACGCGCTCTTTGCTTTGATTTATTATTGGGATACAGTGAAAAGTGTTGTTTCTTGTGCGCTACAAACAAAGCATAGCGAGGTCACAGCGAGGGGTGTAGAGAAAGATCAACTTAATGTGAAGTAGGTCCATTCAAAAGTCTGACAGCAGCAGGGAAGAAGCTGTTCTTGAGTTGGGTGACGTATCTTTATCCCGAAGGAAGAAGGTGGAAGAGAGAATGTCAGGGTCCTTCACTGCAGGAAGGATGTGGAAGCTATTGAGAGGGTACAGAGGAGATTTACAAGGATGTTGCCTGGATTGGGGGGCAGACCTTATGAAGATAGGTTGAGGGAGTTCGGTCTCCTCCCTGGAGAGACGAAGGTTGAGAGGCGACCTGATAGAGGTTTATAAGATGTTGAGAACATAGAACAATACAGCACAAACAGGCCCTTCGGCCCACGAGTTGCGCCGATCACATCTATACCGACCAATCCACAGACCTATCTATAACCCCCTATCCTATTCTTTTCCATATACTCATCCAGAAGTCTTTTAAAAGACCCCAGTGAATTTGCCTCAACAACCTCCGATGGCAGTCGGTTCCATTCACTCACCACCCTCTGAGTGAAAAACCTACCCCTGACATCGAAGGTCGAAGGGCCTGTTCTGTGCTGTAATGTTCTATGTTCTATCTCCTTTGTATTTGCTTCCCTGCACCTTAAATCTGTGTCCTCTCGTAGTGACCATTTCAGCTCGGGGAAATAGTCTCTGAGAGTCCACCCTATCTATTCCTCTCAACATTTTATAAACCTCTATCAGGTCGCCTCTCATCCTACGTCTCTCCAGTGAGAAGAGTCCCAGCTCCCTCAACCTATCTTCATAAGGCCTGCCTCCCAATCCAGGCAGCATCCTTGTAAATCTCCTCTGAACTCTCTCAATAGCCTCTACATCCTTCCTATAATGAGGTGACCAGAACTGCGCACAATACTCCAACTGGGGTCTGACAAGAGTCTCATAGAGCTGCATCATTACCTCCTGACTCCTAAACTCTATTCCTTGATTAATGAAGGTCAGTACACTGTACGCCTTCTTGACCACTTCTTCCACCTGCGAGGCCGATTTAAGAGTCTTATGGACCCGGACCCCGAGATCCTTCTGCTCTACAACACAGCTAAGACTCTTACTCCTTATATTGTACTCCTTCATCCCATTATTCCTGCCAAAATGTTGAGAGGTGGATAGGGTGGATTCTCAGAGGCTATTTCCCAGGGCTGAAATGGTCGCTACGAGAGGACACAGATTTAAGTAAGGTGCTGGGGGCCAAGTACAGAGGAGATGTTAGGGGTAAGTTTTTCACTCAGAGGGGGGGGTGAGTGAATGGAATTGGCTGCCGTCGGTGGTGGTAGAGGCGAACTCGCTGGGGTCTTTTAACAGACTTGATGATGCCGGCTGCTTTTCCCCGAGGCAGCGGGAAGTGTAGATGGAATCAGTGGATTGGGAGGTTGGTTTGCATGATGGGGATTGGGCTACATTCGCCGCCTTTTTAATCGGTCTCCCACGCGGGATCTTGTCAAAAGCCTGTGTAGATGACATCGACTGCACTTCCCTCATCGAGTCACTCTCCACCCCCCCAATCTCGCCCTGCTAACCTCGCCCTCTTCTTACACTCGCCTGCCATAGGCTCCGCTTCCGGAAGAGCCAGCGTCATGTCACGGCCTATGTGGAGGCGTCGGGGAGCGGCGGCAGGGCTGTGATCTCCGCCTCCACCCGGGAGTGGGCCCTCAAGAGGCACCTGTTCAGCACCCGGGACGTGGCGGCTGCCGAGAATGTGGGTCGCGTGCTGGCCCAGCGCTGCCTGGAAGCCGGGATCGGCTACCTCAGCTTCCGGACCATTCCCTGGGAGTATCGCACCGAGTCGGTAAGTCCTGATTTCGCAGATTGGGGCGGGGGAATCATAGAATCGTAGAGCCCCCCACAATGCAGAGGGAGGTCCTTCGGCCCATCGAGTCTGCACTAACACAATCCCAGCCCCCCTATCCCTACGTATCATACCCACTAATCCTTCTAACCTACACATCCCTGGACATTCAGGGGCAATTTCCTAGCGCGGCCAACCCCCCCCCCCCCCCCCCCCCCCCCCCTCACACCTTTGGACTGTGGGGGGGAAACCCACGCAGACACGAGGAGGATGTACAAACTCCACACACAGACCGAGCCGGTAATCGAACCCAGGACCCCCCCGGAGCTGTGAAGCAGCAGCAGCGCTAACCCCCCCCACTTACCCAGATGATTGAACTGAGGGGAGGCAGGAATCACAGGGACCACCAGCCAATTCAGTGGGGGGGATGTACATGGGGAAGGGAGTGGCGAACAATGTTCAACTGGGAGAGGCATCACAGGTTAAGGAGGGAGGGATGCTTCCCCTGAGAGACCGCACGACCGAGCAGGGCAGAGAGAGGCCATTCGGCCTGTTGAGTCAACTCTCCAACCTCCGCCAAAGTATTTTACCCAGACCCTCCCCTCCTAACCCCATATATTTGGCAACCCATCCAACCTACGTCTCTCGGGGACCTTGGCGGAGTGGGAATTGGAGTTCTGGGAGAAAACCTGTGCAGACACGGCGAGAAAATTCCACAAGACTGGAGGCTGGGATCAAACCCAGCTCCCCCGTGAGGTACAGCCACAAACTGGGGGCTTGTCTGTTGGGGTGGGGAGGGAGGTTGCCAACCGAGGGAGGAATGGCAGATTCAGGGTTGGTGAGGGGAAGGTCGGTGGGGGTGAACAGTTAAGGAATGAATGACCTCTCCGTCTCTCTCTCTCTACGATAGGTGCAGCGATTCCGTTCCGCAGTGAAGGACGGCGGGGTGATACTGAGCGAGCCGCGGAGAGTGAATCGATGAAGATCGGGGGGGGGGGGGGGAAGGGAAGGAGTGTGCGTGCGCGAGGGGAGCCACAGATCTATCCCAAACCCCTCCCCTGGAAATAAAGCACAGGGTTTTTTCCTCCTGCACTGATGTCAATTTCTGATTCTTGGTCAGGATTTCCCTGCAGGACTTTCCCAATCTGGGGCGAGAGTGTTGGCCAGTTCGGGTGGCGATTTTTTTTTTTACGGGAGCAGAACAGGATGATCCCAGGGCCCTTTCCATCCCCCCTCGGAGTTTGCTGGTCTCGGCTGGTCAGCTCCTGACTGGCCTCTTCCTGTGCAACAGATTCGAGGGAGTGACGTTGTGCTCCCCTGTTTCCAGGGGAACAGGTTGACAAGGCCGAATCGCCGCCGCCTCCTCTTCCTGTGCCTTCGACCCGAGGGGCTGAACGGTCTCCTCCTCGTTCCTGCAGAATACATATAACTCTCAGAGACTATTTCCCCGAGCTGAAATGGTCAATACGAGAGGACACAGATTTAAGGTGCAGGGAAGCAAATACAAAGGAGATGTCAGGGGTAGGTTTTTCACTCAGAGGGTGGTGAGTGAATGGAACCGACTGCCGTCGGAGGTTGTTGAGGCAAACTCACTGGGGTCTTTTAAAAGACTTCTGGATGAGTATATGGAAAAGAATAGGGTAGGGGGTTATAGATAGGTCTGTGGATTGGTCGATGTGATCGGTGCAACTCGTGGGCCGAAGGGCCTGTTTGTGCTGTATTGTTCTATGTTCTATGTTGTAAGGGATTGAATGGCCTCCTCCACTTCCTCTGGAGTGTGTGTGTGTGTCTGGTGTGGTGTGTGTCTGTGTGTGTGTGTTTCTGTGTGTGTGTGTTGCTGTGTTGTGGTGTGTCTGTGTGTGTTGTTTTGTGTGTGTGTGTGTCTGTGTGTGTGTGTGTCCGGTGTGTGTGTGTGTCTGTGTGTGTGTGTGTCTGTGTCTGTGTGTGTGTGTTGTCTGTGTGGTGTGTGTGTCTGTGTTTTGGTGTGTCTGGTGTGTGTGTGTCCTGTGTGTGGTTTGTGTCTGTGTGTGTGTGTGTCTGTGTGTGTTGTGTGTCTGTGTGTGTGTGTGTCCTGTGTGTGGTGTGGGTGTGTCTGTGTGTGTGTGTCTGTGTGTGTGTGTGTGTGTGTGTCTGTGTCTGTGTGCCTGTGTGTGTGTGCGCCTGTATCTGTGTGTGTGTGCGCCTGTTCATGTGTGTGTGTGCGCTGTCTGTGTGTGTGTGCGCGTCTGTGTGTGTGTGCGTCTGTCTGTTCTGTGTGTGTGTGCGCCTGTGTGTGACTTCGTGTCCTTTTGTGCGAGTGAGCAAGTGTGTACTTGTGTGTGCATGATTACGTATGAGTGAGTGTGTGCACGCGCGTGCCTGCCTGAGTGTGTACACGTGAGCGTGCAGGCTTGCACCTGCCCCTGAAGGTGCGTGTGCCCACGAGTGTGTGTGTGTGTGTGTCCTTTGTGTGAAGTGAATGTGCAGTATTCCCGGGGTAGTGTGTGACCAAGCTCCCGCACAACGGAAACACGATCTCCCTGCGGGCTGAGCGGACAGCGACAGTCAGTGGAAATCTCACCAGCGATGGTCATTTTCTCTCAGCTCCATTAAGGGGAGCCGGACAGAGAGTCTCCGACCATCGGGAGGTTTAAACAGGCTGTTCTACCCCTGGAGAAGGTGAAGGCAGGGGGGATAATCCCGTCGAGATCTTCAAACTCGTTCAATGATTTGTGGGAGAGGGGGCTGGTCCATTCACGTAGAACGAGAGCAAATGTTTCCGGTGGGAAGGTAAGAGCAGCAGTAAGAAGCTGGGAAGGGTGGCTCACAGAGAGTGAACTCCTGAGGGATGGGATCGAAAGCAGCAACTTTTTTCTGGGTGGCACGGTGGGTTAGCGCTGCTGCTCCAGGGATCCGGGTTCGATTCCCGGCTCGGGTCACAGTCTGCGTGTGGAGTTTGCACATTCTCCTCGTTTCTGCGTGGGTTTCCCACCAAGATGTGCGGGTTAGGTTGATTGGCCGTGCTAAGAAATTGCCCCTCAGTGGCCTGAGATGCGTAGGTTAGAGGGATTAGCGGGTAAAATAGGTAGGGACGTGGGTGGGATTGTGGTCAGTGCAGACTCGATGGGCTGAATGGCTTCTTACTGCTCTGTAGGAATTCTAAGTTCACGACGGGGTGGGGGGTGAGGTTTTAGCCCAGCAGGGAGCAGTGCCCTCGCTGGTGAGATTTTTTTGGAATGAGTTTCAATTGGCGATGGGGGAAGGAGGGAGTAGGGGTGAAAACAAATTGAATTACCAAAGAGGAAGACTCAAAACGAGGGGGCACGGCCTCAGTATAAGGGGAAGCAGGAATAGGATTGAGGACTTGAAGAGGAACTTGGGCACATGTTTGGTTTTACCATCATCATTCGAAGTGTCAAACCCGGGTGGAATGCAGATCCGATTGAGAAATCCGCTATCAGACACCCCCACCCTCCACCCCCCCCCCCACACAGACACAGACACAGACACACACACAGACACACACACACACACACACACACAACACACAACACACACCACACACCAGACACACACACAGACCACACACACACACACCACACACACACACACACACACCACACACACACCACACACACACACACACACACAACACACACACACACACACAGACACACACACACCAGTACACAGACACACACACACAAACACACACCACCAGACACACACACACATACAGACACAACAGACAGACACACAGACAGACCACACCAGACAGAAACACACAGACACACACCAGACACACACACAGACACACCACAATACACACACACAGACACACACAAGACCACACAAAGACAACACACACACATACACACACCACAACACACACACAACATACACACACACACACACACACAACACACCACCACAGACACACACCACACAGACACACACACAGACACACACACACACTACACACACACAGACACAAACACACACACACAGACACACACACACAGACAACACCAACACACAGAAAAACACACAGACACAACACACACAGACACTCACACAGAGAAGAGACACGCGCCACACAAGATAGAGACACGCGCACAACAAGAGAGAGAGACCGCGCACACAGAGAGATAGACACGCGCACACAGAGAGAGAGACACGCGCACACAGAGAGAGGACACGACGCACACAGAGAGAGAGACGCGAGACACGCCAGACAGAGAGAGAGACACGCGCAACAGCGAGAGAGAACACGGCGCCAACACAGAGAGAGACACGCGCACACAGGAGAGAGACACGCGCCACACAGAGAGAGAGACACTCGCGCACACGAGAGAGAGACACGCGCACCAGAGAGAGAGACACGCGCACCACAGAGACAGAGAACACGCGCCCACAGAGAGAGAGCACGCGCACACAGAGGCAGAGAGACACGCGCACACAGAGGCAGAGAGACACGCGCACACAGCAGGCAGAGAGACACGCGCACACAGAGGCAGAGAGACACGCGCACACACACAGGCAGGCAGAGAGACACGCGCACACACACAGGCAGGCAGAGAGACACGCGCACACAGAGAGAGAGACACACTCTATCTCTCTCTCTCTCCAATCCCTTTCACGCTGTGTGCGGGACAAAGCACAGCCAAAACAATCAGGACTCTGAGCTGCGTCTCTTTCACAACGTCCCAGAATCCCAGGAAGCAGCGTGAGAGCGAACAGAGGGAGTGGTGGGCCCCACACACTCCCCCGATCCAACCCCCCCACCAACTACCCACACACATCACTATCCCGCTTATCCACCCCCCCCACTACCCACACACATCACTGTCCCCCTTATCCAACCCC
>JAGIQG010000043.1:99934-127809 GCA_024679065.1 Sphyrna mokarran | reverse complement strand
GCCTCCTCTTCCCCCTCCCCCCACAAGACAACGATCCAACCTCACTCCCTCCTTCCTCCTCCCACCTCCAGACAATGATCTAATCTGCCTCTGTCCCCCCACCCCCGATCCGAGTCTGGGGAGCTGTTGGAAGCTCGGAACTCTCTCCCCAGCAGCTGGAGCGCCGGGTTCAGACTTTTATACGGTGCGGCTCCGGATTGGTGAACGCGGCGGGAAAGGGGGAAATGCAGATAGAATCAGGCATGTAGTTCATTCATTCAATTTAAATGCATTTAAATTGCCGTTCTGGGGGTGAAGTGGATCAGCTGCCATTCCTGGGTTTCGGTAAACCTGCGTGGACACGGGTGCGGATCACGATAATGGCCTCTTGCCCAAATTTCCCCCGTTTTTGGGCTGGAAAATGGGCTGTGTTAAAATAGGATCCAAAGGGTTGAGAATCTGTGGAATTCCCTGCCCAGATGAGGCTCCCTCACTGAATGATTTTTTTCAAGGCAAGGATAGAAAAAATTTTGAACAGTGAAGGGATGAAGGGAGCGGGTGGGTAAGTGGAGCTGAGTCCACAAACAGATCAGGCATGATCTTATCGAATGGTGGGGCAGGGCTGGAGGGGCCGAATGGTCTTCTCAGGAGGCACTCTGGAGTTATTTAAGAAATGCTTAGATGGGCACATGAACAGAATGGGAATGGAGGGGTATAGAAAACTGATTTAAAATAGGGATCATGAGCCTTGGGAGTCCCTGGGAAGTGTGTAAATAGATGATGATATTGATGTACTTGCTTTTATCCTACAGGTGCTTTGGTCCACCTTGTTGTCTAACAAGGGACATACACGCGATGGGTCGTGAGAGGGCTGCTCTTGGATTTTTTTCGAGAGTATCCTAGTGCTTCACGTCGTTAGTGTACGCTTGACCTGAACCATTTGATGAGCAACACGACAGCTCAGTGACTATCGCTGTGCTGTGCAGACACATGGATTTGGGCCTGTGTCTGTGGGAGTTTGCACATTCTCCCCGTGCTTGCGTGGGTTTTCTCCAGGAGCTCCGGTTTCCTCCCACATCCCAAAGATGTGCTCTTAGGCTAATTGGCAAAAACAAATTCTCCCTACATTGTCTCAAATTTGGTTTTTAATCCATAGATCTATAAACATGGACAGGGATCACGGGTAGAGGTGGGAACATCGGGGTGGCGGCGCGGGCTTGTTGGGCCGAAGGGCCTGTTTCCCGTGCTGTTTTGTTCTTTGTTCTTTGTACTCCTGCTCCTGGTTTTTATGTTCCAACAACACGCAGGAAGTAGGCAGGTTGCTGGATGGAAAGGAATGTTCCAACAACTGGTGGGACCCAACTGTCTCCCAAACAGTTGGAGAGAAACACAGAAACTCGGAGGGCCATTCTACCCATCAAGTCTGCTCCGTCGTCCGTTTTGATCATGGCTGATCATCAAATTCAATATTCAGATCTCCCCCAACACCCCTCCTTCCATCCCTCCCCCTCTCCCTTGATCTCTTTAACCCCAAGGGCTATATCTCAATTCTTCCCCAAATCACACAATGTCGCAGCCTCGATTGCTTTCTGTGGGCGTGCGTTCCACATGCTCACCGGCCTCTGGGTGAAGAAAACTCATCTCAGTCCCAAACGGTCAATTTAGGAAGAGCGTTTCCCAAAGCTCGTGGCGTTTGCTGTCAAATAAACCTGTTGGACTTTAATCTGGTGTTGAGAGACTTCTCACTAAATGGTCAACCCTGCATTCTTAGAGCTTGACCCCTGTTTCTGGACATCCTCCTCGGGGAACATCCTGCATCCACTCTGTCTGGTTCTGTTAGAATTTTATGGGTTTGTACAACCACTACAGCACAAACAGGCCCTTCGGCCCACAAGTTGCGCCGATCATATACCTACCTACCAGGCCTGTCTAATAGAACATGGAATAGTATGAGACCCCCCCCCCGCCTTTTCCTTCTAAACTCCAGTGGATATATTCCTAACTGATTCAATAACAGCGGGTTAGCACCGCTGCTTCACAGCTCCAGGGACCTGGGTTCAATCCCTGGCTCAGCTCTCTGTCTGCCTGGAGTTTGCACATTGTCCTCATGTCTGTGTGGGTCTTCTACGGATGCTCCGGTTTCCTCCCACAGTCCGAGAGACGTGTGGGTTAGGTTGCTTGGCTGTAGATGCATAGGTTAGTGGATTTTAGTGGGTAAAATATGTAGGGATATGGGGGTAGGGCTGGGGCAGACTCGATGGGCCGAACAGCCTCTCTCTATACTGTAGGATTTCTATCATCAACCGTACCACCCCAGAAATCCGTCTGGTAAATCTTTGCTGTTCTCCCTCAGTGCTGTCTTTTTGAAGAAAGAACATCCTTCCTCAGATAAGACCAAAACTGCCCACAATATTCCAGGTACGGCCTCGCCAAAGTGCTGCACAAAACTGCGGCAAAACATCCTTGTTCCTGCACTTGTATCCTCCTGCTATGAAGACCAACATACCATCGGCTTTCTTTCTACATGCTGTACGCTTATCTTCAGCGAGCAATGTACAAGGACACCCAGATCCCTGGTCAGTTCCGTAACAACATGATGGCCCAATTGAAGAAGATCCCGTTGCAATCGGAGATAACTTTCTTCGCAGTCCGCTATACCACCGATCTTAGTGTCATCTGCAAACTTCCTAACCATACCTCCAATATTCTCATCCAAATCATTGATATAAATGACAAATAACAGTGGGCCCAGCACTGATCCCTGAGGCACACCGCTGGTCACAGGCCTCCAGTTTGAAAAACAATTCTCTATAATTGTGGAGACAATTGTTGTACAATTCTCTCATCGTGGAGTTTGGTTACTAGTGGTGTACCTCAGGGGTCTGTTTTGGGGCCCCTGCTGTTTGTAATTTTTATAAATGATCTGGATGAGGGTATTGAAGGATGGATTAGTAAATTTGCAGATGACACTAAAGTCGGTGGAGTGGTAGATAGTGAAGAGAGGTGTTATAGTTTGCAGAGAGACTTGGACAAGTTGCAGAGCTGGGCCGAGAGGTGGCAAATGGAGTTTAATGTGGAAAAGTGTGAGGTAATTCACTTTGGCAGGAATAACAAATGTGTAGAGTATAGGGCTAATGGTAGGACTCTTAATAGTGTTGATGAACAGAGGGATCTTGGTGTATATGTGCATAGATCCCTGAAAGTAGGCAATCAAGTCGATAAGGTTGTTAAGAAGGCATATGGAGTCTTAGCTTTTATTGGTAGGGGGATTGAATTTCGGAGCCGCAACGTCATGTTGCAACTGTACAAAACTCTAGTGCGGCCGCACTTGGAGTATTGTGTGCAGTTCTGGTCCCCACATTATAAGAAAGATGTGGAGGCATTGGAGAGGGTACAGAGGAGGTTTACCAGGATGTTGCCTGGTATGGAGGGCAGGTCTTATGGAGAGGCTGAGGGATTTGAGGTTGTTTTCGTTAGAAAAGGAGGCTAAGAGGGGACCTTATCGAAACATATAAGATGATTAGAGGTTTAGATAGGGTGGACAGTGATAGCCTTTTTCCTAGGATGGAGAAAGCTAGCACGAGGGGACATAGCTTTAAATTAAGGGGTGGTGGTTTTAGGACGGATGTCAGAGGTAGGTTCTTTACCCAGAGGGTGGTTAGGCAGTGGAATGCCCTGCCTGCGTCAATTGTAGATGAGCCAAGTTTGGTGGTGTTTAAGAGGTTAGTAGATAAGTTTATGGAAGAGAAGGAAATGGTTTAGTTTGGAGGGTCATTGCTTTTTTCATAATTGGTCGGCGCAACTTCGAAGGCCGAAGGGCCTGTTCTGTGCTGTAATGTTCTATGTTCTACAACCCCACTTCTGTCAAGAAGAAGTCTCACAACACCCAGGTTAATAAACTGGTTGGACTTTAACCCGGAGACTTTTTGCTGTGTTTAGCCCAGTCCAATACTGGCATCTCTGCGTTCTGTTGAGAAGCCAGTTTTACATCCATTTCGATAGCTCGTCCTGGGTCCTATGAGATTTAACCTCAAGCAACAACCAACCATGCTGCACCTCGTCAAAGGCTCGATCAGGGATAGTCATCATGACTTTATCAGAGGAAGCTCGCGCCTAACAAGTTTGATGGAATGTTTTGAGGAGGTGACCGAGGAAGTGTCACATAGAAACTCAGATTCTGACAGTGCAGAAGGAGGCCTTTTGGCCCATCGAGTGTGCACCGATCACAACCCCAAGCAGCCCCTATCCCCACAAGCCCATGCATTTACCCTAGCTGGCCTCCCTCGCAATTTAGCATGGCCAATCCGCGCAACCCATGTATCTTTGGACTGTGGGAGGAAATGAGATCCAAAGGAAGCTCGCACAGACATGGGGAGAATGTGCAAACTTCACACAGACAGTGATCCAAGCCGAGAATTGAACCTGGCGCCGTGAGGCAGCAGTGCTAACCCACGGTGCCACCCAGTGAGGGTGGTTGTACGGGTTTCTGCAAAGCCTTTGACAAGTCCCCACCTGGGAAAGCTATACAGATGGCAAATACACCAGGGACACGGGGTAATTTGAAGGAGTGTATTCAAAATTGGCTCAGTTGTAGGAGACAGAGGCTGGTGATTGGAAGCCGGTATCCTGTGATGTACCATCGGGATCTGTGTTGAGTCTCTCATTATTCAACATTTATATAAATTACATAAATCATTCCTCCCAAGGCGGCGCTGGCTTCTTGTAAGCTTGTACCCAGCATATTTTCTAATTCTAATTTTTATTCTTGTCCAATGCTTCTAAAACTTAATTTAAATTCTTTGAAACTCTCTAACAATGCTCTAATTCGACCTCTTACAGATTTGGTGCTTTAACTTGACCTTTCTCTACACCCTAGCTATGACTGTGACACTACATTCTGCACCGTCTCCTTTCCTTCTCTATGAACGGTATGATTTTCCTGTACAGCAGCAAGAATAAAGAAAATTCCAGCACAGGAACAGGCCCTTCGGCCCCTCCAAGCCTGCACCGACCATGCTGTCTGACTTAACTAAAACCCCCTAACCCTTCCGAGGACCGTATCCCGCTATTCCTGACCTATTCGTGTACTAGTCGAGAAGCCCCTTAAAACTCACTTCCACATCCGCTTCCGCTCCCTCCCCCGGCAACGCATTCCAGGCATCCACCACCATCTGTGTAAAAAAATAAAAAATCTGCCCCATATATCTCCTTCAAGCCTCATCCCTCACGCCTTAATCCTTCCCCCCCCCCTCCCCCCGCCGAGTAATTGACTCTTCCACCCTGGGGAAAAAACTTCTGATTCTCCATTCTGTGTCCGTGCCTCTCATAATCTTGTAGACTTCTATCAGGTCTCCCCTCAACCTCCGTCGCTCCAATGAGAACAAACCAAGTTTCTCTAACCTCTCCTCACAGCTAATGCCCTCCATACCAGGGCAACATCCTGGTAAATCTTTTCTGTAACCCTCTCCAAAGCCCTCCACATCCTTCTGGTAGAGTGGGCGACCCAGAATTGAACACCGTATTCCGAGTGCGGCCTCACTAAGGTTCTATAAAGCTGTATCATGACTTGCCAATTTTTAAACTCAATGCCCCGGCCGATGAAGGCCAGCGTGCCGTATGCTTTCTTGACCACCTTCTCCACCTGTGTTGCCACTTTCAGTGACCTGTGCACCTGTACGCCCAGATCCCTCTGCCTATCAATACTCTGAAGCATTCCTTATTTACTGTATATTTCCTATCTGTGTTAGACCTTCAAGAAACAACCCTTTTAATTGTACACATAAATCAGATCAAATCAAATGTTTGGGGTGGGGCAGTGGTGGTTGGCTTAATAAGTTTGTAGATGACGCAAAGATTGACC
Organism: Sphyrna mokarran; assembly: GCA_024679065.1. Lineage (NCBI taxonomy): Eukaryota > Metazoa > Chordata > Chondrichthyes > Carcharhiniformes > Carcharhinidae > Sphyrna > Sphyrna mokarran. The sequence goes on along the minus strand of JAGIQG010000043.1, from coordinate 121,970 downwards.
AGTAAGGCTGTGTGTCCTGTGCTACAAGAAGATATAGATGGAATTGTCAAATGGACAGAGAAGTGGCAAAAGGAATTTAACCCTGAGAAGTGTGAGGTATTACACTTTGGAAAGGCAGCACTGTAGCACAGTGGTTAACTCTGTTGTTTCACAGCTCCAGGGTCCTGGGTTCGATTCCTGGGATGGATCACTGTCCTGTGTGGAGGTTGCACATTCTCCCCATGTCTTCATGGGTTTCCTCCGGGTGCTCCAGTTTCCTCCCACATCCAAAGATGTGCGGGTTAGATTGATTGGCCATGTTAAAATTGCCCCTTAGTGTCCTGAGATGCGTAGGTTAATGGGTTAATATGAAGGGATATTGGGGGTAGGAATGGGTGGGATTGTAGTCGGTGCAGACTTGATGGGTTGAATGGCCTCTTTCTGCACTGTAGGGATTCTATGACGAAATTTGACAAGGAAGTATTCAGTGAACACTAGGAAATTCTGTAGAACAAAATCACCTTGGCATGTTCAGGTGGAGATGTCAGGGGTAAGTTTTTCATTCGGAGGGTGGTGAGTGAGTGGAATCGGCTGCCGTCGGTGGTGGTGGAGGCGAACTCGTTGGGGTCTTTTAAGAGACTTCTGGATGAGTAAATGGGATTTAATGGGATTGAGGGTTATAGATGGGCCTGGTAGGTAGGGATATGATCGGCGCAACTTGTGGGCCGAAGGGCCTGTTTGTGCTGTAGTGTTCTATGTTTTGTGCACAGTTCTCTGAAGGCAGAACAACGTGTAAGTTCAGCGATGGAAAAGGGCAGACGGGAAACTTGTCTCTACCAGTCGAGATTTACATTGCAGCATCAGGGAAGTTATTTTGGAGTAGCGTTGAAGTTTGGTGAGGCCACAGCGAGAATACTTTACGTCCTTCTGAGTTGCCGCATTAAAGAACAAAACAGCACGGGAAACAGGCCCTTCAGCCCAACGAGCCTGCGCCGCCACCCCGATGTTCCCACCTCTACCCGTGATCCCTGTCCATGTTTATAGATCTATGGATTAAAAACCAAATTTAAGGAAAGGTGTGATTGCTGTGGGAAGAGTGCAGGGGAGATTCACCAGGATGCGATGGAGCAGTTTATAAAGAGAGGTTGTGTAGATTTGGGTTGTTTTTGTTGAAGCGGAGGAGATTGCGGGAGTGACCTCATTGAGATGTTCCGGATTGTGAGGGACATGAAGAGAATGGATAGGGTGTAGCCGCTCCCCTTCGCTGACAGGTCAGTAATGAATGGTAGAATCCCTGCAGTGCAGAAGGAAGCCATTCGGCCCATCGAGCCTACACCAACATCAATCCAAGGCCCTATTCCCACATATCCATACTGTTAAGGCCCTGAGACACAGGTTCGGTTTAGCGTAGCCAATCAATCTAATCCACACATCGTCAGACTGTAGGAGGAAACCAGAGGAAACGCACGCGGACACAGTGCGGGATGGGGGACCGTGCAGACTCCACGGAGACAGGCACCGAGGCCGGAATTAAACTCGGCGCTGTGAGGCAGCAGTGCTAACCAGCGTGCAATGTTAATAATGTGAGGGGGTCAAGGTGAGGGGCAGGAGGTTTAGGGAGGATGTGAGGGAAGCAGAGGGTGGTGAGAAAATAAGAACCCAAGAAACAGAAGCAGGAGTTGGCCATCTACCCCTTCAAGCCCGCCCCGCCCTTCAATAAGATCATGGTTGATCCAAAGTGGATCAATTCCACTTACCCGCCTGCTCCCCATGCCCTTAATTCCCTTATTGATCTAACTGTGACTTAAATATATTCAGTGAGGGAGCCTCCACCACTTCAATGGGCAGAGAATTCCAGGGATTCACCACCTCTGAGAGAAATTCCTCCTCAACTCTGATCTAAGCTGCCCCCCCCCTCCTTATTTTGAGGCTGTACCCTCTAGTTCTGGTTTCCTTTCCAAGCAGGAAGAATCTCTCGACCTCTACCCTACCCATCCCCTTCCTTATCATAGATCATAGAACATAAAACACTACAGTACAAACAGGCCCTTCGGCCCACAAGTTGTGCCGATCACGTCTATACCGACCAAGCCATAGACCTACCTATAACTCCCAATCCCATTGGATCCCATATACTCATCCAGAAGCCTCTTAAAAGACACCAGCAAGTTCCCCTCTACCACCACTGATGGCAGCCGATTCCATTCAGTCACCACCCTCTGAGTGAAAAACTTATCTCTAACATCTCCTCTGTATTTGCTTCCCTGCACCTTAAATCTGTGTCCTCTCGTAGTGACCATTCCAGCTCGGGGAAATAGTCTCTGAGAATCCACCATATCTATTCCTCTCAACATTTTATAAACCTCTATCAGGTCGCCTCTCAACCTACGTCTCTCCAGGAAGAAGAGACCGAGCTCCCTCAACCTATCTTCATAAGGCCTGCCTCCCAATCCAGGCAACATCCTTGTAAATCTCCTCTGAACTCTCTCAATAGCCTCTACATCCTTCCTATAATGAGGCGACCAGAACTGCGCACAATACTCCAACTGGGGTCTGACCAGGGTCTTATAAAGTTGCATTGTAAAGTTGACTTATCTTATAAGTCTTTATAAGATCAGCCTTCTAAACTCCAATGAGTACAGGCCCAATCTACTCAATCTCTCCTCATAGGCTAACCCCCTCATCTCCGGTATCAGCCTGGTGAACCTTCTCTGTTCTCCCTCCAAGGCTAATATATCCTTTTGCAAATAAGGGGACCACAGTCCTCCAGTGAGCGTCTGGAGTACACTGTCTGGGAAGGTGGATAAGGCAGGTTGCCTTAAATCCCTGGAAAAAGTACCCGGATGAGCACTTGGCACATCAAAGCATCCCAGGTCAGTACTGGTAATGTGATTAGGTGAGAGATAGTTTGCGGTTCACCCACGTGCTCTTTGAATGTTTGCCGTTGTCTATTCAATGTAACTCTGGAGTTATTTAAGAGATACTTAGATGGGCAGATGAACAGAATGGGGATGGAGGGATATAGAAAACTGATTTAAAAATAGGGATCATGGGCCTTGGGAGTCCCTGGGAAGTGTGTAAATAGATGATGATATTGATGTACTTGTTTTTATCCTACAGGTGCTTTGGTCCACCTTGTTGTCTAACAAGGGGCATACACGCGATGGGTCGTGAGAGGGCTGCTCTTGGATTTTTTTCGAGAGTATCCTAGTGCTTCACATCGTTAGTGTACGCTTGACCTGGACCATTTGATGGGCAACACGACAGCTCAGTGACTATCGCTGTGCTGTGCAGATACATGGATTTGGGCCTGTGTCTGTGGGAGTTTGCGCATTCTCCCCGTGCTTGCGTGGGTTTTCTCCGGGTGCTCCGGTTTCCTCCCACATCCCAAAGATGTGCTCTTAGGCTAATTGGCAAAACAAATTCTCCCTAAATTGTCTCAAATTTGGTTTTTAATCCATAGATCTACAAACATGGACAGGGATCGCGGGTAGAGGTGGGAACATCGGGGTGGCGGCGCGGGCTGGTTGGGTTGAAGGGCCTGTTTCCCGTGCTGTTTTGTTCTTTGTTCTTCGTTTTTTATCCCTTTAATGAGTTTCCCCCAGTCTATCACAGCCAACTCACCCCTCAGACCATCAAAGTTTCCTTTATTCGGATTCAGAAACTGAGCCTCAGGCTCCACTATGTCACTCTGCAGCTGGAAGAAGATTTCTATCACTTCACGGGTCTCCCACCCCCCAAGGCTTCTCCCACAACTACATCGCCAACGATGAAAAGCAAGTCACCGCGGATGCTGGAATCCGAACCCAAAAGGGAAAACGCTGGAAAACCTCAGCGGGTCTGGGAGGAGAGAACAGAGCTGAGGTTTTGATTATCCTTTATTAGAGCTAAAAGGCGCGGGACGTAGGAGATATTTATACCACGGGGAGAGAGAGTGAAAGATGAGTCATAACCACAGAAACCAGAGGGAGCGGCTGCTAAAGGCTGTCCACAGACAGAGAATAAAGCGTGTGAATGGCTAAACAGCAGAGAAATCTGATATCAGGAGGGTAAAATGTGAGAGGTGAAGATCAGGGGGAGGGGGACGGGTGGGAGTCAGCTTAAGAACAAAGAAAATTCCAGCACAGGAACAGGACTTTCGGCCCCTCCAAGCCTGCACTGACCCCATGCTGCCTGACAGAACTAAAACCCCCTCCCCTTCCCGGGACCATATCCTGCTATTCCCATCCTATTCATACACTTAGAACATAGAACATTACAGCGCAGAACAGGCCCTTCGGCCTTCGATGTTGCGCCGACCAATTAGGAACAAGCGGTGACCCTCTAACCTAAACCATTCCCTTCTCTTCCATAAACTTATCAACTAACCTCTTAAACGCCACCAAACTTGGCGCATCTACAACTGCTGCAGGCAGGGCATTCCACTCCCGAACCACCCTTTGGGTACAGAACCTACCTCTGATATCCGTCCTATAACTATCACCCCTTAATTTAAAGCTGTGTCCCCTCGTGCTAGCTTTCTCCATCCTAGGAAAAAGGCTATCACTGTCCACCCTATCTAAACCTCTAATCATCTTATATTTTTCGATAAGGTCTCCTCTTAGCCGCCTCCTTTCTAACGAAAACAACCTCAAATCCCTCAGCCTCTCCTCATAAGAACTGCCCTCCATACCAGGCAACATCCTGGTAAACCTCCTCTGTACCCTCTCCAATGCCTCCACATCTTTCTTATAATGTGGGGACCAGAACTGCACACAATACTCCCAAGTGCGGCCGCACTAGAGTTTTGTACAGTTGCAACATGACATTGCGGCTCCGAAATTCAATCCCCCTACCAATAAAAGCTAAGACTCCATATGCCTTCTTAACAACCTTATCGACTTGATTGCCAACTTTCAGGGATCTATGCACACATACACCAAGATCCCTCTGTTCATCAACTTGTCAAGACACCCCTTAAAATTCACTACCGTATCCGCTTCCACTCCCTCCCCCAGCAGCGAGTTCCAGGTACCCACCACCCTCTGTGTAAAAAATCTGCCTGGTACATCTCCTTCAAACCTTGCCCTTTAAACCTGTGCCCCCTGTGACTCTTCCGCCCTGGGAAAAAGCTTCTGACTATCCACTCTGTCCGTGTCCCTTGTAATCTTTGGGTGGCACAGTGGGTTAGAGCTGCTGCTTCACAGCTCCAGCGTCGTGGGTTCGATTCCCGGCTCGGGTCACTGTCTGTGCGGGATTTGCACATTCTCCTCGTGTCTTGCATGGGTTTCCTCCCAGAGCTGTGCGTGTTTGGTTGATTAATTGTGCTAAAATTTCCCTTAGTGTCCTGAGGTGCAAGGATTAGTGGGTAAATACGCAGGGATGGGGCGGGAGCAGGGCCTGGGTGGGATTGTGGTCAGTGCAGACTCGATGGGCTGAAGGGCCTCTTTCTGTACTGTAGGGGTTTCTATGATTTTCCCTGTGGTATAAATATCTCCCACATTCTCTGTCTTTTAGCTTTGAACAAGGGTCATCTGGATTCGAAATGTCAGCTTCTTTCTCTTCTTACAGACGCTGCCAGACCTGCTGAGATTTTCCAACATTTTCTCGGTTCTCTGATAGCTTGTTATCCAGTTGGTTTCTGGATGTATTACTGCAAAAAACTATTCCGTACGCACTCAGGAATTCCTCCTTTCTGGCAATGGATTTGCCCAATCTATATACAGATTAAGTTCTGCACCATTACAAATATTCCTTTATTGCATAAGCTTCTAACTTCCTTTTTAATACCATCCCTGATGTCACCACTGCAGTTTGTGAGCTAATATACCCAGTTTATTTATATTATTCATAGGGGACGGTACAATGGGTTCGCACCACTGCTGCTTCACAGCTCCACAGACCTGGGTTCGATTCCCGGCTCGGGTCACTGGGTGTGGATTTTGCACATTCTCCTCGTGTCTGCGTGGGTTTCCTCCCACAATCCCAAAGATGTGCTCTTCGGCTGATTGGCAAAACAAATTCTCCCTAAATTGTCTCAAATTTGGTTTCAATGCGTAGATCTATAAACATGGACAGGGATTGCGGGTAGAGGTGGGAACATCGGGGTGGCGGTGCGGGCTCGTTGGGCCGAAGGGCCTGTTTCCCGTGCTGTTTTAGAACATAGAACATAGAACACTACAGCACAGAACAGGCCCTTCGGCCTTCGATGTTGCGCCGACCAATATAAAAAGCAATGCCCCTCCAAACTAAACCATTCCCTTCTCTTCCATATACTTATCAACTAACCTCTTAAACGCCACCAAACTTGGCGCATCTACAACTGCTGCAGGCAGGGCATTCCACTCCCGAACCACCCTTTGGGTAAAGAACCTGCCTCTGATATCTGTCCTATAACTATCACCCCTTAATTTAAAGCTGTGTCCCCTCGTGCTAGCTTTGTTCTTTGTTCTTTGAAAATCATACTGTTCATGGAGGACGAGTGGAGGGATTGTGGTCGGTGCAGACTCAATGGGCTGAATGACCTCTTTTTGCACTGTAGGACTCTATGATTGTATAATATATATCCCCACTAATGGTTTTCACTCCGTGGTGTTTTCTGAGCCCTGACCCATATAGATCCCGGAGCGAATAACTTTCCTCACTATTGCACTCAGTTCCCCTTTTCCCAGTAATGTCATTCCACCACCTTGTCCTCTCTGAATACCCCTGGATAATCATTTCCCAGCCCTGGCCACCCTGTAATCCTGACTATATCAGACCCATTTATATTTGATTTGATTTGTTATTGTCACACGTGTTGGGATACAGTGAAAAGTATTGTTTCTTGCGTGCCGTACAGATAAAGCATACCGTTCATAGAGAAGGAACCGAGACAGTGCAGAGCGTAGTGTTACAGTCACAGCGAGGGTGTAGAGAAGGATCAACTCAAATATCAAAGCTCCTCGCTATCCGCAATCTTTGTATCGTCTGCAAACTTGCTGATCTCTCCATTTACTCCCCCTTCCAAGGAATTTACATATATTTTGTTCTTTGTTCTTTGTTCAATGTGAGGTCGGGTCTGTTCAAAAGTCTGACAGCAGCAGGGAAGAAGCTGTTCTTGAGTCGGTCGGTGCGGGACCTCAGACTTTTGTATCTTTTCCCCGACGGAAGAAGGTGGGAGAGAGAATGTCCGGGATGTGTGGGGGTCTTGATTATATCGGCTGCTTTTCCCCGAGGCAGCGGCAAGTGTAGACAGAGTCAATGGATGGGAGGCTGGGGTTTGTGTGATGGATTGGGGCTACATTCACCAGCCTTTTGTAGTTCCTTGCGGTCTTGGGCAGAGCAGGAGCCCAGACCCAAGCTGTGATACAACCAGAAAGAATGCTTTCTATGGGGGCATCTGTAAAAGTTGATGAGAGGTGTAGCTGACATGTCAAATTTCCTTAGTCTCCTGAGAAAGTCGAGGTGTTGGTGGGGCTTTCTTAACTAAAGTGTCAGCATTGGGGGGGATCAGGACAACTGACCTGGACACTAAAAACTTGTACTTGCTTGTCTGGAAAGAGCAGTTGGACCGTAACTCCTGAGAAAATGTGGAGGTCTACAAGGAAGTTTGGAAGAATTTGAGCTGACCTCATCAAAACGTAAAACATTCTGAGGCTTGTTCACTTGGTAGATATTTAGAAGCTGCTTCCCCTTGCATGGAATGATCTTCGAAAGCGGGAGGACAATTGAGGGTGAAGGTGAGAAGCAATCTCTGAGGGCAAGTAGATTTTGGGTTATCTGAGAAATGGGCAATGCATCTAACAAACCCAGCTACAGAATACATCCTGTGATTTTATTGCACTATATTTCAAAACCCAAGGGTACTTTCCACACTGCTCCCCCCCCCCCCCCCCCCAACCAACCCCGCCATGAATCCTCCCTCAACCCAGAAACAAAAGATCTGGATTACACCCCGGTGCAGGTTGGAATCTGCAGATAGAGAGGAAAATAGACCTGAAGCCAACCAACAGGTCAGTCCCGATCTGGTAAAATCACAGCGCCAGATTGATGGGCCGATTGGCCTCTTCCTGCTCCTTGTCTTTAGCATCTTAAGCCATGAGGTACAGGAGCAAGGTATAGGGAGCAAGTTGTACGTGCAACAGTAGCACAGTGGGTTAGTGCCGCTGCTTCACAGCTCCAGGGACACGGGTTCGATTTCAGGGTCACAGTCTGTTTGCACATCCTCCTCGTGTCTGCGTGGGTTTCCTCCAGTTTCCTCCCACAGCCCAAAGATGTGCGGGTTAGGTTGATTGGCCGTGCTGAAACTGCTCCTTAGTGTTCAGGGATGCGTAGGTTAGAGGGATTAGTGGGTATAGTGTGTAGAGATATGGGGATAGGACCTGAATGGGATTGTAATCGGTGCAGAATCAATGGGCCGAATGGCCTCTTTTTGTTCTGTAGGGTCTGTGAGGAGCAGAATTAGGCCCATCGGGTCTGTCCGCTATTGAATCAATACCGTCAGGTTTCTCCACCCCATTCTCCCCGTAACCGGATCATCTCAGGAATTATAAATCGGTGATTTTTGGAGAACTTTCATTACCACATATTTGGCATTCTTGACAACTCAATGCTCACTGTTAACATTTGACATCAGAATTCTCATTTGCAATGAATTTTGATGTAACATTTGATGAAATGCTCAAAATCATCGCTTGCACGCAAATCTGCCCCAACTTTCAAGCTACAATATACACATGTAGTTATCCCCCTAGATTCCCCAGACCTCCCCGTGCACCCCCGGCCCTCCCTGTGTGTCCCCAGCCCTCTCATTGCGCCAACAGACCTCCCCGTGCACCCCCGGCCCTCCCCGTGTGTCCCCAGCCCTCCCCGTGTGCCCCTGGCCCTCTCATTGTGCCAACAGACCTCCCGTGTGCCCCGGCCCTCCCCGTGCACCCCCAGCTCTCCCCAAGCTCTCCCCGTGCGCCCCCAGCCCTCCCCGTGCGCCCCCCGCCCTCCCCGTGCGCCCCCAGCCCTCCCTGTGCATCCTCAGTCCTCCCCTAGCACCCCTAGCCCTGTGTGTCCCTGGCCCTTTCCATGTACCCCCCCAGCCCTCCCTGTGTGCCTCCTGGCCCTCCCACACACACCCAGCCCTCCCCATGCACACCCAGCGCTCCTCATGCACCCCCAGCCCTCCCCACATAACTCCCCCGGCCCTCCCCGTGCACCCCCAGCCCTTCCCGCACACACCCAGCCCTCCCTGTTTGCCCCCTTGGCCCTCCCCATGCACCCACAGGCCTCCCAACCCTCCCCGTCCACCCCCAGATCTCCCTGTGTGCCCCCCCTCCCACCCCCTGCGCTCCAATCCATCCTTGTGCCTGGGCACTGACCCTATCCAGCCTGGGCACTCAGTCCCCACCTGGGCACCGAGCTCACTCAAGTCTGGGGCCCTCGACGAAGGAAGATCAGTCCCCCGTCCAGGCCCCAGGTCACTGACGGGTCAGGGCCCAGGTCGGAGGGATCGGGGTAATGGCGACCATTGACATTGCACCGGTGAGTGGAAATGGGACAGAATGATGAGCAGATTAATTACCTGTGAGAGGAGCTGGTGTCAAGGGGGGGGGGGGAGGAACATGTTATGGAATCATCGAACCCCACAGTGCAGATCATTGAGGGCAAATTGACTGCAACCGACTGACTGCAGAGTTCAGAAGGCTGGGGGGGGAGCGGGGGGATCTAATATTGGATAATGAGGGTGATAAATTGGGTAGAGGTAGAGAGATTCTTCCAGCTTAGAAAGGATAGCAGAACTAGAGAGCACAGCCTCAAAATAAGAGGGAGGGTGGTTTAGATCGGAGTTGGGGAGGAACTTCTTCACTCAAAATGTGAATCTCTGGAATTCTCTGTCCGATGAAGTGGTAGAAGCTTCCCTCGCTGAATAAATTAAAGTCCTGGGTAGATAGGTTTCTGATAGACAAGGGAATTCAGGAGAGAAAGCAGGAAAGTGGAACCGACCCGCTTCAGATCAGCCGTGATCTTATTGAATGGCGGGGCAGGCTCGAGGGGACGGATGGACGACTCCTGCTCCTATTTCTTATGTTCTTAAATGAAGGCCAATGAAGCCAAAAGATGTCGAACAATATAAAAAATGTCAGGCCGGGAAGGAGAGGCAATTGGAGTATTGTGCTCAGTTCCGGTCGCCTCATTATAGGAAGGATGTAGAGGCTATTGAGAGAGTTCAGAGGAGATTTACAAGGATGCTGCCTGGATTGGGAGGCAGGCCTTATGAAGATAGGTTGAGGGAGCTGGGACTCTTCTCACTGGAGAGACGTAGGTTGAGAGGCGACCTGATAGAGGTTTATAAAATGTTGAGAGGAATAGATAGGGTGGACTCTCAGAGACTATTTCCCCGAGCTGAAATGGTCACTATGAGAGGACACAGATTTAAGGTGCAGGGAAGCAAATACAGAGGGGATGTCAGGGGTAGGTTTTTCACTCAGAGGGTGGTGACTGAATGGAACCGACTGCCATTGGTGGTGGTCGAGGCAAACTCACTGGGGTCTTTTAAAAGACTTCTGGATGAGTATATGGGATCTAATGGGATTGGGGGTTATAGATAGGTCTATGGCTTGGTAGGTATAGATGTGATCGGTGCAACTCGTGGGCCGAAGGGCCTGTTTGTGCTGTAGTGTTCTATGTTCTATGCTCAATTGAGAATGTTCGTCCCCCGTTTCAGGGTCTCAATGTGCCCAGTCTCAGTTCCCGGCATGGTGGGGCCCCCTGGCCCTGGGTAGGAAACAGAGAAGTTTATCCCCCCTCAATCCCAGCCGGAAAATGTGGAGCCTCCCTGCGGTTAGCGCTGCTGCTTCACAGCTCCAGGAGTCCGGGTTCGATTCCCGTCCGCGGCACTGTCTCTGTGGAGTTTGCACATTCTTCTCATGTCTGCATGGGTTTCCTCCCACAGTCCGAAGACGTGTGGGGTTAGGTTGATTGGCCGTGCTGAGAAATTGCCCCTTAGCATCCAAGGATGCATAAGTTAGAGGGATTAGTGGGTAAAATATGTAGGGATATGGGTGTAGGGCCTGGATGGGATTGTGTTCAGCACAGACTCGATGGGCTGAAGGGCCTCTTTGTGCTCAGTAGAGTTCTATGATTCTATGAAAAGCCCTTTCAGACTGCGGATGGCCTCCCTTCACCTCCGGCCTTCCCTTATTCAACAGCGAGACAGGCCCCCCCTCGCAACTCCCTCCCCCAGACAGGTTTGGTACATTGGGGAGACCGTACAGACGCTACAATAGATGAACGAACACCGTTCGACAATCACCAGGCAAGACCGTTCCCTTCCTTTCGCGGGATCAGAGGCCAAATGCCCGCGAACACTTCACGGGCATTTGGCCTCTGATCTTCGGGTAAATGTTCTCCAAGGTGGCCTTCCCAACACACAACAGCGCAGAGTCGCTGAGCAGAGACTGATAGCCAAGTTCCGCACACATGAGGATGGTCTTAACAGGGATGTTGGCTTCATGTCACACTATCTGTAACCCCCATGACTTGCCTGGGTTAGCAAAAAAACCTCACTCACTGTCCTGTCTGGAGAAAATACACATCCCGGTGCTTAATGCTCTCTCTGCTCACATTTTCTGCACCTTTAAGCTTTGATTAGCTGTGAAGACTCGCATTCTAATCAGTGTTCTGTAAACTGAGTGTGTGCCTTTATATGCCCTGTTTGGGATCAGAACTCCCCACTCGCCTGACGAAGGGGCAAACCCCGAAAGTTAGTGGCGTTTACTATCAAATAAACCTGTTGGACTTTAACCTGGTGTTGTCAGATTTGTTTTCTGTATTTACCCCAGTCCAACGCCGGCATAGAACATAGATAGAATATTCCAGCGCAGTGCAGGCCCTCCGGCCCTCGATGTTGCGCCGACCAGTGGAACCAATTTTATGACCCTCTATCCTAAACTATTCCAATGTTATCCATATGCCTATCCACTGACCATTTGAACGCCCTTAAACTTGACGAGTCCACAACTACTGCAGGCAGGACATTCCACGCCCTTACTACCCTCTGAGTAAAGAACCCACCTCTAACATCTGTCCTATAACTACCACCCCTTAATTTAAAGCTCTGTCCCCTCGTGTTATCCATCTCCATCTGAGGAAAAAGGCTCTCACTATCCACCCTATCTAACCCTCTGACCATCTTATACACCTCAATTAAGTCTCCTCTTAGCCTTCTTCTCTCTAATGAAAATAACCTCAAATCCCTCAGCCTCTCCTCATAAGACCTGCCCTCCATACCAGGCAACATCCTGGTAAACCTCCTCTGCACCCTCTCCAATGCCTCCACATTTTTCTTATAACGCGGCGACCAGAACTGTACGCATTACTCCAAGTGCGGCCGCACCAGAGTTTTGTACAATGAGCTGGCGTCTCCACATCGTTGCTGACACGGTGCGGGATCTGGTGAGGAAAGCTTGCCTGGATAGAGAGCGAATGAGCTCCGGCGATGTTTAAAGATGGTGACGTGATCTTTGAACCCACCAGGTGAGGTCAGGCACACGAACCAGCAGTAGGCCCATAAGTTGCGACAACGAAGGCCGCGCCTGGCCTCCACTAATGAGGAATCTGGCGTGGGATCTTGCCATTCTGGGCTGGTACCGTGGGACAGAATCAGTCTTGGAAAGGAGAGAACCCCCTTTGCCTCAGTCAGGGCGTCACAGAGAGAGAGAGAGAGGCAAAGAGAAACTGGAGGAGACGGCGAGAAAAACAGAGGAGAAGGGAGAAAGAGAGGGAGTGAGAGAAAGCATGTGGAGCAGATAGAGAGAGGCAGAGATGGACGGGTGTGGACAGAGAGGCAGATTGAGAGGTAGGGAGAGAGAGGCAGAGATTGAGGGGTAGGGAGAGAGAGGCAGAGATGGAGGGATAGGGAGAGAGAGGCAGAGATTGAGGGGTAGGGAGAGAGAGGCAGAGATTGAGGGGTAGGGAGAGAGAGGCAGAGATTGAGGGATAGGGAGAGAGAGGCAGAGATTGAGGGGTAAGGAGAGAGAGGCAGGAATTGAGGGTTAGAGAGAGAGAGGCAGAGATTGAGGGGTAGGGAGAGAGAGGCAGAGATTGAGGGGTAGGGAGAGAGAGGCAGGGATTGAGGGGTAGGGAGAGAGGCAGGGATTGAGGGATGGGAGAGAGAGGCAGATTGAGGGGTAGGGAGAGAGAGGCAGAGATTGAGGGGTAGGAGAGAGAGAGGCAGATAGAGGATAGGGAGAGAGAGGCAGGGATTGAGGGGTAGGGAGACAGAGAGGCAGGGATTGAGGGTAGGGAGAGAGAGGCAGAGATTGAGGGGTAGGGAGAGAGAGAGGCAGATTGAGGGGTAAGGAGAAGAGGCGAGATTGAGGGATGGGGAGAGAGAGGCCATGAGGGGTAGGGAGAGAGAGCAGAGATTGAGGGGTAGGGAGAGAGAGGCAGAGATTGAGGGGTAGGGAGAGAGAGGCAGATTGAGGGGTAGGGAGAGAGAGCAGAGATTGAGGGGTAGGGAGGAGAGGCAGAGATTGAGGGGTAGGGAGAGAGAGGCAGAATTGAGGGTGGGAGAGAGAGAGGCAGAGATTGAGGGGTAGGGAGAGAGGCAGAGATTGAGGGGTAGGGAGGAGAGAGGCAGGATTGAGGGGTAAGGAGAGAGAGAGGCAGGGATTGAGGGTAAGGGAGGAGAGAGAGGCAGATTGAGGGGTAGGGAGAGAGAGAGGCAGGGATTGAGGGGTAGGGAGAGAGAGGCAGAGATTGAGGGTTAGAGAGAGAGAGGCAGGAATTGAGGGTTAGAGAGAGAGAGGCAGAGATTGAGGGGTAGGGAGAGAGAGGCAGAGATTGAGGGGTAGGGAGAGAGAGGCAGGGATTGAGGGGTAGGGAGAGAGGCAGAGATTGAGGGGTAGGGAGAGAGAGGCAGAGATTGAGGGGTAGGGAGAGAGAGGCAGAGATTGGGTGGGGAGAGAGGCAAGATTGGGGGTAGGAGAGGAGGCAGAGATTGAGGGATAGGGAGAGAGAGGCAGAGATTGAGGGTAAGGAGAGAGAGGCAGGAATTGAGGGTTAGAGAGAGAGAGGCAGAGATTGAGGGTAAGGGAGAGAGAGGCAGAGATTGAGGGGTAGGGAGAGAGAGGCAGGGATTGAGGGGTAGGAGAGAGGCAGGGATTGAGGGGTACGGAGAGAGGCAGGGATTGAGGGGTAGGGAGACAGAGAGGCAGGGATTGAGGGGTAGGGAGACAGAGAGGCAGGGATTGAGGGAGAGAGAGGCAGGGATTGAGGGAGAGAGAGGCAGATTGAGAAGTAGGGAGAGAGAGAAATGGATTGAGAGAGAGGCAGTAGTTGACAGAGGGACTGGCAATCTCTGCTGAGCACCGAGGGACAGAGATTGATCGAGAGGAAGAGGACAGAGGGAAAGAGCGAGAAAGAGAGAGAGAGAGAGAAAGCACATAGAACTGCTTTAGACAGAGCCAGAAAGTGATAACCAGAGAGAGATCTGTGTGTATTGCGAAAGACAATCTTCAGAATGTGTCATGTGCACAGAATTATATAGAACGATCTTGCGAGGAACGATGAATAACATCGCTTCCTTTTTTTGCATCAAATTATCTATTAATAAAAACCCAGAATCTTTGGTACTATTTTTAACCACCTTCTTTGCTTCAAGTTTTTTTGTAGTTGACTAATTGATCTAAACCAAATGGACTGAGATACAGCTTTCACTGAAACACTTTCGGAGCAGCTCAGTTTACATAGAACATAGAACATAGAACATAGAACATAGAACATAGAACATAGAACAATACAGCACAGAACAGGCCCTTCGGCCTTCGATGTTGTGCCGACCAAAATAAAAAGCAATGCCCCTCCTAACTAAACCATTCCCTTCTCATCCATATACTTATCAACTAACCTCTTAAACGCCACCAAACTTGGCGCATCTACAACAGCTGCAGGCAGGGCATTCCACTCCCTAATCACTCTTTGAGTAAAGAACCTACCTCTGATATCCGTCCTATAACTCATACCCCTTAATTTAAAGCTGTGTCCCCTCGTGCTAGCTTTCTCCATCCTAGGAAAAAGGCTATCACTGTCCACCCTATCTAAACCTCTAATCATCTTATATGCTTCAATAAGATCCCCTCTTAGCCGCCTCCTTTCTAACGAAAACAACCTCAAATCCTTCAACCTCTCTTCATAAGACCTGCCCTCCATACCAGGCAACATCCTGGTAAACCTCCTCTGTACCCTCTCCAATGCCTCCACATCTTTCTTATAATGTGGCGACCAGAACTGCACACAATACTCCAAGTGCGGCCGCACTAGAGTTTTGTACAGCTGCAACATGATGCTGCGGCTCCTAAATTCAATCCCCCTACCAATAAAAGCTAAGACTCCATAAGCCTTCTTAACAACTTTATCCACTTGACTGCCTACTTTCAGGGATCTATTGACACATACACCAAGATCCTTCTGTTCCTCAACACTATTAAGAGCCCTACCATTAGCCCTATACTCTACACATTTATTGTTCCTGCCAAAGTGCATTACCTCACACTTTTCCACATTAAACTCCATTTGCCACCTCTCGGCCCAGCTCTGCAACTTGTCCAAGTCACTCTGTAAACTAAAACACCCCTCTTCACTATCTACCACTCCACCAACTTTAGTATCATCTGCAAATTTACTGATCCATCCCTCAATACCCTCATCCAGATCATTTATAAAAATTACAAACAGCAGGGGCCCCAAAACAGACCCCTGAGGCACACCACTTGTCACCGAACTCCACGATGAATATCTCCCATCAACCACCACCCTCTGTCTTCTATCTGCCAGCCAATTCCTAATCCAATTAGCTAAATCACCCTCTATTCCACACATCTGCATTTTCTGTAGAAGTCTTCCATGGGCCACCTTATCAAACGCCTTACTAAAGTCCATATATACTACATCAACCGCCTTACCCCCATCCACCTCTCTGGTCACTTTCTCAAAAAACTCAATGAGGTTAGTAAGGCATGACCTACCCTTCACGAAACCATGCTGACTATCCCCAATCAATTCATTTCTCTCTAAATAACTATAAATCCTATCCCTAATAATTCTCTCCAATACCTTGCCCACAACAGAAGTAAGACTCACTGGCCTATAATTCCCAGGAAGGTCTCTCTTCCCCTTCTTAAACAATGGGACCACATTCGCCATCCTCCAGTCCTCCGGAACCACACCCGTAACCAACGAGGACCTGAAGATCAGAGCCAGAGGCTCTGCAATCTCCTCTCTTGCCTCCCAGAGAATCCTAGGGTAAATCCCGTCCGGCCCAGGGGACTTATCCAACTTCAAACCCTCGAGAATTTCTAACACATCCTCCCTATCTACTACAATACTCCCCAATTTGCAACCCTGTACCTCAGTGCTCTCCACAGCTACATTTCCAGCACTCTGCGTGAATACCGAAGAGAAATATTTATTCAGTGCCTCGCCAATCTCTTCAGGCTCCACGCACAACTTCCCACTGCTGTCTATGACTGGCCCAGATAAGCAGCATTTCAATTCTTTCTTTATTTCATATTTCCAGTACCAACTCAAACATTCAATTCTTTAAGACTTTCCTGAGCTTTGATTCAAAGTGAACATCAACTTCAACTAAACATCAACTTTCTCCATCCAAACCTTAAAGAGAGACTGCCCTAAACAAAAATAAAACACATAAGGATGTGACCACAGTGTGTTTACTGTTTGCAGTCTTGTGTTCCCAATGTTTGGAGTGATGGATTGGGTAACATTTACTAAAGATCGGGCTGAGATGGTGGTGTGTGTGTGTGTGTGCGCCCCAGAGCGAGAATGAAGGAGCATGGCTGCCCTTCCCACAGTTTCCTTGGGATCAGTCACTGTGGGATCCTGCTGTGCGGAACACGGCTGCTCAGTTTGTTCATTCGACAACGAATGGCCAAAATTCAACAGCTTTAAGATTGAGGGTTTTGCTTTAAGTGGTCGAGTTTTGCTTCAGGAGGGACAGCTTTGCTTTAAGAGGGACAGGCTTGGCTTGAGGAGGATCAGTACTGTGTTAGGACGGATGGTTTTCTTTTAAGAGAGATGGCTTTGCTGAGGGAGGCACAGTGAGATGTCTCACCACACCAGGTTAAAGTCCAACAGGTTTATTTGGTAGCAAAAGCCACCAGCTTTCGGGACGCTTCTCCTTCGTCAGCTGAGTGGGAGGGCGGTCAGTGCTCCGAAAGCAAGTGACTTTCACTACCAGATAAACCGGTTGGACTTTAACCTGGTGTGGTGAGGCTTCTCACTGTGTTTAGCCCAGCCCCAATGCCGGCATCTCCACATCATTACTGAGGGAGGGAGGGAGGGTCGGACCTGATTTTAAAAAAATCTGATCCTGCAGGGGGATCATTTAGTTTTGTTTATTTATTAATGTCTCTAGCCTGACGCGATGACGTTACTGCGAAAATCCCCGAGTTGCCACAATCTGGCTCCTGTTCTGATAGAAAATTTACAGCTCAGAAACAGGCCCTTTGGCCCTTCTTGTCTGTGCCGAACCATTTTTTCTGCCTAGTCCCACTGACCTGCACCTGGACCATATCCCTCCACACCACTGTCATCCATGAACCCATCCAAGTTTTTCTTAAATGTTAAAAGTGAGCCCGCATTTATTTATCCTACAGCTCATTCCACACTCCCAACACTCTCTGCATGAAGAAGCCACCCCCCCCACCCCGCTAATATTCTCTTTAAACTCTTCGCCCTTCACCCCTAACCCATGTCCTCGGGTTTTTTTCTCCCCGAGCCTCAGTGGGAAAAGCCTGCTTGCATTCACTCTACCTGCCCCCATCAAAATCTTATACACCTCGATCAAATCTCCCCTCATTCTTCTACCCTCCAGGGAATAAAGTCCAAACCTTTTCAATCTCCCTCCATAACTCAGCTTCTCAAAGCCCGGCAACATCCTTCTCCGCACTCTTTTGACCTCATTGCCATCCTTCCTTGGGGACCAAAACTGTACACAACACTCTAAATTCAGCCCCACCAATGCCTTATTCAACCACACCATAATATTCCAATTCTTATAGACTGGGGGAGAATTTACCGTGTGCCAATGCACCTGTTTTTCAGACTGTGGGAGGAAACTGGAGCATCCGCTGGAAACCCACGCAGACGTGGGGAGAAGACAGCACACAGATCAGGAATCAAGGCAGCAGTGCCAACCACTGTGCCAACTTTTAACATTTATCTGAACGAGTGTAATATCGAGAGTAAGACTTTTAGCAGTGTTGAGGATCAGAAGGACCTGGGGTTCCGTAGGACTCTTAAATCGGCCTCGCAGGTGGAGGAAGTGGTTAAGAAGGTGTACGGTGTTACTGGTCTACATTAATTGAGGGATTGAGTTTAGGAGTCGGGAGGTAATGCTGCAACTTTATAGGACCCTTGTCAGACCTCACTTGGAGTACTGTGCGCAGTTCTGGTCGCCTCACTACAGGAAGGATGTGGAAGCTATTGAGAGATTGCAGAGGAGATTTACAAGGATGCTGCCTGGATTGGGAGGCAGGCCTGATGAAGACAGGTTGAAGGAGCTCAGTCTCTTCTCCCTGGAGAGACGTAGGTTGAGAGGCGACCTGATAGAGGTTTATAATATGTTGAG
Organism: Sphyrna mokarran; assembly: GCA_024679065.1. Taxonomy (NCBI): domain Eukaryota; kingdom Metazoa; phylum Chordata; class Chondrichthyes; order Carcharhiniformes; family Carcharhinidae; genus Sphyrna; species Sphyrna mokarran. The sequence continues at coordinate 103,390 of JAGIQG010000043.1, read as the reverse complement.
AGGAATAGATAGGGTGGATTCTCGGAGGCTATTCCCCAGGGCTGAAATGGTGACTACGAGAGATTTAAGGTGCTGGGGGGCAGGTACAGAGGAGATGTCAGGGGTAAGTTTTTCATTCAGAGGGTGGGTGCGTGGAATCGGCTGCCGTCGGTGGTGATTGAGGCAAATTCGATAGGGTCTTTTGAGAGACTTTTGGATGCGTACACGGGATTTAATGGGATTGAGAGTTATAGATAAGCCTGGTAGGTAGGGATATGATCGGTGCAACTCGTGGGCCGAAGGGCCTGTTTGTGCTGTGTTTTTTTCCTACGTTCCAAACCTGTCTCCCCCTCCGCAGACGCTGTCCCAGATTTGCCGAGATTATCCAGCATTTTCCGCTTCTATCGAAGAGAGATCGTGTTGCTTTGAAGCGAGAGAGTGTCGCTTCGAGACCATTTTAATGGGATGGGGGAAGGAGTCCAACAGGTTTGTCCGCTGTCACGAATTTTCAGAGCTCTGCTTGACGGTAATGGTGATGTAAAGATGCCGGCGTTGGATTGGAGTGGTAATGGGACAGGAATATGGTAATGGGACAGGAATACGGTAATGGGACAGGAATACGGTAATGGGACAGGAATACGGTAATGGGACAGGAATACGGTAATGGGACAGGAATATGGTAATGGGACAGGATTTTCTTCACTGCAGCGTTAACGTAAGCCTACTTGTGACAGTAATAAAGAAATAATCTTTAAGAGTGACGCACTCTTGTCTCAGAGGACTGTTGCCTCTTTAAGGAGGAAGGGGGAGGGGTGGGGCCCGCCAGAGGAAAGGAACATTGCCCCTTTAAAGGAGGGACTTGCTGTCTGAGGGGCGTTGCCACTTTAAGAGGAAGTCTTAAATGAGGAAGTGGACCTCAGAACTTGCGCTGTAGCAGAGAGAGAGATTTAAGAAAAAGGAAATGTCTACAGTTGTGGAGCGAGAGAGAAACTGCTGAGAGATGAAATGAGGAAGTTGGGACTGTTTTTCTGTCAGAGCAGCTTGGACAGAGAACCACCATTAGCTCAGGTAAAAATTAAATCACATCTCTCAATTATTCAGGGGGGGGGGCTAATATCAAATATCAAATATCAAATATCTGTCAGACTGGATCCAAACCTGGGGAAAACCAGCCTGTTCCTGCAGATTACTGAGCTGTTGCGGAGAACCAACTCAACTCAGAAAGTTAAATCTCACAGAGAGAGAGAGAGAGAAAGTTTTTCACTCCCTCAAAACTCAAAGTGAGCTTGTTAGTCAAGTTCGCTGATATTAATGCTGCGATGCAGCGATTGCGAAATTGGCCGCGCTCCGGCGCCTGTTTGGGTCGGTGCCAGCTTGTGGGAGGAAACCCACGCAGAGACGGGGGGAATGTGCCACCCCCCCCACCCCCTGTGCAGCGACCCGAGACCGGGAATCGAACCTGGGGTCCCTGGCGCCATGCGGCGCTCACCCACTGGTGCCACTGCTGGGACGACGGGAGGAACCCGTTTCGCCAGGAGCTCTCAGCCCCTCGGGGTAGGGGGGTGGTGGGGGGGTGGAATTGGAGTGGTTTAAACTCAGAAACTGTCAGAAAGTTACCTTGAGAGAGAGAGAGAGACCCATTTCAGCAGGGAGCCTCGCTCAGTCAGGGAATCGAAACTAAACTCAGAGCCTGGGGCTCACAGAGTCTCTCAGTGGCTAAGAGAATCTCAGTGTGCTTTTCGTCGCATTGAGAGACCTCTGGATGATTTGTCACAGAAAATAAAATTCGCTTAGTGTTGAGTCACGGGCAAACGTTAGCCTTGGCGCCTGCAGGAGATTCTCCAAGCTTCGCTGTTCTATATTCTGGAGTGGGAACTCGAGAGGTGAAACAGGACTTGGTAAAAGTGAAAGCTTTGGCAGACCAACGGACCCACCACATTAACCTCAGCACTGACCCTCTGGCAGTGCGGCACTCCCTCAGTACTGACCCTCTGACAGTGCAGCACTCCCTCAGCACTGACCCTCTGACAGTGCGGCACTCCCTCAGTACTGCGACCTCTGACAGTGCGGCACTCCCTCAGCACTGACCCTCTGGCAGTGCGGCGCTCCCTCATACTGACCCTCTGGCAGTGCGGCGCTCCCTCAGTACTGACCCTCTGGCGTGCGGCACTCCCTCAGCACTGACCCTCTGGCAGTGCGGCACTCCCTCAGCACTGACCCTCTGGCAGTGCGGCGCTCCCTCAGCACTGACCCTCTGGCAGTGCGGCGCTCCCTCAGCACTGACCCTCTGGCAGTGCGGCGCTCCCTCAGCACTGACCCTCTGGCAGTGCGGCGCTCCCTCAGCGCTGACCCTCTGGCAGTGCGGCGCTCCCTCAGCGCTGACCCTCTGACAGTGCGGCGCTCCCTCAGCACTGACCCTCTGGCAGTGCGGCACTCCCTCGGCACTGACCCTCTGGCAGTGCGGCACTCCCTCGGCACTGACCCTCTGGCAGTGCGGCACTCCCTCGGCACTGACCCTCTGGCAGTGCGGCACTCCCTCGGCACTGACCCTCTGCAGTGCGGCACTCCCTCGGCACTGACCCTCTGGCAGTGCGGCACTCCCTCGGCACTGACCCTCTGGCAGTGCGGCGACTCCTCTCGGCACTGACCCTCTGACAGTGCGGCACTCCCTCAGCACTGACCCTCTGACAGTGCGGCGCTCCCTCAGCACTGACCCTCTGACAGTGCGGCACTCCCTCAGCACTGACCCTCTGACAGTGCGGCCGCTCCCTCAGCACTGACCCTCTGGCAGTGCGGCACTCCCTCAGCACTGACCCTCTGGCAGTGCGGCGCTCCCTCAGCACTGACCCTCTGGCAGTGCGGCGCTCCCTCAGCACTGACCCTCTGACAGTGCGGCGCTCGCTCGCTCCCTCGGCACTGACCCTCTGGCAGTGCGGCGCTCCCTCAGCACTGACCCTCTGGCAGTGCGGCGCTCCCCTCGGCGCTGACCCTCTGCAGTGCGGCGCTCCCTCAGCACTGACCCTCTGACAGTGCGGCGCTCCCTCAGCACTGACCCTCTGGCAGTGCGGCGCTCCCTCGGCACTGACCCTCTGGCAGTGCGGCGCTCCCTCGGCACTGACCCTCTGACAGTGCGGCGCTCCCTCAGCACTGACCCTCTGACAGTGCGGTGCTCCTCGCTCCCTCGGCACTGACCCTCTGACAGTGCGAGCACTCCCTCGGCACTGACCCTCTGACAGTGCGGTGCTCGCTCGCTCCCTCGGCACTGACCCTCTGCAGTGCGGCGCTCCCTCGGCACTGACCCTCTGACAGTGCGCCACTCCCTCAGCACTGACCCTCTGGCAGTGCGGCGCTCCCTCGGCGCTGACCCTCTGGCAGTGCGGCGCTCCCTCGGCACTGACCCTCTGACAGTGCGGCGCTCGCTCGCTCCCTCGGCACTGACCCTCTGGCAGTGCAGCGCTCCCTCGGCGCTGACCCTCC
>JAGIQG010000043.1:47434-94934 GCA_024679065.1 Sphyrna mokarran | reverse complement strand
ACCCTTTACTCTCTGTGTGGGGGGGGAAAAAAAACCTCCCCCGCAGATCTCCCTTAAACATTCCCCCCTCTGCAATTGACATTTCCACCTTGGGGGAAAAAGTCTCTGACTAGCCACTTTGTCGATAACTCTCAGAGTTCCACGCTCCTCTATCAGGTCTCCCCTCAACCTGTGTCCTTCCCGTGAAAACAATCCTAATTTATCCAACCTCTCCTCAGAGCCAACACCTCTGAGAGCAGGCAGTATCCCAGTGAATCGATGATATTGATGTACTTGTTTTTATCCTACAGGTGCTTTGGTCCACCTTGTTGTCTAACAAGGGGCATACACGCGATGGGTCGTGAGAGGGCTGCTCTTGGATTTTTTCGAGAGTATCCTAGTGCTTCACGTCGTTAGTGTACGCTTGACCTGGACCATTTGATGGGCAACACGACAGCTCAGTGACTATCGCTGTGCTGTGCAGATACATGGATTTGGGGCCTGTGTCTGTGGGAGTTTGTGCATTCTCCCTGTGTTTGCGTGGGTTTTCTCCGGGAGCTCCAGTTTCCTCCCACATCCCAAAGATGTGCTCTTAGGCTGATTAGCAAAACAAATTCTCCCTAAATTGTCTTGCAAATTTGGTTCCAATGCGTAGATCTATAAACATGGAGAGGGATTGCGGATAGAGGTGGGAACATCAGGGAGGCGGCGCGGGCTCGTTGGGCCGAAGGGCCTGTTTCCCGTGCTGTTTTGTTCTTTGATCTTTGTTCTTACTGATTAGTGTAGCAGGAGTGAAGGGCCATCCCTCCCTAATCCGGTCCATTCCCCTCACACTACCCCCCCCCCCCCCCCCATCCCCTCCTCACTCTATCCGGATCCCCATACCATCTCCCATTCCCCTCTCCCAGGCTGAGCTCAGGAGCTTTATTCAATCTGTCCTTTTCGCTTCACTGGTCCACACACAGACACGTCACACCCCTGCCTCCAACTTCCCTGTACCCCAGTACCAATCAGTCTGTTTTCCTCTGTATATAACGCTGCCCTTGGGGGAGTGTTGGAGAGGGAGCTTTACTCTGTATCTAACCCCATGCTGTACCTGTCCTGGGAGTGTTTGATGGGGGACAGTGTAGAGGGAGCTTTACTCTGTATCTAACCCCGTGCTGTACCTGTCCTGGGAGTGTTTGATGGGGGGACAGTGTAGAGGGAGCTTTACTCTGTATCTACCGATGCTGTACCTGTCCTGGGAGTGTTTGATGGGGAGAAGTGTAGAGGGAGCTTTACTCTGTATCTAACCCCGTGCTGTACCTGTCCTGGGAGTGTTTGATGGGGACAGTGTAGAGGGAGCTTTACTCTGCATCTAACCCTGTGCTGTACCTGTCCTGGGAGTGTTTGATGGGGGACAGTGTAGAGGGAGCTTTACTCTGTATCTAACCCTGTGCTGTACCTGGGAGTGTTAGGTGGGAAATATTGTCTCTAATATTGATTTCCTTTACAGAATGGCACAGAAATATTACGAATATGTGAATTATAAAGAGGAACATGTTCAGGAACAGAAACAGCCTCCAAAAGGAGCTTGTCACAGATACATCATCATCTTCCAAGCAATATTCTACTGCTTTTTCAATGTAAGTCACACCGAGAGAGAGAGAGGGGAAATCAGCCAGGGATCCTGTTCCTGATCACTGTCCAGTGATCCCTGGGTTATAGAACATAGAACATTACAGCGCAGAACAGGCCCTTCGGCCTTCGATGTTGCGCCGACCAATTAAGAAAAAGCAGTGACCCTCTAACCTAAACCATTCCCTTTTCGTCCATAAACTTATCTACTAACCTCTTAAACGCCACCAAACTTGGTGCATTTACAACTGCTGCAGGCAGGGCATTCCATACCCTTACCACCCTCTGGGTAAAGAACCTACCTCTGACATCCGTCCTATAACTACCACCCCTTAATTTAAAGCTATGTCCCCTCGTGCTAGCTTTCTCCATCCTAGGAAAAAGGCTATCACTGTCCACCCTCTCTAAACCTCTAATCATCTTATATGTTTCAATAAGGTCTCCTCTTAGCCGCCTCCTTTCTAACGAAAACAACCTCAAATCCCTCAGCCTCTCTTCATAAGACCTGCCCTCCATACCAGGCAACATCCTGGTAAACCTCCTCTGTACCCTCTCCAATGCCTCCACATCTTTCTTATAATGTGGGGACCAGAACTGCACACAATACTCCAAGTGCGGCCGCACTAGAGTTTTGTACAGTTGCAACATGATGCTGCGGCTCCTAAATTCAATCCCCCTACCAATAAAAGCTAAGACTCCATATGCCTTCTTAACAACCTTATCGACTTGATTGCCAACTTTCAGGGATCTATGCACATATACACCAAGATCCCTCTGTTCATCAACACTATTAAGAGTCCTACCATTAGCCCTATACTCTACACATTTGTTATTCCTGCCAAAGTGAATTACCTCACACTTTTCCACATTAAACTCCATTTGCCACCTCTCGGCCCAGCTCTGCAACTTGTCCAAGTTAGAGAGAGAGGGGGGGAAATCAGCCAGGGTTCCTGCTCCTGATCACTGTCCAGTGATCCCTGGGTTAGAGAGAGAGGGGAAATCAGCCAGGGTTCCTGCTCCAGATCAGTGTCCAGTGATCCCTGGGTTAGAGAGCCTTTAGTGCTCTCAGGAAAATAATTCCAGCCTTACCCACCTCTCCTGATAGTTGAGATGTTCCAGCCCAGGCAGTACCCTGGTGAACCTCCCCTGCACCCTCTCTCCCTCTCCAGCACAGTCACATCTTTGCTGTAGTGTGGCAACAGGAGCGTCACACAGTAACTGTGACCAGAACAGGGTTTTATACATAATCCTCACTGCTCTTAGAGTTAATGACTCAGCTAATAAAAAGATGTATCTACCTGATCGACCTACACTTTACGTGGACCATAGCTGCAATGCCAAGCTCTGTTCTCCTGTGTCCTGATCAAACTCTCTCTGTGCTCCCGCTTCAGCTCAGCTTTATTTTTGCGGAAATGCCGATGGTCTTCTTCCTGAACGGGTACCTGTATCATTCCAATCACACGCTGTACGCTGTAAAACACTGCGGTAAGAAATTCCTACAGAATTCCACCTGGATCGGGGCAGGGAGAGAAATACCCAGGGAATTGGGGAGCTTGAGTGAAGGAAGGAGATGCAGAGGTCTTCGTACTCAAACACACATGAACACAAGCATGCCCACACGCTCTCTCAGCCCCCCACTCTCTCACGTAGCCCAGTCTCAAACTGTGATGCACTCACACTCACTCGCTCACAGAGAGAGAGAGAAATGGACACACACACGTGTATACACTCACTCCCAGAGAGAGAAATGGACACACACAGTGTATACACTCACTCACAGAGACAGAGAGCGAAATGGACACACACTGGTGTATACACTCACTCACAGAGAGAGAGAGAGAAATGGACACACACTGGTGTATACACTCACTCACAGAGAGAGAGAGAGAAATGGACACACACTGGTGTATACACTCAGTTACAGAGAGAGAGAGAGAAATGGACACCCACTTGCGTGTACACTCACTCACAGAGAGAAATTGGCACACACTGTTGTACACACTCACAGAGAGAGAGATGGACACACGCTGGTGTATACACTCACTCACACAGAGAGAGAGAGAAATGGACACACACTGGTGTATACACTCAGTTACAGAGAGAGAGAGAGAGAAATGGACACCCACTTGCGTGTACACTCACTCACAGAGAGAAAATGGCACACACTGTGTACACCACTCACAGAGAGAAATGGACAACGGTTATACACTCACTCACAAGAGAGAAAATGGACACACACTGGTGATACACTCACTCAGAGAGAGAAATGGACACACACTGTGTAACACTCACTCACAGAGAGAGAGAATGGACACACACTGGTGTATACACTCACTCACAAGAGAGAGAGAGAAATGGACACACACTGGTGTATACACTCAGTTACAGAGAGAGAGAGAGAAATGGACACCCACTTGCGTGTACACTCACTCACAGAGAGAAATTGGCACACACTGTTGTACACACTCACTCACAGAGAGAGAGATGGACACACGCTGGTGTATACACTCACTCACACAGAGAGAGAGAGAAATGGACACACACTGGTGTATACACTCACTCACAGAGAGAGAAATGGACACACACTGGTGTGTACACTCACTCACAGAGAGAGAGAGAAATGGACACACACTGGTGTATACACTCACTCACAGAGAGAGAAATGGACACATTCTGGTGTATACACTCACTTACAGAGAGAGAAATGGACACACGCTGGTGTATACACTCACTCACAGAGAGAGAGAGAGAAATGGACACACACTGGTGTATACACTCACTCACAGAGAGAGAGAGAAATGGACACACACTGGTGTATACACTCAGTTACAGAGAGAGAGAGAGAAATGGACACCCACTTGCGTGTACACTCACTCACAGAGAGAAATTGGCACACACTGTTGTACACACTCACTCACAGAGAGAGAGATGGACACACGCTGGTGTATACACTCACTCACACAGAGAGAGAGAGAGAAATGGACACACACTGGTGTATACACTCACTCAGAGAGAGAGAGAAATGGACACACACTGGTGTGTACACTCACTCACAGAGAGAGAAATGGACACACACTGGTATATACACTCACTCACAGAGAGAGAGAGAAATGGACACACGCTGGTGTATACACTCACTCACAGAGAGAGAGAGAAATGGACACACACTGGTGTATACACTCAGTTACAGAGAGAGAGAGAGAAATGGACACACACTGGTGTATACACTCACTCAGAGAGAGAGAGAGAAATGGACACACACTGGTGTATACACTCACTCACAGAGAGAGAGAGAAATGGACACACACTGGTGTATACACTCACTCACAGAGAGAGAGAGAGAGAGAAATGACACACACTGGTGTATACACTCACTCACAGAGAGAGAGGAGAAATGGACACACACTGGTGTATACACTCACTCACGGAGAGAGAAATGGATACACACTGGTGTATACAGTCTCTCACAGAGAGAGAGTGAGAAATGGACACACACCTGTGTATACACTCACTCAGAGAGAGAAATGGACACACACTGGTGTATACACTCACTCACAGAGAGAGAGAGAGAGAGAAATGGACACACACTGGTGTATACACTCACTCACACAGAGAGAGAGAAATGGACACACGCTGGTGTATACACTCACTCACAGAGAGAGAGAGAAATGGACACACACTGGTGTATACACTCACTCACAGAAAGAGAAATGGACACACACTGTTGTATACACTCACTCACAGAAAGAGAAATGGACACGCTGGTGTATACACTCACTCACAGAAGAGAAAGGACACACACTGGTGTATACACTCACTCACAGAGAGAGAAATGGACACACACTGGTGTATACACTCACTCACAGAGAGAGAGAGAGAGAAATGGACACACACTGGTGTATACACTCACTCACAGAGAGAGAAATGGACACACACTGGTGTATACACTCACTCACAGAGAGAGAAATGGACACACACTGGTGTACACACTCACTCACAGAGAGAGAGAGAGAGAAATGGACACACACTGGTGTATACACTCACTCAGAGAGAGAGAAATGGACACACACTGGTGTATACACTCACTCACAGAGAGAAATTGGCACACACTGGTGTATACACTCACTCACAGAGAGAGATGGACACACGCTGGTGTATACACTCACTCACAGAGAGAGAAATGGACACACACTGGTGTATACACTCACTCACAGAGAGAGAGAGAAATGGACACACACTGGTGTATACACTCACTTACAGAGAGAGAAATGGACACACACTGGTGTATACACTCACTTACAGAGAGAGAAATGGACACACACTGGTGTATACACTCACTCACAGAAGAGAGAGAAATGGACACACACTGGTGTATACACTCACTCACAGAGAGAGAGAAATGGACACACACTGGTGTATACACTCACTTACAGAGAGAGAAATGGACACACACTGGTGTATACACTCACAAGAGAGAGAAATGGACACACACTGGTGTATACACTCACTCACAGAGAGAGAAAGGACACACACTGGTGTATACACTCACTTACAGAGAGAGAGATGGACACACACTGGTGTATACACTCACTACAGAGAGAGAGAGAAATGGACACACACTGGTGTATACACTCACTTACAGAGAGCGAAATGGACACACACTGGTGTATACACTCACTACAGAGAGAGATGGACACACGGTGTATAACTCACTCACAGAGAGAGGAAATGGACACACACTGGTGTATACACTCACTCACAGAGAGAGAGATGGACACACACTGGTGTACACTCACTACAGAGAGAGAGAGAAGGACACACACTGGTGTATACACTCACTTACAGAGAGCGAAATGGACACACACTGGTGTATACACTCACAGAGAGAGATGGACACACACTGGTGTATACACTCACTCACAGAGAGAGATGGACACACGCTGGTGTATACACTCACTCACAGAAAGAGAGATGGACACACACTGGTGTATACACTCACTCACAGAGAGAGATGGACACACGCTGGTGTAGTGTATAAAATAATGAGGGCACTGCTCAGCTGGATAGTCCAGTATCTTTTCCCAATGGTAGGGGAGTCTAAAACTAGAGGTTTGAGGTGAGAGGGGAGAGATACAAAAGGGCCCAGAGGGGCAATTTTTTCACCCAGAGGACGGGGAATATCTGGAACGAGTTGACAGAGGTCGTAGTAGAGGGGGTACAATTTTGTCTTTTAAAAAGTATTTCGACAGTTACAGGATACGATGGGTACAGAGGGATATGGGCCAAATGTGGGCCAATGGGACTGGCTTCGAGGGTTTTTTGAAGAAAAGACTTGGACAAGTTGAGTGGGAGGGTCTGTTTCTGTGCTGTAAACTTCAGTGACTCTATGGTGCATACACACACTCATATATATATATATATATATATATATATATATACACACACACACCACTCACCCACACAGAGAAATTATATATATATATATACACACACACACTCCACTCACCCACACAGAGAAATAGAACATAGATCATTACAGCACAGAACAGGCCCTTCGGCCTTCGATGTTGTGCCGACCAAAATAAAAAGCAATGCCCCTCCAAACTAAACCATTCCCTTCTCTTCCATATACTTATCAATTAACCTCTTAAACGCCACCAAACTTGGCGCATCTACAACAGCTGCAGGCAGGGCATTCCACTCCCTAATCACTCTTTGAGTAAAGAACCTACCTCTGATATCCGTCCTATAACTCATACCCCTTAATTTAAAGCTGTGTCCCCTCGTGCTAGCTTTCTCCATCCTAGGAAAAAGGCTAACACTGTCCACCCTATCTAAACCTCTAATCATCTTATATGCTTCAATAAGATCCCCTCTTAGCCGCCTCCTTTCTAACGAAAACAACCTCAAATCCTTCAACCTCTCTTCATAGGACCTGCCCTCCATACCAGGCAACATCCTGGTAAACCTCCTCTGTACCCTCTCCAATGCCTCCACATCTTTCTTATAATGTGGGGACCAGAACTGCACACAATACTCCAAGTGCGGCCGCACTAGAGTTTTGTACAGTTGCAACATGATGCTGCGGCTCCTAAATTCAATCCCCCTACCAATAAAAGCTAAGACTCCATATGCCTTCTTAACAACTTTATCCACTTGACTGCCTACTTTCAGGGATCTATTGACACATACACCAAGATCCTTCTGTTCCTCAACACTATTAAGAGCCCTACCATTAGCCCTATACTCTACACATTTATTGTTCCTGCCAAAGTGCATTACCTCACACTTTTCCACATTAAACTCCATTTGCCACCTCTCGGCCCAGCTCTGCAACTTGTCCAAGTCCCTCTGCAAACTATAACACCCTCTTCACTATCTACCACTCCACCGACTTTAGTGTCATCTGCAAATTTACTAATCCATCCCTCAATACCCTCATCCAGATCATTTATAAAAATTACAAACAGCAGGGGCCCCAAAACAGACCCCTGAGGCACACCACTTGTCACCGAACTCCACGATGAATATCTCCCATCAACCACCACCCTCTGTCTTCTATCTGCCAGCCAATTCCTAATCCAATTAGCTAAATCACCCTCTATTCCATACATCTGCATTTTCTGTAGAAGTCTTCCATGGGCCACCTTATCAAACGCCTTACTAAAGTCCATATATACTACATCAACCGCCTTACCCCCATCCACCTCTTTGGTCACTTTCTCAAAAAACTCAATGAGGTTAGTAAGGCACGACCTACCCTTCACGAAACCATGCTGACTATCCCCAATCAATTCATTTCTCTCTAAATAACTATAAATCCTATCCCTAATAATTCTCTCCAATACCTTGCCCACAACAGAAGTAAGACTCACTGGCCTATAATTCCCTGGAAGGTCTCTCTTCCCCTTCTTAAACAATGGGACCACATTCGCTATCCTCCAGTCCTCCGGAACCACACCCGTAACCAACGAGGACCTGAAGATCAGAGCCAGAGGCTCTGCAATCTCTCTTGCCTCCCAGAGAATCCTAGGGTAAATCCCGTCCGGCCCAGGGGACTTATCCAACTTCAAACCCTCGAGAATTTCTAACACATCCTCCCTATCTACTACAATACTTCCCAATTTGCAACCCTGTACCTCAGTGTTCTCCATAGCTACATTTCCAGCACTCTGCGTGAATACCGAAGAGAAATATTTATTCAGTGCCTCACCAATCTCTTCAGGCTCCACGCACAACTTCCCACTGCTGTCTATGACTGGCCCTAATCTTGCCCTAACCAATCTTCTATTCTTAACATATCGAAAGAAAGCTTTAGGATTCTCCTTAATCCTATCAGCCAACATCTTCTCGTGTCCCCTCTTAGCTCTCCTCAATTCACTTTTTAGCTCCTTCCTGGCTAATCTATAGCTATCCATTGCACTAACTGAACCTTCAAGCCTCATCCTGACATAAGCCTCCTTTTTCTTAACCAGCAAATCAACTTTTTTCGTACACCAAGGCACCATTTCCTCCCTGCCTGACAGGGACATACTTATCAAGGACTCGCACACACACACACACACATATATATATATATATACACACACACACACTCCACTCACCCACACAGAGAAATGTACACACACACACACACACACGCGCGCGCACAGGCATAGGTGCACGCACGCGCACACACAGGCATAGGCGCACGCACGCGCACACACAGGCATAGGCGCACGGGCGCACGCGCACAGGCACGGGCGCTCAGGCATAGGCGCACGCGCGCGCACAGGCATAGGCGCACAGGCATAGGTGCGCGCACAGGCATAGGCGCGCGCGCACACACGCACAGGCATAGGCGCACGCGCAGTGCTGACACGTCCTGTCACCGTCACCCTCTTTTTCACGGAGTTGGGGAGGGAGCCGCAGCCGATCCGGGATGTCATACCGATCCTTCCCGTATCCAATCAGTGTGTGGTTTTCTTGTTGTAGGGACGGACATGGTGGGATTGCTGCAGGGACTGAATAAGACCGTTCTGATGAGACTCCCACAGAGCATCAGTCTGATTGTGGTGGAGAGTGTGCTGATGGGAATGGCCTTTCTCGCCATGTTACTGGTACGACCGTACACCGGGGAGGGGGGCAGAGAGGGGTGGGGGGCGGAGAGGGGCAGGGAGCAAGGGGGGGTAGGGGGGAGAGATGGAAAGGGTTGGGGGAGGGGCAAAAGCCTTTTTTTGAAGACCCCATTTGGAGGATTGTGAGCAGCTTTGGGTCCCCGTATCTGAGGAATGAGGTGTCGGGGCCTCGGAAAGGGCCCAGAGGAAGGTTCACAAGAACGATCCCCCGGAATGAAGAGCTTGTCGTGTGAGGGACGGGTTGAGGATTCTGGATCTGTGCTGGTTGGGAGTTTCGAAGGATAAGGAGGCGGGGGGTGTTATTGAAACTTCCAGGATCCTGCGAGGCCTTGGATAGAGTGGGACGTGGAGGGGATGCTTCCACCAGTGGGAAAACCTCGAAACGGAGAGGGCACAACCTCAGGCTAAAGGGACAATCCTTTAAAACAGAGACGGGGAGGAATTTCTTCACCCAGAGAGTGGGGGAATGTGTGGAACTCTTTGCCGCAGAGGAGGCCGGGTCACTGCGTGTCTCTGAGACAGAGATAGATGGGTTCCTGATTAATAAGGGGATCAGGGGAATGGGGGAGGAGAAAAATATCAGCCACGATTGAATGGGGGAGCAGACTCGATGGGCCGAGTGGCCTCATTCTGTTCCGTGGTTCGTGGATGTAAAACGTTAGCTTATGATCTTTTGGTGAACCAGCTGGGTTTTTCTGACAACCAGCACTCTGATATCAGTAGGCTCTGCATTCCATATTTTCCGGTTGAATTGAAATTCCGCCACGTGCCACGGGATTCGAATCCGGAATCCAAAACGTGAGCGGGGTTAATGCTTTAACCGTAACACCACGAGGCCTTTGGTTCCCCTTAAAGTTGGGGGGTGGGGGGGGGGTGGGGGGGGGGGTGTGGTGGTGAAAACAGGGAGAGGCAGCACGGTGGGCTAGCGCTGCTGCTTCACAGCTCCAGGGACCTGGGTTCGATTCCCGGCTCGGGTCACCGTCTGTGTGTAGAGTTTGCACGTTCTCCTCGTGTCCGCGTGGGTTCTCTCCGGTTTCCTCCAAAGACGTGCGGGTTAGGTCGATTGGCCGTGCTAAGAAATTGCCCCTTAGTGTCCTGAGAGGCATAGGTTAGTGGGTAAAATATGTAGGGATATGGGGCCTGGGTGTGGGTGGGATTGTAGTTGGTGCAAACTCAATGGGCTGAAGGGCCTCTTTTTGCACTGTAAGGTTTCCATGAATCTATGATATCCTTTGCTGTCCTTAACATCTAACAAATCATCAACCTCCTTTTGTGGATTGGATTTCCTATTGTCACACGAATACAGTGAAAAAATATTGTTTTTTGCACACAATACAAAGCATACTGTACACTGAAACGGGAATGAGAGGGTGCAGAGCGCAGTGTTACACTCACAGCGAGGGGTGCAGAGAAAGATCAACTTAATGTGAGGTGGGTCCATTTAAAAGTCTGACGGCAGCAGGGAAGAAGCTGTTCTCGAGTCGGTCGGTGCGGGACCTCAGACTTTTGTATCTTTTCCCCGACGGAAGAAGGTGGAAGAGAGAATGTCTGGGGGTGGGGGGGGGGGTCCTTGCTTATGCCCTGTGTGAAAACTAGAGGTTTAAGGTGAGAGGGGAGAGATACGAAAGGGTCCAGAGGGGTAATTTTTTCACCCAGAGGACGGGGAGTGTCTGGGTCAAGCTGCCAGAGGCAGTAGTAGAGGCGGATACAATTTTGTCTTTTCAAAAGTATTTAGACAGTTATGCGGGTACGATGGGTATAGAGAGATATGGGGCAAATGCGGGCAATTGGGATTAGCTTAGGGGTTAAAACTGAGCGATGTGGACAAGCTGGGCCGAAGGGCCTGTTTCCATGCTGTAAACTTCTATGACTCTCTCTCCAGCACTTGTCCCCCCGATCCCTCGCTCTCTCTCTCTGGCACTGTCCCCCCGATCCCTCGCTCTCTCTCTCTGGCACTGTCCCCCCGATCCCTCGCTCTCTCTCTCTGGCACCATCCCCCGATCCCTCGCTCTCTCTCTCTGGCACTGTCCCCCCGATCCCTCGCTCGCTCTCTCTCTCTCTGGCACTGTCCCCCCGATCCTCGCTCTCTCTCTCTGGCACTGTCCCCCCGATCCCTCGCTCTCTCTCTCTGGCACCGTCCCCCCCGATCCCTCGCTCTCTCTCTCTGGCACTGTCCCCCGATCCCTCGCTCGCTCTCTCTCTCTCCGCACTGTCCCCCGATCCCTCGCTCTCTCTCTCTGGCACTCTCCCCTGATCCTCGCTCTCTCTCTCTGGCACTGTCCCCCGATCCCTTGCTCTCTCTCTCGGCACTGTCCCCCCGATCCCTCGCTCTCTCTCTCCGGCACTTGTCCCCCCGATCCCTCACTCTCTCTCTCTGGAACTGTCCCCCCGATCCTCTCTGCTCTCTCTCTCTCTCTGGCACTGTCCCCCTGATCACTCGCTCTCTCTCTCTGGCACTGTCCCCCGTCTCTCTCTGGCACTGTCCCCCCGATCCCTCGCTCTCTCCTGCTCGACTCTCTCTCTCTGGCACCCCGATCCCTCGCTCTCTCTCTCTGGCACTGTCCCCCGATCCCTCGCTCTCTCCTCTGGCACTGTCCCCCCGATCCCTCGCTCTCTCTCTCTGCACTGTCCCCCCGATCCCTCGCTCTCTCTCTGGCACTGTCCCCCCGACCCTCGCTCTCTCTCTCTGGCACTGTCCCCCGATCCCTCGCTCTCTCTCTCTGGCACTGTCCCCCCGATCCCTCGCTCTCTCTCTCTGGCACTGTCCCCCCGATCCCTCGCTCTCTCTCTCTGGCACTGTCCCCCGATCCCCTCGCTCTCTCTCTCTGGCACTGTCCCCCCGATCCCTCGCTCTCTCTCTGGCAACTGTCGCTCTCTCTCTCTGCACTGTCCCCCGCTCTCTCTCTCTCTGGCACTGTCCCCTGATCCTCTCGCTCCCGCTCTCTCTCTCCGGCACTTGTCCCCTGATCCCTCGCTCTCTCTCTCTCTCATGTCCCCCCTCGCTCCCTCTCTCTCTCTCTGGCACTATCCCTCGCTCTCTCGCTCTCTCCTCTCTCCAGCACTCTCCCCGATCCTTGCTCACTCTCTCTCTCTGGCACTGTCCCTCCCTCGCTCCTCCAGCACTCTCCCCAATCCTCGCTCTCTCTCTCCGGCACTCTCCCCTGATCCCTCGCTCTCTCTCTCCACTGTCCCCCTGATCCCTCGCTCTCTCTCAAGCACTCTCCCCAATCCCTCGCTCTCTCTCTCTCTCTCTCCGGCACTCTCCCCTGATCCCTTGCTCTCTCTGACTCTCCCCCAACCCTCGCTCTCTCCTCTCTCTCTCTCCGGCACTCTCCCTGATCCCTCGCTCTCTCTCTGGTACTTGTCCCCCATCCCTCGCTCTCTCTCCAGCACTGTCCCCGATACCTCGCTCTCTCTCCGCACTGTCCCCGATCCCTCGCTCTCTCTCCAGCACTCTCCCCGATCCCTCCCTCTCTCTCTCTCTCTCCAGCACTGTCCCCTGATCCCTTGCTCTCTCTCCGGCACTGTCCCCCGATCCCTCGCTCACTCTCTCCAGCATTGTCCCCTGACCCCTCTCTCTCTCTCTCTCTCCGGCACTGTCCCCCTCGCTCTCTCTCTCTCTCTCTCTCTCCAGTACTTGTCCCCTGACCCCTCGCTCTCTCTCTCTCTCTCTCTCTCTCCAGCACTGTCCCCGACCCCTCGCTCTCTCTCTCTCTCTCTCCAGTACTTGTCCCTGACCCCTCGCTCTCTCTCTCTCTCTCTCTCTCTCCACACTTGTCCCTGACCCCTCGCTCTCTCTCTCTCCGGCAACTGTCCCCGATCCCTCGCCTCTCTCTCTCTCCGGCACTGTCCCCGACCCTCGCTCTCTCTCTCTCTGGCACTGTCCCCTGATCCCTGGCTCTCTCTCCAGCACTGCCACTCGATCCCTCGCTGTCTCTCTCTCTCTCTCTCTCTCTCTGACACTGTCCCCTGATCCATCGCTCTCTCTGTCTCTCTCCAGCACTGCGTCCTGCACTTTGGCATCAAACCTGACCTAATGCTCATTTGGAGTCTCCCCTTGGCCTCCTGCTTGACCGGTACTGCCAGTCAGTCTCCGCACCCAACCTCCCCCCCCGCCCCACCCACCCCAGTCTGTGCACCCCCTCCCAAAGTCTCCGCAACCCCTCCCCTTGCTGTCTGGGTCTGACCCTCCCCGAACCCCTCGCGCTGTTTGAAAACTGGAAACAGCAAGGTGAGATGTTGTTTTAAATTCAGGTTCTGATCCTGTGTGGTCCGGCCTATCGTCCGACCGAGGAGATCGACCTCCGCAGCATCGGCTGGGGCAATATCTTCCAACTGCCCTTCAAACACATGAGGGACTATCGGCTCAGGCACCTCTTCCCCTTCTTCATCTACAGCGGCTTTGAGGTGCTATTCGCCTGCACCGACTTCACCATGGTGAGTCCAAGGCAGCGGCATGCCGACTTCTGATGCCTCATTCTGAGAGGGAGCGGAGGCAGAGGGAGAGATGGGTGGGGATGGAGGGGGAGGGAGGCAGTGGAAGGGGGGAAGAGGGTGAGAGGGAATGAGTGGGGGGGGAGTTAGGTGGACCGGGGGGATGAGAGATGGGGGGAGGCAGGAGGAGGGAGAGGGGAAGCACAGAATGGAGTGAGGAAGGGAGGGGGTTGGTGGAGGGTAGGGTCATTGGACGGGGTGGGTAGGTGTGGGGCGAGTGGGAATGTGCGACAGGGGAGGGGGGAGGTGTGGGCGGAGGAGGGGAGGATATGGGGGGGGTTGAAAGGTAGGGAGGAGGAAGGGGGGAGGGTATGAGTGGCATGGACGGGGGGATGGAGGGGATGAGGGAGAGAGAGTGAGGGGGGGAGAGTAGGGGCGGAGGGGAGGTGAGGCTGAGAGAACAAGTTTAATGGAGTTTAATGTGGAAAAGTGTGAGGTAATTCACTTTGGCAGGAATAACAAATGTGTAGAGTATAGGGCTAATGGTAGGACTCTTAATAGTGTTGATGAACAGAAGGATCTTGGTGTATGTGTCAATAGATCCCTGAAAGTAGGCAGTCAAGTGGATAAAGTTGTTAAGAAGGCATATGGAGTCTTAGCTTTTATTGGTAGGGGGATTGAATTTAGGAGCCGCAGCATCATGTTGCAACTGTACAAAACTCTAGTGCGGCCGCACTTGGAGTATTGTGTGCAGTTCTGGTCCCCACATTATAAGAAAGATGTGGAGGCATTGGAGAGGGTACAGAGGAGGTTTACCAGGATGTTGCCTGGTATGGAGGGCAGGTCTTATGAGGAGAGGCTGAGGGATTTGAGGTTGTTTTCGTTAGAAAGGAGGAGGCTAAGAGGGGACCTGATCGAAACATATAA
Organism: Sphyrna mokarran; assembly: GCA_024679065.1. NCBI lineage: Eukaryota > Metazoa > Chordata > Chondrichthyes > Carcharhiniformes > Carcharhinidae > Sphyrna > Sphyrna mokarran. The sequence goes on along the minus strand of JAGIQG010000043.1, from coordinate 79,860 downwards.
GATGATTAGAGGTTTAGATAGGGTGGACAGTGATAGCCTTTTTCCTAGGATGGAGAAAGCTAGCACGAGGGGACACAGCTTTAAATTAAGGGGTGATAGTTATAGGACGGATATCAGAGGTAGGTTCTTTATCCAGAGGGTGATTAGGGAGTGGAATGCCCTGCCTGCAGCAGTTGTAGATGCGCCAAGTTTGGGGGCATTTAAGAGGTTAATTGATAAGTTTATGGAAGAGAAGGGAATGGTTTAGTTTGGAGGGGTATTGCTTTTTCTTAATTGGTCGGCGCAACATCGAAGGCCAAAGGGCCTGTTCTGCGCTGTAATGTTCTATGTTCTAATGAGGGAGGAGGGTAGGGGTGGAGGGGAGGTGAGGCAGAGTGAGGGAGGAGGTGAGGGAGGGGAGTGGTTAGTGAGGGAGGGGGTAGCGAGGGCGAGCGATGGGAAGGGAGAGATCAAGAGGGGTGGAGAAATTTTAAGTTTATACTTTTATTTATTAGTGTCACAAATAGGCTTACCTTAACACTGCAATGAAGCTACAGTGAAAATCCCCTCTGGCGCCTGCTGAGGTAACTGAGGGCGAATTTAACAGGGCCGACATACTTAACACGGGGAGGTAATAGTGTTCAGAAAACAAGCTTAAAGGTTCTGTATCTTAACGAATGGAGAGTTTGCAATAAGTGGATAAATTAATCATGCAGATGGATATAAACGGGAATGATATAATTGGAATGATGGCTGCAGGGTGACCAGGGATAGGAATTGAATTCATTTTGGTAGGATAAACTTGAATGCAGATTACAGGGTCAACGGCAGGGTTCAGAGGAATGTGGAGGAACAGAGAGATCTTGAGATTTGTATCCACAGATCTCTGAAGGTTGCCACTCGGGTGGTTAGAGCTGTGAAGAAGGTTTATAGTGTGTTTATTAACAGGGGGTTTGAGTTTAAGAGCCATGGGGTTATGCTGCAACTGTACAGGACGTTGGTGAGACCACATTTGGAATATTGTGGTCAGTTCTGGTCACCTCACTATAAGAAGGATGTGGAAGCATTGGAGAGAGTGCAGAGGAGATTTACCAGGATGCTGCCTGGTTTGGAGAGTAGGTCTTACGAGGAAAGGTTGAGGGAGCTGGGGCTTTTCTCTTTGGAGCGGAGGAGGATGAGAGGTGATTTAATAGAGGTTTATAAGATGATGAGAGGGATTGATAGAGTGGACGTTCAGAGACTATTTCCTCGGGTGGATGTAGCTGTTACTCGGGGGCAGAACTATAAGGTTCATGGTGGGAGATATAGGAGGGATGTCTGAGGTAGATTCTTCACTCGGAGAGAGGTTGGGGTGGGGAGCGCACTGCCTGCTGTGATAGTGGAGTCGGACACTTTAGGAACTTTCAAGCAGTTATTGGATAGACACACGGAGCACAGCAGAATGATAGGGAGTAGGATAGCTCGATCTTGGGTTCAAACGTAGCTCAGCACAACATTGAGGGCCGAAGGGCCTGTACTGTTCTATGTTCTACGAATGTCCCAGGCTATTCATTTTTTCAGCAGATCAGGCATAAAGAATCAGGTGGTGGATTGGCCCTGCCGGTTAAAGAGGAAATGAACTCCCAATAGCGAGAAAAGAAATTAGCTCTGACAATGTGGTGTCTGCGTTCACAGATTTGGATGAGGCAACAAAATGTAACATCTCAAAGTTTGCAGATGAAGTCGAGTTGGGTGGGAGGGTGAGCTGTGATGCAGAGATCCTTCAGAATGATCTGGACAGGTTGGGCATGTGGGCAAATCAATGGCAGATTAATTTGGATGAATGTGAGGTTATTCACGTTGGAAGCGAAAACAAGAAGGCAGATTACAATGGCTGTAAATTGGGAGAGGGGAGTGTGCAGAGGGATCTGGGTGTCCTTGTGCATCAGTCACTGAAGGTAAGCACGCAAGTGCAGCAGGCAGTAAAGAAGGCAAATGGTATGTTAGCCTTCACTGTGAGAGGTTTTGAGTACAGGAGCAGGGGATGTGTTGTTACAATGATACAGGGGCCTTAGTGGGGCCACATCTAGAGTATTGTGTGCAGTTTTGGTCCCCTTTTCTGAGGGAGGATGTTCTTGCTCTTGAGGGATCACAGTGAAGGTTTATCCCGCTGATTCCGGGGACGGCGGGACTGACGTATGAGGACGAGGTTAGGATTTTGTTCGCTCAGAGTTCAGAGGAATGGTTGGGGATCTCATTGGAGACTTATAAAAACTCTAACAGGACTAGACAGGGTAGGTACAGAGAGGATGTTCCTGATGGTGGGGGGAGTCCAGAACCAGGAGTCACAGTCTCAGGATTCGGGGTAGACCATTTAGCACGGAAGTGAGGAGACATTTCTTCACACAAAGAGTGGGGAGCCAGTGGAAATCATTAGCTCGGGATGGGTGGCACAGTGGGTGAGCGCTGCTGCCTCACGGCGCCAGGGACCCGGATTCGATTCCCGGCTCGGGTCACTGTCTGTGCAGAGTCTGCACATTCTCCCCGTGTCTGCGTGGGTTTCCTCCCACTGTCTGAAAGATGTGCTGGTTAGGCTGCATTGACCGGAACGGGCACCATAGTGTGGCGACTAGAGGAATTTCACAGTAACTTCATTGCAGTGTGAAGGTGAGCCTTATCTGTGACTAATAAGTACATTTTACTTCAAGTCGTTGATGCCAAAATATTGAATGTATTCAAGAGGCAACTAGATCTTGCATTTGCATGGGATCAAAGGTTATATCATAGAATCCTACAGTGCAAAAGAGGCCATTTGGCCCATTGAATCTGCATGGACTACAAAGAACAAAACAGCACAGGAAACAGGCCCTTCGGCCCAACGATCCCGCACCGCCACCCCGATGTTCCCACCTCTAACCATGATCCCTGTCCATGTTTGTAGATCTATGGATTAAAAACCAAATTTGAGTCAATTTAGAGAGAATTTGTTTTGCCAATTAGCCTAAGAGCACATCTTTGGGATGTGGGAGGAAACCGGAGCGCCCGGAGAAAAACCCACGCAAGCACGGGGAGAATGCGCAAACTCCCACAGACACAGACCCAAATCCATGTATCTGCACAGCACAGCGATAGTCACTGAGCTGTCGTGTTGCCCATCAAATGGTCCAGGTCAAGCGTACACTAACGACGTGAAGCACTAGGATACTCTCGAAAAAATCCAAGAGCAGCCCTCTCACGACCCATCGCGTGTATGCCCCTTGTTAGACAACAAGGTGGACCAAAGCACCTGTAGGATAAAAACAAGTACATCAATATCATCATCTATTTACACACTTCCCAGGGACTCCCAAGGCTCATGATCCCTATTTTAAATCAGTTTTCTATACCCCTCCATTCCCATTCTGTTCATGTGCCCATCTAAGTATTTCTTAAATAACTCCAGAGTACCTGCCTCCACCACTTTACTTGGCAGCGCATTCCATACCCCCACCACCCTCTGTGTGAAAAAACTCCCTCTAGCATCCAAATTATCCCTTAACCCCCTCACCCTAAGCCCGTGACCCCTCGTGCTATTCCAGTCCATCCTAGGAAAAAGCTTAACTCTGGTTACTCTATCGATACCCCTCAATCCTACCCAGGTCCTATTCCCATATTCCTACAGATTTCCCCACTGATCTCTCTAACCTACACATCCCTGGATGCTAACAAGTAATTTAGCACGGCCAATCGACCTAACCTGTACATCTTTGGACTGTGGGAGGAAACCGGAGCACTCGGAGGAAACCCACGCAGACACGGGGAGAATGTGCAGGCTCCACACAGACAATGACCCGAGCCGGGAATCGAACCCAGGTCTCTGGCGCCGTGAGGCAGCAGCGCTAGCTACTGTGTCGCCCAACAGGAGGGCGGGAGAGAAGAGGGGGGAAGAGGAGAGGCAGGGAGAGAGGGAGCGAGTTAACTGAGGGTGGGGGAGGGAGAGGGAGTGGAGGAGGAGGAGGGAGATCTGCAGAGAGTGCGATGGAAGGTCAGGGGAAGTGGTTGAGGGCGCAGAGTGCGGGGCAGTGAGGGGGTGTTACTCGGGGGAGGGAAGGGGGGATTTTTCCTGCCTCACGAACTCACTCCTCCATCTCTCCCTCAGTCCTACGGGGTGTGCTCGATCGGGATGGAGCGTCTAGGCAGCATCATCATCACCTACGGAGTGGCCTCGTCCCTCTTCTCGCTGCTATCCCTCAGTATGCTGCGTCTACCTCGCGGGGTGCCCCTCCTGTCCGGGGCCGCCCTCCACTTCCTCATCATCATCAGCCTGTTCTGCTGGGCTCCCACCGCCAAGAACCTTCGGACGGGGAATCTAATCGCCATTTACACAGTGGCTGTGCTGTGGGGGCTGGGATCAGCGTTGAATAAAACCAACCTCAGCAGTAAGTACCCCCCCTGAGAGAGGCGGGGGGGAGGGGGGTGGAGGAAGGGGAGAGAGACACGGAGAAGGGGGGAGAGAGAGAAAGGAAGAGGGAGACACGGAGGGAGAGAGTGAGGAGAGAGAGAGAGAGACACAGGGGAGGGAGAGAGGGAGGGAGACGCAGGGGGGGGAGAGAGAGAGAGCAGGGAGGGAGACACGGGAGGGGAGGGAGAGAACGCAGGAGGGAGGGAGCGTGCGAGACACACACTGGCTGGTGAGAGTGACGGAGATACACTCCGTTGGGGGGCATGAGAGAGGAGAGAGAGACTCTCGGGGGGGCATAGCGAAGGGGGGGGGGGGGAGGGAGGTGAGGAGGGTTGGAATGGAGGGAGAGAGGTGAGTGGGGGAGAACGAGCAAGAGAAACACAGAGAGAATTGAGCACGGCCAATCCACCCTAAGGAGCACAGCTTTGGACTGAGAGGGGAAACTGGAGGAAACCCACGCAGACACGGGGAGAATGTGCAGGCTCCACACAGACAGCGAGCCGAGCCAGCAATCGAACCCGGGTCGACGGCGCTGTGAAGCAGCAGTGCTACCCCACTGTGCCACCCACGAGAGACAGAGAGATGGGGAGTGGCAGAGAGGGAGGAGTGCAGAATGGATGGGGGAAGGAGTGAGTGTGAGTGGGAAGATGACGGAGTGAGGGAATGATGACGGGGGATTGGAGTGTGAGTGAGGGGGTAAGCTTGTGTGTTACTGTTCCAGCGAGCAGGCTGGTGGGCCAGGGTGCGGGCGGCTGGGCGAGGGTGCAGCTGGCTGGGCGAGGGTGCAGCTGGCTGGGCGAGGGTGCAGCTGGCTGGGCGAGGGTGCGGGCTGGACAAGGGTGCAGGCTGGGGGAGGGTGCGGGCTGGGGGGGGAGGGTGCGGGCGGGGAGGTGCGCCTCTGGGGGAGGGTCGGGCGGGGGGAGGGCGCGGCCTCTGGGGGAGGGGGCGGCGGGCTGGGAGGGTGCGGGCTGGGAGGTGCGGGCCTCTGGGGGAGGGTGAGGGTGAACTGATTTTTGCCCCGTTGTGTCTCCAGCTCTGTTGGGTTTGCTCTACGAGGATAAAGAGAGACAGGATTTTATTTTCTCCATCTATCACTGGTGGCAAGCCATGGCCATCTTCGGAGTTTACCTGTGGTCTGAGACCCACATGAAGGTAAGAGTCTGGCTGGGGCCCTCTCAGCTACCCCCCGCCCCCGGCACACCCCCCCCCCCACCCCTGTGTCCCCCGTCCGCCCCACATCAGGCGCACACGTCCCCCCCCAACCCTTCAGGGATACCCCACCTCTCTCTCCGCCCCGCCCCCCCCACCCCACCCCACCCCCCCAAACTCTTCTCACTCCCTACCCACACCCCTCCTCTTTGGGCTTGTGGGCTTAATGTAGAGGAAGTTTTGATCTACATAAAACCTTGTGCTGTACCTGTCCTGGGAGTGTTTGATTGGGGACAGTGTAGAGGGAGCTTTACTCTGTATCTAACCCTGTGCTGTACCTGTCCTGGGAGTGTTTGATGGGGGGACAGTGTAGAGGGAGCTTCACTCTGTATCCAACCCCGTGCTGTACCTGTCCTGGGAGTGTTTGATGGGGGACAGTGTAGAGGGAGCTTTACTCTGTATCTAACCCCGTGCTGTACCTGTCCTGGGAGTGTTTGATGGGGGACAGTGTAGAGGGAGCTTTACTCTGTATCTAACCCCGTGCTGTACCTGTCCTGGGAGTGTTTGATGGGGGACAGTGTAGAGGGAGCTTTACTCTGTATCTAACCCCGTGCTGTACCTGTCCTGGGAGTGTTTGATGGGGGACAGTGTAGAGGGAGCTTTACTCTGTATCTAACCCCGTGCTGTACCTGTCCTGGGAGTGTTTGATGGGGGACAGTGTAGAGGGAGCTTTACTCTGTATCTAACCCCGTGCTGTACCTGTCCTGGGAGTGTTTGATGGGACAGTGTAGAGGGAGCTTTACTCTGTATCTAACCCCGTGCTGTACCTGTCCTGGGAGTGTTTGATGGGGGACAGTGTAGAGGGAGCTTTACTCTGTATCTAACCCCGTGCTGTACCTGTCCTGGGAGTGTTTGATGGGGGACAGTGTAGAGGGAGCTTTACTCTGTATCTAACCCCGTGCTGTACCTGTCCTGGGAGTGTTTGATGGGGGACAGTGTAGAGGGAGCTTTACTCTGTATCTAACCCCGTGCTGTACCTGTCCTGGGAGTGTTTGATGGGGACAGTGTAGAGGGAGCTTTACTCTGTATCTAACCCCGTGCTGTACCTGTCCTGGGAGTGTTTGATGGGGGGACAGTGTAGAGGGAGCTTTACTCTGTATCTAACCCCGTGCTGTACCTGTCCTGGGAGTGTTTGATGGGGACAGTGTAGAGGGAGCTTTACTCTGTATCTAACCCCGTGCTGTACCTGTCCTGGGAGTGTTTGATGGGGGACAGTGTAGAGGGAGCTTTACTCTGTATCTAACCCCGTGCTGTACCTGTCCTGGGAGTGTTTGATGGGGACAGTGTAGAGGGAGCTTTACTCTGTATCTAACCCCGTGCTGTACCTGTCCTGGGAGTGTTTGATGGGGGGACAGTGTAGAGGGAGCTTTACTCTGTATCTAACCCCGTGCTGTACCTGTCCTGGGAGTGTTTGATGGGGGACAGTGTAGAGGGAGCTTTACTCTGTATCTAACCCCGTGCTGTACCTGTCCTGGGAGTGTTTGATGGGGGACAGGGAGTTTCACTCTGTATCTGACTCTTTGCTGTGTTGCTCCAGGTGAAGTTGTCAATCCTCTTGGTCACCCTTGTCGTTGCTGTTGTCTGTTACCTGTGGATGGAGAGGAAGCTGAGGCAGCGCGTCCCCTTCCGCATTCCCCGCATTCCCAAACCTCGGCACAAGGTGCGGGGCTACCGCTACCTGGAAGACGACAACTCGGACCAGTCGGATGTCGAGGAGAAGCCCTGGGAAGATCAGGAGGTCACTGTGAACGGTGCTGAGGAAGACGCTGTCGATCATGGTCTCCGAGGGCAGCAGCTTCCAGATGAGGAGGCAAGGCAGCACGATGATGAACTGCTGTGAGCAGCTCCGATCCGGTTACGCACCTCCTTCACCGTCTGCTTCCTTGCTCCCTTCTCGAGTCTCACTGCCAAGACTTATTTGAAGCAACCTGAACGCTGCAATTCTCCAATCTCTCTCTCTTTAAGAAATCTCTTGAACTGCCACGTTTCCATCTATCTTTGAGTAACCCTAAGCAGGTTAAAGAAGCCATCCTGTACGGACAAGCCCTCCGTAAATCCAGGATCTGCTCAGACGCTTCCAGACGCTGCAAGATGCCCTCATGAGAACAGGATAAGACACTCGACTCACCGACAGTTCTGACGTGCCCCAGTGATAAGCTGCACCAACCTCCTCAGAAGACAAACACGGGACAGAGTACCCTCCGTCGTCCAGTACTTCCCCGGAGCAGAGAAGCTACGACATCTTCTCCAGAGTCTTCAACGTGTCATTGATGAAGACAAACATCTCGCCAAGGCCACATCCCCCCACTTCTTGCCTTCAAACAACCTCAAACAGTCCTTTGTCCGCAGCAAACTGCCCAACCTTCTGGAGAACAGTGACCACAACACCACACAACCCTGCCACAGCAACCACTGCAAGACATGCCAGATCATCGACACAGATACCATCATCACACGTGAGAACACCCTGCACCAGGTACACGGTACATATTCTTGCAACTTGGCCAACGTTGTCTACCTGATACGTTGCAGGGAAGGTTGTCCCGGAGCATGGTACATTGGAGAGACCATGCAGACGCTACAACAATGTTTGAATGAACATCGCTCGACAATCACCAGGGATTGTTCCCTTCCCGTTGGCGAACACTTCACGAGCGTTCGGCCTCTGATCTCCAAGCATTCTCCGAGGTGGCCTTCACGACACACGACAGCGCAGAGTCACTGAGCAGAGACTGATAGCCAAGTTCCACACACACGAGGATGATCTTAACCGGGATCTTGGGTTCATGTCACACTATCTGTAACCACCATGACTTGCCTGGTCTTGCAAAACCTCACTAATTTCTATCTGGAGACAATACACATCTCTAACATGTACTTTTAACGCTGTCTCCACTCATTGTCTGTACCTTTAAGACTTTATTAGCTGTAAAGATTTGCATTCCAATCATTATTTTGTAAATTGAGTTTGTGTCTTTATAGGCCCTGTTTGTGAACAGAACTCCCACTAACCTGACGAAGGAGCAGCGCTCCGAAAGCTAGTGGATTTTGTTCCCAAATAAACCTGTGACTTTAACCTGGTGTTGTCAAACTTCTTACTACTTTCTAAACAAAAAAGGAGAACGTGCCCCTGTCTACGTCGAGGATGAAATAGAAAAGTTCGAGAGCCTCAAGTGTTTAGGTGTCCAGATCACAATAACCTGTCCTGGTCCCTGCCACGCCGACACTATCGTTAAGAAAGCCCCACCAACGCCTCTACTTTCTCAGCACACTAAGGAAATTTGACATGTCATCTACAATCCTCACCAACTTTTACAGATGCCCCATAGAAAGCACTCTTTCTGGTTGTATCCCAGCTCGGTCTGGGCTCCTGCTCTGTGCAAGACCACAAGGAACTACAAAATTCGTGAATGTAGCCCCAATCCCATCACTCAAACCAGCCTCCCATCCGTCGACTCTCTCTACATTTCCCGCTGCCTCAGGGGAAAAGCAGCCGGTATAATTAAGGACCCCCCCCCCACACCCCACCACATCGGACATTCTCTCCTCCTCCTCCCCCCCCCCCCGTCAGGAAAAGATACAAAAGTCTGAGGTCACATGCCGACTGACTCAAGAACAGTCTGCTGTCAGACTTTTGAGTGGACCCACCTCGCATTAAGTTGACCTTTCTCTGCACCCCTCGCTGTGACTGTAACACTGTGCTCTGCACGCTCTCATTTTCAGTCTCTATCTACGGTATGCTTTGCATGCAAGAAACAATACTTTTCACTGCGTTCCAATGCATGTGACAATAATAAATCAAATCGCAAGGAAAAGATAGATAATTTCAGCAGGTCTGTCAGTGTCTGTGAGGAGAGAAAAGAGCTGATGTTTTGAGTTTAGGAGTCGGGAGATAATGCTGCAGTCGTATAAGACCCTGGTCAGACCCCATGTGGAGTATTGTGCGCAGTTCTGGTCGCCTCATTATAGGAAGGATGTAGAGGCTATTGAGAGAGTTCAGAGGAGATTTACAAGGATGCTGCCTGGATTGGGAGGCAGGCCTTATGAAGATAGGTTGAGGGAGCTGGGACTCTTCTCCCTGGAGAGACGTAGGTTGAGAGGCGACCTGATAGAGGTTTATAAAATGTTGAGAGGAATAGATAGGGTGGACTCTCAGAGACTATTTCCCAGGGCTGAAATGGTCACTACGAGAGGACACAGGTTTAAGGTGCTGGGGGGCAAGTACAGAGGGGATGTTAGGGGTAAGTTTTTCACTCAGAGGGTGGTGAGTGAGTGGAATCGGCTGCCATCGGTGGTGGTGGAGGCAAATTTGATAGGGTCTTTTAAGAGACATTTACATAAGTACATGGAACTTAGGTCGAGGGTTATAGATAAGCCTAATAATCTCTAAGGTAGAACATAGAACATTACAGCGCAGAACAGGCCCTTCGGCCCTCGATGTTGCTCCAACCAATTAAGAAAAAGCAGTGACCCTCTAACCTAAACCATTCCCTTTTCATCCATAAACTTATCTACTAACATCTTAAACGCCCCCAAACTTGGCGTATCTACAACTGATGCAGGCAGGGCATTCCATACCCTTACCACCCTCTGGGTAAAGAACCTATTCTGACATTCGTCCTATAACTACCACCCCTTAATTTAAAGCTTTCTCCATCCTAGGAAAAAGGCTATCACTGTCCACCCTATCTAAACCTCTAATCATCTTGTATGTTTCAATAAGGTCTCCTCTTAGCCGACTTCTTTCTAACGAAAACAACCTCAAATCCCTCAGCCTCTCTTCATAAGACCTGCCCTCCATACCAGGCAACATCCTGGTAAACCTCCTCTGTACCCTCTCCAATGCCTTCACATCTTTCTTATAATATGGGGACCAGAACTGTACACAATACTCCAAGTGCGGCCGCACCAGAGTTTTGTACAGTTGCGACATGATGTTGCGACTCCGAAATTCAATCCTCCTACCACTTGATTGCCAACTTTCAGGGATCAATGCACATATACACCTAGAACCCGCTGTTCATCAACACTATTAAGAGTCCTACCATTAGCCCTATACTCTACACATTTGTTTTTCCTGGTAGGGACATGTTCACCACAATATTGTGGGTCGAAGGGTTTGTATTGTGCTGTAGTTTTTCTATGTTTGAGTCCAGATGACCGTTTGTCAAAGCTGCTTTCAAAAAGGGGTCGTTTGAACTTGAAACCTCAGCTCTTTTCTTTCCTTCCAGGTGCTGGCAGACCTGTTGAGATTTTCTCTCTTGGTTTCCAATTCCAGGCATCTGCAGTAACTTGCTTTTATCCTGTAGATAATTAGATAATTTGTTTGATTTTGAAAACGTGAAATGATATGGAGAGACGGCAGGGATATGGCACTGAGAACGAGGACCAGCCATGATGATATTGAATTTTCACTCAGAGAGTGGTGAGTGAATGGAATCGGCTGCGGTCAGAGATGGTAGAGGCGAACTCGCTGGGGTCTTTTAAGAGATTCTGGATGAATACCTGGGATTTAATGGGATTGAGGGTTATAGATGGGCCTAGTAGGTAGGGATATGATTGGCGCAACTTGTGGGCCGAAGGGCCTGTTTGTGTTGTAGTGTTCTGTGTTGCCTGGTATGTTGGGCAGGTCTTAAGGAAAGGCTGTGGGACTTGAGGTTATTCTCGTTAGAGAGAAGAAGGTTAAGAGATGACTTAATTGAGACATACAAGATGACCAGAGGGTTAGATAGACTGTTCAGTGAGAGCCTTTTTTCTCGGAAGGTGATGGCTAACACGAGGGGACATAGCTTTAAATTAAGGGGTGGTAGTTATAGGACGGATGTCAGAGGTAGGTTCTTTACCCAGAGGGTAGTGAGGGCGTGGAATGCCCTGCCTGCAGCAGTTGTGGACTCACCAACTTTAAGGGCGTTCAAATGATCAGTGGATCGGCATATGGATAACATTGGAATAGTTTAGATTAGAGGGTCATTAGATTGGTTCCACTGGTTGGCGCAACATCGAGGGCCGAAGGGCCTGCACTGTGCTGTAATGTTCTACAAATGGCGGAGCAGGCTGAATGGCTGTTCCTGCTCCTTGTGTTTGCTTCTGAAGTCGATAAGGCACCCTGGACTGGATGAGATACACCATAGCATGCTGAGGGAAGAGAGAGTAGAAATTGCAGAAACACTGCACGTAATTTCTCCGACTTCCTTCGATGCCTAGTTCCCAGAGAACCGAGAGATGTTCAGAGCAGGGTGTACGGATAAGTAATGCTTTGGAGATCAATTCTATTCACAGAATGTTGAGATTTGCTTCTGGAACATAGAACATAGAACATTACAGCGCAGTACAGGCCCTTCGGCCCTCAATGTTGCGCCAGCCAGTGGACTCTCTAACCTAAACTATTCCAATATGTCTAGTTTGGAGGGTCATTGCTTTTTTATAATGGTCGGTGCAACATCGAAGGCTGAAGGGCCTGTTCTGCGCTGTAATGTTCTATGTTCTATGTTCTAATATCATCCATATGCCTATCCACCAACCATTTGAATGCCCCCAAAGTAGGCAAGTCCACAACTGCAGGCAGGGCATTCCACGCCCTCACCACCCTGTGTGTAAAGAACCTGAGGAAAAAGGCTCTCACTATCCACCCTATCCAGTTCTTTGATCATCTTATACGCCTCAATTAGGTCACTGCGTAACGTTCTTCTCTCTAATGAAAATAACCTCAGGTCCCTCAGCCTTTCCTCATAAGGCCTTCCCACCATACCAGGCAACATCCTGGTAAACCTCCTCTGCACCCTTTCCAATGCTTCCACATCTTTCTTATAATGCGGCGACCAGAACTGTACGCAATACTCCAAGTGCGGCCGCACCAGAGTTTTGTACAGTTGTAACATAACCTCACGGCTCCTAAATTCAATCCCTCTACCAATAAAAGCTAACACACCGTACGCCTTCTTAACAACTTTATCAACCTGGGTGCCAACTTTCAAAGAGCTATGTACTTGTACCCCAAGATCCCTCTGCTCGACAACGCTATTAAGGGTCCTTCCATTAGCCCTATATTTCATATGCCTGTTATTCCTACCAAAGTGAATCACCTCACACTTATCCGTATTGAATTCCATTTGCCACCTCACGGCCCAGCTCTGCAACCTATCTGTGTCCCTCTGCAAACTGTAACATCCATCCTCGCTGTCTACAACTCCCCCCACTTTGGTATCGTCAGCAAATTTACTAATCCAACCCTCTACACCCTCATCTAGGTCATTTATAAAAATGACAAACAGCAGTGGCCCCAAAACAGATCCTTGAGGTACACCACTTGTAACTGCACTCCAGGTTGAATATTTCCCATCAACCACCACCCTCTGTCTTCTATCAGCTAGCCAATTCCTAATCCAAACTGCTAAATCACCTTCAATCCCATGCATCTGCACTTTCTGCAGTAGCCTACCATGGGGAACCTTATCAAACGCTTTGCTAAAATCCATATACACAACATCAACTGCCTTACCCTTATCTACCTCTTTGGTCACCTCCTCAAAAAACTCAATATGATTTGTGAGGCACGACCTACCCTTCACAAAACCGTGCTGACTATCCCTAATCAATTTATTTCTCTCTAGATGCTTATAAATTATAATTCTTTCCAAGACCTTGCCCACAACAGAAGTCAGGCTCACCGGTCTATAATTTCCAGGATGGTCCCTACTCCCCTTTTTGAACAAAGGGACAACATTTGCCATCCTCCAGTCTTCCGGCACTATACCTGTAGCCAACGACGACATGAAGATCAAAGCCAAAGGCTCTGCAATCTCCTCTCTAGCCTCCCAGAGAATCCTAGGGTAAATCCCATCTGGCCCAGGGGACTTATCAATTTTCATACCCTCAAGATTCGCTAACACCTCCTCCTTATGAACCTCAATCCTGCCCAGTCTACAACCTGGTATCGCAGTATTCTCCCCGACAACATTGTCTTTCTCCTGCGTGAATACTGACGAAAAATACTCATTCAGTGTCTCTCCTATCTCCTCAGGCTCCACGCACAACTTCCCACTGCTATCTCTGACTGGCCCTAATCTTGCCCTAACCAATCTTTTATTATTTATATACCTGTAAAAAGCTTTAGGATTCTCCTTAATCCTATCCGCCAAAGTCTTCTCGTGTCCTCTTCTAGCTCTTCTCAACTCCCTCTTTAGCTCCTTCCTGGCTGATTTATAGCTCTCCATTGCCCTAACTGAGCCTTCACGTCTCATCATTATATAAGCCTCCTTCTTCCTCTTCACCAGAGATTCAACTTCCCTAGTACACCATGGTTCCCTCACTCGACCACTTCCTCCCTGCCTGGCAGGTACATATTCATTAAGGACATGCAGAAGCTGTTCCTTAAATATGCTCCACATTTCAGATGTCCCCAGCCCCTGCAATTTCCTGCTCCACCCTATGCATCCTAAATCTCTCCTAATAGCCTCATAATTACCTTTCCCCCAGCTATAACTACTGTTATTCGGTACGTGCCCATCCCTTTCCATCACTAAGGTAAACGTAACCGAATTGTGGTCACTATCACCAAAGTGCTCACCCACCTCCAAGTCTAACAGCTGGTCTGGTTCATTACCCAGTACCAAATCCAATATAGCCTCACCTCTTGTTGGCCTATCTACATACTGAGTCATGAAACCTTCCTGCACACATTGAACAAAAACTGACCCCTCTAACGTACTTGAACTATAGCTTTTCCAATCGATATTAGAAAAGTTAAACTGTACAAAACTCTAGTGCGGCCGCACTTGGAGTATTGTGTGCAGTTCTGGTCCCCACATTATAAGAAAGATGTGGAGGCATTGGAGAGGGTACAGAGGAGGTTTACCAGGATGTTGCCTGGTATGGAGGGCAGGTCTTATGAAGAGAGGCTGAGGGATTTGAGGTTGTTTTCGTTAGAAAGGAGGCGGCTAAGAGGGGACCTTATCGAAACATATAAGATGATTAGAGGTTTAGATAGGGTGGACAGTGATAGCCTTTTTCCTAGGATGGAGAAAGCTAGCACGAGGGGACACAGCTTTAAATTAAGGGGTGATAGTTATAGGACGGATATCAGAGGTAGGTTCTTTACCCAGAGGGTGGTTAGGGAGTGGAATGCCCTGCCTGCGGCAGTTGTAGATGCGCCAAGTTTGGTGGCGTTTAAGAGGTTAGTTGATAAGTTTATGGAAGAGAAGGGAATGGTTTAGTTTGGAGGGTCATTGCTTTTCTCATAATTGGTCGGCGCAACATCGAAGGCCGAAGGGCCTGTTCTGTGCTGTAATGTTCTATGTTCTATGTTCTAAGTTAAAGTCCCCCATTACAACTACCCTGTTACTTTCACACCTATCCAGGATCAACTTTGCAATCCCTTCCTGTAATTCTCTGGAACTTTTTGGAGGCCTATAAAAAACTCCCAACAGTGTGACCTCTCCTTTCTTGTTTCTAATCTCAGCCCACACTACCTCAACAGACAAGTCCACATCAAACGTCTTTTCTGCCACCGTAATGCAGTCCTTAACTAACAATGCCACTCCTCCCCCTCTTCTACCACCACCTCTGCTCTGACTGAAACATCTGAACCCCGGAACCTGCAGCAACCAGTCCTGCCCCTGCACTACCCACGTCTCTGAAATGGCCACAACATCAAAGTCCCAAGCACCAATCCAATTCTAGAATCATAGAATCCATATAGTACAGAAAGAGGCCATTCGGCTGATTGAGTCTGTACCAACCACAATCCCACCTAGGCCCTATCCCCATATCCCTACACATTCACCCGCTAATCCCTCTAACCTAAGCATCCCGGGACCCTAAGTGGCAATTTAGCACGGCCAATCAATCTAACCCGCACATCTTTGGACTGTGGGAGGAAACTGCAGCCCTGGGAGGAACCCCACGCAGACACGAGGAGAATGTGCAAACTCCACACAGACAGTGACCCGAGCCAGGAATCGAACCCAGGTGCCTGGAGCTGTGAAGTGCGAACCAGTGTGCTGCTGTGCTGTCCTGTGCATAGATTGGTTAATATATGGAAAGTCTGATATAGTGTATCATGTAACCGGGTTTGTGGCCTCTGGGCAAAGATGCCTCTGGGCTGTCAGCGACCGCAATGTGATTGAATTTTGGATCTAACTAAAGGTGAGAAGAGTGGGTCTAAGATTAGTATTTTAAACTTAAATTAGAGTGACTTTCTGGGCATGAATACTGGGCAAAGCGAACTGGTACTCAGATAGGAGATTGGTGAGAATGTAAAGAATGGCAGCAAATTGTCCTTTATTTTTAGATTAGTAGATTGCTTTGATCACATGATTTGATGGCGCTGTCGTTAGGGTGTTGTCACAGGCTGCCATTTTAATTTCAGTTTGGTGGGGCAGGGAACAGATTTCAATAAAACCCGTTGTATCTTTGTTTAAATCTGCGGGTGCAAACCGAGTCTTTTGATTTTCCGCTGAACACACAAGCCCTGAACACACAGTTTGGACATGACGGGAATGTATAGATACATGGTTAGTGAGGACAAAGAAACTGAAGTGAGAAGATGGCTAGAAATGTTTTAAAAAAAAAACTGGACGGCAAAAGTTTCCACAGATACAATGGAATTAATGGGTATCGGGGACAAACTCTGCTGGTTGGAGTCATTCCTGGTACATAGGAAGATGGGTGTAGTATTAACACTGTATTAACACTGATTCTTACGTCCAACATATCCTCACTTAGTTACCAAAGTCGTTGGAACAAAGACTCAATATATATTCATATAAAAATAACCTTTCTCATTCCTTACGGGGCTAATCATTTTATTATTGTCACGTGTTTTAGAATGCAATGAAAACTATTGCTTCTTGCACGCTATACAGAGCATGCCATTCAAAGAGAAAGATAGGAGAGAGTACAGAATGTAGTGTTACTGTCATAGCGAGGGGTGGAGAGAAAGATCAACTCAATGCGAGGTAGGTCCATTCAAAAGTCTGATGGCAGCAGGGAAGAAGCCGTTCTTGAGTCGGTCGCTACCTGACCTCAGACTTTTGTATCTTTTTCCTGACGGAAGAAGGTGGAACAGAGAACATGTGGGGTCCTTGGTTATGCCGGCTGCTTTGCCGAGGCAGCAGGAGGTGTAGACAGATTCAACGGATGAAAGGTCAGTTCTGTAGCAGGGAAAATGTTTGAATCTATCACCAAGGAAGAAATGGCGAGACATCTTAATATAAGTTTCCTTAAGATGTTGAGAGGAATAGATAGGGTGGATTCTCGGGGGCTATTTCCCATGGCTGAAATGGTCACTACGAGAGGACACAGGTTTAAGGTGCTGGGGGGCAAGTACAGAGGAGATGTTAGGGGTAAGCTTTTCACTCAGAGGGTGGTGAGTGAATGGAATTGGTTGCCTTCAGCGGTGGTAGAGGCGAACTCGCTGGGGTCTTTTAAAAGACTTGTGGATGAGTACATGGGACGTAATGGGATTTAGCAGTGTTGAAGAGCAGAAGGATCTTGGGGTCCGGGTCCATAGGACTCTTAAATCGGCCTCGCAGGTGGAGGAAGTGGTCAAGAAGGCGTACGGTGTACTGGCCTTCATTAATCGAGGAATAGAGTTTGGGAGTCGGGAAGTAATGCTGCAACTTTATAAGACCCTTGTCAGACCCCACTTGGAGTATTGTGCGCAGTTCTGGTCGCCTCACTATAAGAAGGATGTGGAAGCTATTGAGAGGGTGCAGAGGAGATTTACAAGGATGTTGCCTGGATTGGGAGGCAGGCCTGATGAAGATAGGCTGACGGAGTTAGGTCTCTTCTCCCTGGAGAGACGAAGGTTGAGAGGCGACCTGATAGAGGTTTATAAGATGTTGAGAGGTATAGACAGGGTGGATTCTCGGAGGCTATTTCCCAGGGCTGAAATTGTCGCTACGAGAGGACACAGGTTTAAGGTGCTGGGGAGAAAGTACAGAGGAGATGTTAGGGGTAGGTTTTTCACTCAGAGGGTGGTGAGTGAATGGAATCGGCTGCTGTCGGTGGTGGTAGAGGCAAACTTGCTGGGGTCTTTTAAAAGACTTCTGGATGAGTATATGGGATTAAATGGGATTGGGAGTTACAGATAGTTCTATGGCCTGGTACGTATAGATATGATCGGCACAATTTATGGGCCGAAGGGCCTGTTTGTGCTGTAGTGTTATTATTTAAATGGTAAAAAATTGCAGCGTGCTGCTGTACAGAGGGACCTAGGTGTCCTTGTGCAGGAATCACAAAAGTTGGGTTGCAGGTGCAGCAGGGAATGAAGAAGGCAAATGGAATTTTATCTTTCATTGCGAGAGGGATGGGGTTTAATAAACAGCGAGATTGTCTTGCAGCTGTATAAGGGGCTGGTGAGGCCACACCTGGAGTTACTGTGTACAGTTTTGGTCTCCTTACTTGAGAAAGGATTTACTGGCACTGGAGGGGGTGCAGAGGAGATTCACGAGGTTGATTCTGGAGTTGAGAGGTTGGCTTATGAGGAGAGACTGAGTAGACTGGGATTAGACTCATTGGAATTCAGAAGAATGAGGGGAGATGTTATAGAAAAATATAACGAAGGACTAGGTAAGATAGAAGCAGAGAGGTTGCTTCCACTGGTGGGTGAAACGAGAACTAGGGGACATGGCCTCAAATAAGAGGAAACAGATTTAGGTCTGAGTTGAGGAGGAACTTCTTCACACAAAGGATTGTGAATCTGTGGAATTCCCTGCCCAGTGAAACAGTTGAGGCTCCCTCATTGAATGTTTGTTTTTAAGGCGAGGATAGATACTTGCCTTAGCAAAATCAGCAAAAATATATTCCAGTGATCAAGAAGGAATGTAACAGAAGGGATAACCACCCGTGGATAATTAAGGAAATAAAAGAGAGTATTAAATTAAAAACCAATGCGTAACAGAGTGGCCAAAACTAGTGGGGAATTAGGAGATTGGGAAAGTTTTAAAAACAAAAGAGTGACTAAGAAAGTGAGAAAGATAGATAGTGAAACTAAACTAGCACAAAATATAAACACTGATAGTAAAAGTTTTTACAAATATACAAAAAGGAAAAGGCTGGCTAAAATAAAGCACGAGGGAACACAACTTTAAATTAAGGGGTATGAGTTATAGGACGGATATCAGAGGTAGGTTCTTTACTCAAAGAGTGATTAGGGAGTGGAATGCCCTGCCTGCAGCTGTTGTAGATGCGCCAAGTTTGGTGGCGTTTAAGAGGTTAGTTGATAAGTTATGGATGAGAAGGGAATGGTTTAGTTAGGAGGGGCATTGCTTTTTATATTGGTCGGCACAACATCGAAGGCCGAAGGGCCTGTTCTGTGCTGTATTGTTCTATGTTCTATGTTCTATAAATATTGGAGCCTTAGAAGACGAGAGGAGGGATTTAATAATGGAAAAGGAGGAAATCTCCAAGGGCTTAAACAAGTTTTTTGTGTCGGTCTTCAAGGTAGAGGACACAAATAGCTTACTGAATGTTAACGGTTGGGACTGTAGGGGGTGAGGACCTTAAGAGAATTACTATTACTGAAGAGGTATTACTAATTATTAATTATTAGGTATTACTAAGGGTAGATAACTTCCCCAGCTCTGGATGGAATGCATCCCAGGGAACTAAAAGACATGGCAGGAGTAATAGCACTAGGACCCTGCACCATTTACAGAGAGGATCAGGAGGAGGGGCTGAGGGCAACAGGCAGCGGGGCATGCGCAGTCACGGTGGATGTCGGGCGCGGGGCATGCGCAGTGACGGTGGCTGCTGGGCTGGAGCATGCGCAGTGAAGGTGGTTGGTGTGGGGGCGGGGAATACGCCGTGACGCTGAGTTGGGGGGCACCGTGACGCCACTGGTAAGAACTCAGTAAGAATTTAGCAACACCAATTTTAAATCCAACCGATTTATTAGCGAGTAAAATTGCGACCTTTCAACACTCTGTGTCTTCGCGCAGGGCACGCCCGGTGACGGTAGATGTTGGGAGTGGAACATGCGCAGTGAGGGTGGTTGTCGTGGGAGCGGGGCACGCAGAGTGACGCTTCTGGTGGGGGCGGGGCATACGCAATGACGCTAAAGTTGGGGGGCGGGGAACACGGTGTGACGGCTGGTAGGGGGCGGGGCAGACATTGTGACGGCAAGGTAGGGGGCGGGGCAGACATTGTGACGGCATGGTAGGGGGCGGAGCATACGAAGCGACGGTTGCTGTCGGGACTGGAGCATGCGCATTGAGACAAGACTGGAGGGGAGCAGCAAAGATCTGGGCACGAGTCACCATGTAAAATATGGTAAACTCTGTAAAATATGGTAAACTCTCTGTAAAATATGGTAAACTCTCTGTAAAATATGGTAAACTCTGTAAAATATGGTAAACTCTCTGTAAAATATGGTAAACTCTCTGTAAAATATGGTAAACTCTGTAAAATATGGTAAACTCCCTGTAAAATATGGTAAACTCTGTAAAATATGGTAAACACTCTGTAAAATATGGTAAACTCTGTAAAATATGGTAAACTCTCTGTAAAATATGGTAAACTCCCTGTAAAATATGGTAAACTCTCTGTAAAATATGGTACACTCTGTAAAATATGGTAAACTCCCTGTAAAATATGGAAAACTCTGTAAAATATGGTAAACTCTCTGTAAAATATGGTAAACTCTCTGTAAAATATGGTAAACTCTGTAAAATATGGTAAACTCTCTGTAAAATATGGTAAACTCTCTGTAAAATATGGTAAACTCCCTGTAAAATATGGTAAACTCTGTAAAATATGGTAAACTCTCTGTAAAATATGGTAAACTCTCGTAAAATATGGTAAATCCTGTAAAATATGGTAAACTCTGTAAAATATGGTAAACTCTGTAAAATATGGTAAACTCCCTGTAAAATATGGTAAACTCTCTGTAAAATATGGTAAACTCTCTGTAAAATATGGTAAACTCTCTGTAAAATATGGTAAACTCCTGTAAAATATGGTAAACTCCTGTAAAATATGGTAAATCTCTGTAAAATATGGTAACTCTGTAAAATATGGTAAACTCCCTGTAAAATATGGTAAACTCTGTAAAATATGGTAAACTCTGTAAAATATGGTAAACTCTGTAAAATATGGTAAACTCTCTGTAAAATATGGTAAACTCTCTGTAAAATATGGTAAACTCTCTGTAAAATATGGTAAACTCTGTAAAATATGGTAAACTCTCTGTAAAATATGGTAAACTCTCTGTAAAATATGGTAAACTCTGTAAAATATGGTAAACTCTCTGTAAAATATGGTAAACTCCCTGTAAAATATGGTAAACTCTGTAAAATATGGTAAACTCTCTGTAAAATATGGTAAACTCTCTGTAAAATATGGTAAACTCAAAAACCTGTAAAATATGTAAACTCCTGTAAAATATGGAACTCTGTAAAATATGGAAACTCTCTGTAAAATATGGTAAACCCTGTAAAATATGGTAAACTCTCTGTAAAATATGGTAAACTCTCTGTAAAATATGGTAAACTCTGTAAAATATGGAAATCTCTGTAAAATATGTAAACTCCTGTAAAATATGGTAAACTCTGTAAAATATGGTAAACTCTCTGTAAAATATGGTAAACTCTCTGTAAAATATGGTAAACTCTGTAAAATATGGTAAACTCCCTGTAAAATATGGTAAACTCTGTAAAATATGGTAAACTCTCTGTAAAATATGGTAAACTCTGTAAAATATGGTAAACTCTCTGTAAAATATGGTAAACTCTCTGTAAAATATGGTAAACTCTGTAAAATATGGTAAACTCTCTGTAAAATATGGTAAACTCTCTGTAAAATATGGTAAACTCTCTGTAAAATATGGTAAACTCTGTAAAATATGGTAAACTCCCTGTAAAATATGGTAAACTCCCTGTAAAATATGGTAAACTCTGTAAAATATGGTAAACTCTCTGTAAAATATGGTAAACTCTCTGTAAAATATGGTAAACTCTGTAAAATATGGTAAACTCTCTGTAAAATATGGTAAACTCCCTGTAAAATATGGTAAACTCTCTGTAAAATATGGTAAACTCTGTAAAATATGGTAAACTCTCTGTAAAATATGGTAAACTCTGTAAAATATGGTAAACTCCCTGTAAAATATGGTAAACTCCCTGTAAAATATGGTAAACTCTGTAAAATATGGTAAACTCTCTGTAAAATATGGTAAACTCTCTGTAAAATATGGTAAACTCTCTGTAAAATATGGTAAACTCTGTAAAATATGGTAAACTCCCTGTAAAATATGGTAAACTCTGTAAAATATGGTAAACTCTCTGTAAAATATGGTAAACTCCCTGTAAAATATGGTAAACTCTGTAAAATATGGTAAACTCTCTGTAAAATATGGTAAACTCTCTGTAAAATATGGTAAACTCTCTGTAAAATATGGTAAACTCTCTGTAAAATATGGTAAACTCCCTGTAAAATATGGTAAACTCTGTAAAATATGGTAAACTCTGTAAAATATGGTAAACTCTCTGTAAAATATGGTAAACTCTCTGTAAAATATGGTAAACTCCCTGTAAAATATGGTAAACTCTGTAAAATATGGTAAACTCTGTAAAATATGGTAAACTCTGTAAAATATGGTAAACTCTCTGTAAAATATGGTAAACTCTCTGTAAAATATGGTAACCAAAAAAAATATGAAACTCCCTGTAAAATATGGTAAACTCTGTAAAATATGGTAAACTCCCTGTAAAATATGGTAAACTCTCTGAAAATATGGTAAACTCTCTGTAAAATATGGTAAACTCGTAAAATATGGTAAACTCCTAAAATATGGTAAACCGTAAAATATGGTAAACTCTGTAAAATATGGTAAACTCTCTGTAAAATATGGTAAACTCTCTGTAAAATATGGTAAACTCTGTAAAATATGGTAAACTCTCAGTAAAATATGGTAAACTCTCAGTAAAATATGGTAAACTCTATAAAATATGGTAAACTCTCTGTAAAATATGGTAAACTCTCTGTAAAATATGGTAAACTCCCTGTAAAATATGGTGAACTCTGTAAAATATGGTAAACTCTCTGTAAAATATGGTAAACTCTCTGTAAAATATGGTAAACTCTCTGTAAAATATAGTAAACTCTCTGTAAAATATGGTAAACTCTGTAAAATATGCTAAACCCCCTGTAAAATATGGTAAACTCTTTAAAATATGGTAATCTCTCTGTAAAATATGTTAAACTCCCTGTAAAATATGTTAAACCTCCTGTAAAATATGGTAAATTCTCTGTAAAATATGTTAAACTCTCTGTAAAATATGGTAAACTCCCTGTAAAATATGGTGAACTCTGTAAAATATGGTAAACTCTCTGTAAAATATGGTAAACTCTCTGTAAAATATGGTAAACTCTCTGTAAAATATGGTAAACTCTCTTTAAAATATGGTAAACTCTCTTTAAAATATGGTAAACTCTGTAAAATATGCTAAACCCCCTGTAAAATATGGTAAACTCTTTAAAATATGGTAATCTCTCTGTAAAATATGTTAAACTCCCTGTAAAATATGTTAAACCTCCTGTAAAATATGGTAAACTCTCTGTAAAATATGTTAAACTCTCTGTAAAATATGGTAAACTCCCTGTAAAATATGGTAAATTCTCAGTAAAATATGGTAAACTCCCTGTAAAATATGGTAAACTCCCTGTAAAATATGGTAAACCCCCTGTAAAATACGATAAACTCTGTAAAATATGGTAAACTCCCTGTAAGATATGGTAAACTCTAAAATATGGTAAACTGTCTGTAAAATATGGTAAACTCTGTAAAATATGGTAAACTCCCTGTAAAATATGGTAAACTCTCTGTAAAATATGTTAAACCCCCTGTAAAATATGGTAAACTCCCTGTAAAATATGGCAAACTCTCCGTAAAATATGGTAAAGTCTGTAAAATATGGTAAACTCCCTATAAAATATGGTAAACTCCCTGTAAAATATGGTAAACTCCCTGTAAAATATGGTAAACTCTCTGTAAAATATGGTAAACTCCCTGTAAAATATGGTAAACTCTCTGTAAAATATGGTAAACTTTCTGTAAAATATGGTAAACTCCCTGTAAGATATGGTAAACTCTGTAAAATATGTTAAACCCCCTGTAAAATATGGTAAACTCCCTGTAAAATATGGCAAACTCTCTGTAAAATATGGTAAACTCTCTGTAAAATATGGTAAACTCGTAAAATATGGTAACTCTCTGTAAAATATGGTAAACTCCCTGTAAAATATGGTAAACCTCTGTAAAATGGTAAACTCTGTAAAATATGGTAAACTCTCTGTAAAATATGGTAAACTCTGTAAAATATGTAAACTCTAAAATATGTAAACTCCCTGTAAATATGGTAAACTCTGTAAAATATGGTAAACTCCCTGTAAAATATGGTAAACTCCCTGTAAAATATGGTAAACTCCTGTAAAATATGGTAAACTCTCTTAAAATATGGTAAACTCTGTAAAATATGTAAACTCAAATATGGCTCTGAAAATATGGTAAACTCTCTGTAAAATATGGTAAACTCTCTAAAATATGGTAAACTCGTAAAATATGGTAAACTCTGTAAAATATGGTAAACTCTCTGTAAAATATGGTAAACTCTCTGTAAAATATGGTAAACTCTCTGTAAAATATGGTAAACTCCCTGTAAAATATGGTAAACTCTCTGTAAAATATGGTAAACTCCCTGTAAAATATGGTAAACTCCCTGTAAAATATGGTAAACTCTCTGTAAAATATGGTAAACTCTGTAAAATATGGTAAACTCCCTGTAAAATATGGTAAACTCTCAGTAAAATATGGTAAAGTCCCTGTAAAATATGGTAAACTCTGTAAAATATGGTAAACTCTCTGTAAAATATGGTAAACTCTCAGTAAAATATGGTAAAGTCCCTGTAAAATATGGTAAACTCTGTAAAATATGGTAAACTCTGTAAAATATGGTAAACTCCCTGTAAAATATGGTAAACTCCCTGTAAAATATGGTAAACTCTCTGTAAAATATGGTAAACTCTCTGTAAAATATGGTAAACTCCCTGTAAAATATGGTAAACTCTCTGTAAAATACGGTAAACTCTCTGTAAAATACGGTAAACTCTCTGCAAAATATGGTAAACTCTCTGCAAAACATGGTAAACTCTCTGTAAAATATGGTAAACTCCCTGTAAAATATGGTAAACTCTCTGTAAAATATGGTAAACTCTCTGTAAAATATGGTAAACTCTCTGTAAAATATGGTAAACTCTCTGTAAAATATGGTAAACTCCCTGTAAAATATGGTAAACTCTGTAAAATATGGGAAACTCTGTAAAATATGGTAAACTCTCTGTAAAATATGGTAAACTCTCTGTAAAATATGGTAAACTCCCTGTAAGATATGGTAAACTCTCTAAAATATGGTAAACTCGTAAAATATGGTAAACTCTGTAAAATATGGTAAACTCTCTGTAAAATATGGTAAACTCTCTGTAAAATATGGTAAACTCTCTGTAAAATATGTTAAACTCTCTGTAAAATATGGTAAACTCTGTAAAATATGGTAAACTCTCTGTAAAATATGGTAAACTCCCTGTAAAATATGGTAAACTCTCTGTAAAATATGGTAAACTCTGTAAAATATGGTAAACTCTGTAAAATATGGTAAACTCCCTGTAAAATATGGTAAACTCTCTGTAAAATATGGTAAACTCTCTGTAAAATATGGTAAACTCCCTGTAAAATATGGTAAACTCTCTGTAAAATATGGTAAACTCTCTGTAAAATATGGTAAACCAAAAACTCTGTAAATATGGTAACCAAAATAGTACTTAAATATGGTAAACTCCTGTAAACTCTCTGTAAAAAGGTAAACTCTCTGTAAAATATGGTAAACTCTCTGAAAATATGGTAAACTCTCTGAAAACATGGTAAACTCTCTATAAAATATGGTAAACTCCTGTAAAATATGGTAAACTCTCTGTAAAATATGGTAAACTCTCTGTAAAATATGGTAAACTCTCTGTAAAATATGGTAAACTCTCTGTAAAATATGGTAAACTCCCTGTAAAATATGGTAAACTCTCTGTAAAATATGGTAAACTCTCTGTAAAATATGGTAAACTCTCTGTAAAATATGGTAAACTCTCTGTAAAATATGGTAAACTCCCTGTAAAATATGGGAAACTCTGTAAAATATGGGAAACTCTGTAAAATATGGTAAACTCTCTGTAAAATATGGTAAACTCTCTGTAAAATATGGTAAACTCCCTGTAAGATATGGTAAACTCTGTAAAATATGTTAAACCCCCTGTAAAATATGGTAAACTCCCTGTAAAATATGGCAAACTCTCTGTAAAATATGGTAAACTCTGTAAAATATGGTAAACTCCCTGTAAAATATGGTAAACTCCCTGTAAAATATGGCAAACTCTCTGTAAAATATGGCAAACTCTCTGTAAAATATGGTAAACTCCCTGTAAAATATGGTAAACTCTGTAAAATATGGTAAACTCTGTAAAATATGGTAAACTCTCTGTAAAATATGGTAAACTCTCTGCAAAATATGGTAAACTCTCTGTAAAATATGGTAAACTCTCTATAAAATATGGTAAACTCCCTGTAAAATATGGTGAACTCTGTAAAATATGGTAAACTCTCTGTAAAATATGGTAAACTCCCTGTAAAATATGGCAAACTATCTGTAAAATATGGTAAACTCTGTAAAATATGGTAAACTCCCTGTAAAATATGGTAAACTCCCTGTAAAATATGGCAAACTCTCTGTAAAATATGGCAAACTCTCTGTAAAATATGGTAAACTCTGTAAAATATGGTAAACTCCCTGTAAAATATGGTAAACTCCCTGTAAAATATGGTAAACTCTCTGTAAAATATGGTAAACTCCCTGTAAAATATGGTAAACTCCCTGTAACCTGTAAAATATGGTAAACTCTCTGTAAATATGGTAAACTCTAAAATATGGTAAACTCTCTGTAAAATATGGTAAACTCTCGTAAAATATGGTAAACCTTAAATATGGTAAACTCTGTAAAATATGTAAACCCCCTGTAAAATATGGTAAACTCTTTAAAATATGGTAACTCTCTGTAAAATATGTTAAACTCCCTGTAAAATATGTTAAACCTCCTGTAAAATATGGTAAACTCTCTGTAAAATATGTTAAACTCTCTGTAAAATATGGTAAACTCCCTGTAAAATATGGTAAATTCTCAGTAAAATATGGTAAACTCCCTGTAAAATATGGTAAACTCCCTGTAAAATATGGTAAACCCCCAAAACAAAACCTGTAAAATATGGTAAACTCCCTGTAAGATATGGTAAACTCTAAAATATGGTAAACTGTCTGTAAAATATGGTAAACTCCCTGTAAAATATGGTAAACTCCCTGTAAAATATGTTAAACCCCCTGTAAAATATGGTAAACTCCCTGTAAAATATGGCAAACTCTCTGTAAAATATGGTAAAGTCTGTAAAATATGGTAAACTCCCTATAAAATATGGTAAACTCCCTGTAAAATATGGTAAACTCTCTGTAAAATATGGTAAACTCCCTGTAAAATATGGCAAACTCTCTGTAAATATGTAAACTCTCTGTAAAATATGGTAAACTTCTGTAAAATATGGTAAACTCCCTGAAGATATGGTAAACTCTGAAAATATGTTAAACCCCCTGTAAAATATGGTAAACTCCCTGTAAAATATGGCAAACTCTCTGTAAAATATGGTAAACTCCCTGTAAAATATGGTAAACTCTCGGTAATATATGGTAAACTCTAAAATATGGTAAACTCCCTGTAAAATATGGTAAACTCTCTGTAAAATATGGTGAACTCTGTAAAATATGTTAAACCCCATGTAAAATATGGTAAACCCCCTGTAAAATATGGTCAACACCCTGTAAAATATGGTAAACTCTGTAAAACATGGTAAACTCTCTTTAAAATATGGTAAACTCCCTGTAAAATATGGTCAACACCCTGTAAAATATGGTAAACTCTGTAAAATATGGTAAACTCCCTGTAAAATATTGTAAATTCTCAGTAAAATATGGTAAACTCCCTGTAAAATATGTTAAACCTCCTGTAAAATATGGTAAACTCTGTAAAATATGGTAAACTCCCTGCAAAATATGGTAAACCCCCTGTAAAATATGGTAAACTCTGTAAAATATGCTAAACTCCCTGTAAGATGTGGTAAACTCTGTAAAATATGGTAAACTGTCTGTAAAATATGGTAAACTCCCTGTAAAATATGGTAAACTCTCTGTAAAATATGGTAAACTCCCTGTGAAATATGGTAAACTCTCTGTAAAATATGGTAAACCCCCTGTAAAATATGGTAATCTCCCTGTAAAATATTGTAAACTGTCTCTAAAATATGGTAAGCTCTCTGTAAAATATGGTAAACTCCCTGTAAAATATGGTAAACTGTCTGTAAAATATGGTAAACTCTCTGTAAAATATGGTAAACTCAGCTCAATGTTTATCCCTGATTGTTACAAGTAGACTAACAGTGCAATGAAGTTCGTGTGAAATTCCCCTGGTGGCCACATTCCGGCCCCTGTTCGGGCGCGCGCCCCGGCCCTTAACCAGCAAACCTGTCAGGCTGTGGGAGGAAACCCACACAGACACGGGGAGGACGTGCAGACTCCGCACAGTGATCCGAGCCGGGAATTGAACCCGGGCTCCCCGGCGCCATGAAGGCTTGGGGAAGGGTTTGGATATGAGACCCTGTGATTCCTATTACCGTGGAGATAGGCTGTCAGCAGGGAAAGGGCAATAAAATGTCACTGCAGTGTCAGAGTTCAAAACTTCACAGAAACTGAGACATCACCCTGAGAGAGAGAGACTCACTAAGAATCTAGCAACACCAATTTTAAATCCAACCGATTTATTTGATAGTAAATTTGCGAGCTTTCGACACTCTGTCTCTTCTTCAGGCAAATGCATTTGTCTGACGAAGACACCGAGTGTCGAAAGCTCGCAAATTTACTATCAGATAAATCGGTTGTATTTAAAATTGGTGTTGCTAGATTCTTACTGAGTTCTTACTGCCCCAGTACAACGCCGGCATCTCTACATCGACACACACTGACCCAGAGAGAGAGAGAGAGACACACACACACACACACTGACCCAGAGAGAGAGAGACACACACTGACCCAAGAGAGAGAGAGACACACTGACCCAGAGAGAGGGAGACACTGACCTTAGAGAGAGAGAGAGAGAGACACTCACTGACCCTGAGAGCCTGGGCAAGGTATTGGAGAGAATTATTAGGGATAGGATTTATAGTTATTTAGAGAGAAATGAATTGATTGGGGATAGTCAGCATGGTTTCGTGAAGGGTAGGTCATGCCTTACTAACCTCATTGAGTTTTTTGAGAAAGTGACCAGAGAGGTGGATGGGGGTAAGGCGGTTGATGTAGTATATATGGACTTTAGTAAGGCGTTTGATAAGGTGGCCCATGGAAGACTTCTACAGAAAATGCAGATGTGTGGAATAGAGGGTGATTTAGCTAATTGGATTAGGAATTGGCTGGCAGATAGAAGACAGAGGGTGGTGGTTGATGGGAGATATTCATCGTGGAGTTCGGTGACAAGTGGTGTGCCTCAGGGGTCTGTTTTGGGGCCCCTGCTGTTTGTAATTTTTATAAATGATCTGGATGAGGGTATTGAAGGATGGATTAGTAAATTTGCAGATGACACTAAAGTCGGTGGAGTGGTAGATAGTGAAGAGGGGTGTTATAGTTTGCAGAGTGACTTGGACAAGTTGCAGAGCTGGGCCGAGAGGTGGCAAATGGAGTTTAATGTGGAAAAGTGTGAGGTAATGCACTTTGGCAGGAACAATAAATGTGTAGAGTATAGGGCTAATGGTAGGGCTCTTAATAGTGTTGAGGAACAGAAGGATCTTGGTGTATGTGTCAATAGATCCCTGAAAGTAGGCAGTCAAGTGGATAAAGTTGTTAAGAAGGCATATGGAGTCTTAGCTTTTATTGGTAGGGGGATTGAATTTAGGAGCCGCAACATCATGTTGCAACTGTACAAAACTCTAGTGCGGCCGCACTTGGAGTATTGTGTGCAGTTCTGGTCCCCACATTATAAGAAAGATGTGGAGGCATTGGAGAGGGTACAGAGGAGGTTTACCAGGATGTTGCCTGGTATGGAGGGCAGGTCCTATGAAGAGAGGTTGAAGGATTTGAGGTTGTTTTCGTTAGAAAGGAGGCGGCTAAGAGGGGATCTTATTGAAACATATAAGATGATTAGAGGTTTAGATAGGGTGGACAGTGATAGCCTTTTTCCTAGGATGGAGAAAGCTAGCACGAGGGGACACAGCTTTAAATTAAGGGGTATGAGTTATAGGACGGATATCAGAGGTAGGTTCTTTACTCAAAGAGTGATTAGGGAGTGGAATGCCCTGCCTGCAGCTGTTGTAGATGCGCCAAGTTTGGTGGCGTTTAAGAGGTTAATTGATAAGTATATGGAAGAGAAGGGAATGGTTTAGTTTGGAGGGGCATTGCTTTTTATTTTGGTCGGCACAACATCGAAGGCCGAAGGGCCTGTTCTGTGCTGTAATGTTCTATGAGAGAGAGAGAGACACACTGACCCTGAGAGAGACAGAGAGACACACATAGAACATTACAGCACAGAACAGGCCCTTCGGCCTTTGATGTTGTGCCGACCAATATAAAAAGCAATGCCCCTTCATACTAAACCATTCCCTTAGAACATAGAACATAGAACATAACAGCACAGAACAGGCCCTTCGGCCTTCGATGTTGTGCCGACCAAAATAAAAAGCAATGCCCCTCCAAACTAAACCATTCCCTTCTCTTCCATATACTTATCAATTAACCTCTTAAACGCACCAAACTTGGCGCATCTACAACAGCTGCAGGCAGGGCATTCCACTCCCTAATCACTCTTTGAGTAAAGAACCTACCTCTGATATCCGTCCTATAACTCATACCCCTTAATTTAAAGCTGTGTCCCCTCGTGCTAGCTTTCTCCATCCTAGGAAAAAGGCTATCACTGTCCACCTATCTAAACCTCTAATCATCTTATATGCTTCAATAAGATCCCCTCTTAGCCGCCTCCTTTCTAACGAAAACAACCTCAAATCCCTCAGCCTCTCCTCATAAGACCTGCCCTCCATACCAGGCAACATCCTGGTAAACCTCCTCTGTACCCTCTCCAATGCCTCCACATCTTTCTTATAATGTGGGGACCAGAACTGCACACAATACTCCAAGTGCGGCCGCACTAGAGTTTTGTACAGTTGCAACATGACATTGCGGCTCCGAAATTCAATCCCCCTACCAATAAAAGCTAAGACTCCATATGCCTTCTTAACAACC
Organism: Sphyrna mokarran; assembly: GCA_024679065.1. NCBI lineage: Eukaryota > Metazoa > Chordata > Chondrichthyes > Carcharhiniformes > Carcharhinidae > Sphyrna > Sphyrna mokarran. Next base: position 48,888 of record JAGIQG010000043.1, on the reverse strand, counting down.
TTATCGACTTGACTGCCTACTTTCAGGGATCTATGCACATACACACCAAGATCCCTCTGTTCATCAAGACTAATAAGAATCCTACCATTAGCCCTATACTCTACACATTTATTATTTCTGCCATAGTGCATTACCTCACACTTTTCCACATTAAACTCCATTTGCCACCTCTCGTCCCAGCTCTGCAACTTGTCCAAGTCCCTCTGCAAACTATAACACCCCTCTTCACTATCTACCACTCCACCGACTTTAGTGTAATCTGCAAATTTACTAATCCATCCTTCAATACCCTCATCCAGATCATTTATAAAAATTACAAACAGCAGGGGCCCCAAAACAGACCCCTGAGGTACACCACTTGTCACCGAACTCCACGATGAATATCTCCCATCAACCACCACCCTCTGTCTTCTATCTGCTAGCCAATTCCTAACCCAATTAGCTAAATCACCCTCTATCCCATACATCTGCATTTTCTGCAGAAGTCTTCCATGGGCCACCTTATCAAACGCCTTACTAAAGTCCATATATACCACATCAACCGCCTTACCCCCATCCACCTCTTTAGTCACTTTTTCAAAAAACTCAATAAGGTTAGTAAGGCACGACCTACCCTTCACAAAACCATGCTGACTATCCCCAATCAATTCATTCCTCTCTAAATAACTATAAATCCTATCCCTAATAATTCTCTCCAATACTTTGCCCACAACAGAAGTAAGACTCACTGGCCTATAATTCCTGGAAGGTCTCTCTTCCCCTTCTTAAACAATGGGACCACATTCGCTATCCTCCAGTCCTCCAGAACCACACCCGTAACCAACGACGACCTGAAGATCAGAGCCAGAGGCTCTGCAATCTCCTCTCTTGCCTCCCAGAGAATCCTAGGGTAAATCCCGTCCGGCCCAGGGACTTATCCAACTTCAAACCCTCGAGAATTTCTAGCACATCCTCCCTATCTACTACAATACCTCCCAATTTGCAACCCTGTACCTCAGTGTTCTCCATAACTACATTTACATCACCCTGCGTGAATACCGAAGAGAAATATTTATTCAGTACCTCACCAATCTCTTCAGGCTCCACGCACAACTTCCCACTGCTGTCTGTGACTGGCCCTAATCTTGCCCTAACCAATCTTCTATTCTTAACATATCTAAACAAAGCTTTAGGATTCTCCTTAATCCTATCAGCCAAAGTCTTCTCGTGTCCCCTCTTAGCTCTCCTCAACTCACTCTTTAGCTCCCTCCTGGCTAATCTATAGCTATCCATTGCACTAACCGAGCCTTCAAGCCTCATCCTGACATAAGCCTCCTTTTTCCTTTTAACCAGCAAATTAAATTTTTTAGTACACCAAGGTTCCCTTACTCGACCATTTCCTCCTTGCCTGACAGGGACATACTTATCAAGGACTCGCAGCAGCTGCTCCTTGAATAAGCTACACATTCCAGATG